>LPNX011224705.1:409853-478373 GCA_001517045.1 Pseudotsuga menziesii
ACATAGTGCTTTTGGGAATATTTCAGTCTGATAAGTTTGCTGGTTTTTAGCAGATATAATAGAAAAGAGGAGGAGCTGCTGCTCGAAAGTGACTTTTGGGCCTTCTGAATCCCCCTAGGGGTCTCCTGTTTTGACTGAAATCTTTAATTTTTGCACTTTGTAAGCTCGTGGTTTCATTCTGTATAAGAATCAAGAGGCATCATATCAGTTTGCTGATATTGTAACCGTTGGTAATAAAAATATTTATGAATAGGCTCTTTCGAGCCCATTCCCCATCCCCCCTGGGGGGATTTGCGTCTGTGTCTTTTTCTGCTTTTCGTTCTTGTTTTTTGCAATCTAGCGCAGTTCTAATCTGCAGGGTAGTATACTGTGGTTTATTATCAATTCCATATTCCGTATCTAAAGTTTCAAAGTAATTTAATACTTACCCCACGACTTCTCGATTGACCCGAAAGGGGAAAGAGATGCGTGGTAGGACTAATTAGAGAACCACCATTGTGTATCTTGGTTTTCTTTTCATCAACTGTTTCTTCAACTTTAATAAAATTAACCCCTCCTCGATTCCTCGATTGAGATCCATTTGGATCGAAAGAGGTTCCTGGAGGGTTTTCTTTCTAACAAGAACATCCATCTCAAAATTTACTAAAATTAAAAAGACTTCGGTGTGTATGCTCTGCACTTAGCTGCTGTTCGTCCGATCAGTCAAGCTGTATCAAAAGCACTTGAGTGACTAGAATAATTAGGATTCACTCTCCCAAATTGACAAACCGTCAGGTGAAAATCCAACACCTAAATCAAACCATTATGGTGGCAAAATACCCAAAGGAAGCGGGAACTCCTGAAAAGTGACCTCGGGGCGCCGATCTCTGTCACACCCTAACGGGTGCGTTATGAACAATAGCCCCAGAGACTCCATTCAGCCCACATATTCCTTGCGGGTAGCCGTGAAGGTTTAGTTTTGGACATACTCCAAGTACTCTCGGGTATATCTGGAGTCCACCCCTTCGCCTAATTTTAATCAACTCATATTTCACATTAACTTAAAACGTACCAAGAGGCAATTGCAAAACATTCACTCTAAGCACATGCAAGTACATTGATTTTATTTTGACTCCATTTTAAGGCACTGGTTATTTTCTTGCTATATATATATATATATATATATATTGTGTCTCAGCATTGTGTTTTTGTGCGCTCATTTTGTATCTTGTCATCTATGGTTGTTTATGGTTAAATTTCAAACTCTTAAGTAACTCATTCAGTTTAACATCACCATACTAAGTAATTTAGCCTTAGTAACTTAATAGGGTCTACCCCCCTTGGCTTCGTTAGGAGTTGAGCCTAAACGGAGGAGTCAAGAACAAGGTGACAACCTTGACTCGAGACTTGCCCCCAGGGACACACCGAGTGGCTTGAAGATTTCTGCCACGTGACCCAGGGGTATGAAAGGTGGCAACAAGTATTACATTTATTCAAATTCCAGAATACAAATTAGTTGCCAGCTGATACTATATACAACATTGCATTTATTGAAATTTTAGCATATGCATTAGTAACTAGTTGATAGCGTGTACAACATTGCTTTTATTGAAATTTCAGCATATGCATTAGTAACTAGTTGATAGCGTATATAGCGTTGCAGTATTTGAAATTTCAGCATATGCATTAGTTGCTAGCTGATAGTAGAGCTATGATGTTTATTATTCTATGCAATAAGTACGTTGTCTTTAACATGAAAAATGTTATTCTAGTTTATTTTTTGAATAGTGATATGACACTAGGCATGTCAAAGATTTCTCCTCTTAAACAAGTTGATCTCTGTCCAATGAATTATTCCCTTTGTGTGAAAAAAGACATGCCAGGTATTGGAAAAGGCGATGTTTGAGAAAATAATCTACCAAGGAACTAACCTGCGAGCATTTTATAATGCTCATAACTTATTGACAAGTTGAGAGAGCCATATAAGAGCATATAATGGGTTTATTCATATTGAAAGCTCTAATGCTTGAAAACTTTAAATAATGAAGTTCTTATTTGTGAAATTGATGAGGGATGTATGTTAGACTCAGTTATCTGATATATGACAGCAATGCCCAACATGTTTCAACTTTCTACTAGTGAAATTAGAATAATGATTTAAAACGCGATTTTTTGAGCTTGAATTGGATCAACCTCCAAATGAGCCGATCCAAAGCGTGCCAATTGAAACTGATGTGAGTCAAGCACATGCTTTTAGTACAGATCGTGAGTCAAGAGCGGATCAGGCCAGTTTATGTTTTAAAGCAGATTTTTGTGGGTTTCTCTCATTTTTTCTGCCTGTTTGAGCTAGTTTGTTCTCTGTCAGTTGACTGCAAGTGACAAAGAGAGCTCTTTTTTTTCACATTGACGACTTGGAGAACCTTGAGGGTCAAGCAGCCAAAGACGTGGGAGAAACTGCTTCTTAGTTTTTTAATATTTAGTATTCAGTATTTACTATTTCGTTAACTATTATAAGCAGATGCTTCCAGTTGTATATAAGATACATATTCACCCATGAAATTCTGGACATATATTGATATTGTGCATTGTATGGATGTGGCTTTATTGAATAACAATGAAAATTGCTTTCTCAAAACCGGCAGGGGGTAGGGTTGTTCATTGGCTGGTTGTGACAAGGCTCGAAGGGTAGCCAACCCCTGGGATAGAGGCTCACCCCGGTGGGTTTCGGGACGTCTCGGCCCCTGCTGAGTCACAAGTTACGGGTATATCTGGCTTGCCGGCTGTTGGATATACTCTTGGGAGGTTGCTGTTCCCATGGTCTAAAAAAAACAATGAAAATTGCTTTCTAAAAAAAAGTCAAAATGTGTATATCTGTATTTTTTGTACTTGCCGAGTTTTTCAAGTTTTATTCCTTATCTGATTCAAACTCTCTGCTCTTTTGCCTTGCTGTTTTTTTGCCAATTCCGAGTCTGGTAACAATGGTTTCTACTTTAGCAAATTTGTATTTTTAGGAGTATGGGCATGGCAACCATTGTTCAACATTCTCAATCATTTTAGTTAAACATGAATAATATGGTCATTTCAGGAGCTAATGCCGGGAGGTGTGAACTCACCAGTTAGAGCTTTCAAGTCAGTTGGTGGGCAACCCATTATTTTTGATTCTGTAAAAGGTTCGCATATGTGGGATGTGGATGGAAATGAGTACATTGATTACGTTGGCACATGGGGCCCATCAATAATTGGTCATGCAGATGATAAGGTATTCTTTACAACAGATGCAATTTTTATTTCTGCTTATATTATAGTAAAAAACTATGTGGAGTTATGAGACCTATGAAATCCAAATCCACAGATGACAAGTGAGTCTTGTAACATATGGTATATTTGTTTTTGTTTATATCATGGTGCAATTGAGGTATTTTTGGAGAAAGTAGAGTTTAGAAACCTGAATTTGAATTTGCTGAAACAAATCATAACAATCGACAAACTGCATTTGCAAAAATATTCACAGTGAATGGAACTTTGACTTGCATTGTATGCTTTATTAATTAATGTTCTGGTCTTCACCATCGATAGGGTGAAGAGCTTCCTGTACTTCCATGTTTGCAGAGGAGCCTTATTAAAATCTGAATCAGAATCCTTACTATGTTTTTTACTATAGAGGCTTTCACAGCTGAACATATTGTCAATGTATTTCTGGTTTAGCATTGCATGAAATATTTTCTGCCAGTGAACACTTCATTCATCGTCAGGGCAATAAAAAAACGATAGCAGTGTAGCGAATGGAGTGGGAGGGTAGTATATATAGTGCTAACTTGATTTATAAATAGAGAAAGGCACATAAGCTTTAGAAAATTAAAAAAGCATGAATAATGAAATTGCAAAGAAACAAAATTGAAAATTGGATCTGCGCTTGGTGTAGCAAGAACCAAAATCTCTGCAATTGTCTTCTGTTGCTAACACATCTGCAATCTTCATCTGTTGCTAACACTTGTAAATGTTGTAACTTGTACCATGCCTTGGAGAAGCCAATAATTCATTGGGTGTTTGGTTCTCTTTGAATGGTTATGTTGGGAAGAATCTGCACCTGAAGTATTTGTGCTGTTAGAATCCATTGGATATTTATTCTTTGGGTTGTTACCCTTGCATTTGCAACAGAAAATATGTCCAAATTTATTTTTCTTTAACAGTTGAATTTCCTGCATTAATTCCTCTGTACAGGAATCATTGTGTGATACTGATGCTTGATCCACTCTGAACGTCTTTGTTGCAAAACTGGATCAACATCCCTGCCAACATCAAAGCATCCCTATAGGAAGGTGGATTCATCTATAGAACCTATGTAGCTGTGATTGGGACAATAGTTTTGAGAATAAGGTCAATTTCTTGTTGCTTGGAATTGTATATAGTTTGCTTTGATACAAATTACACACATGAACATATTTGTTTGCAACAAAAGGAGAAATAGAGGATAAGAATAGTTGTGAACATATTTGTTTGCAACAAAAGGAGAAATAGAGGATAAGAATAGTTGTTAATCTACTAAGACCAATCGTTTGTATGGGACATTAAAAAAAATAGAATAATACCAAAGAAGCAGCTCAGAACATCTATAAAACTAGCACCAATGGGAAGGAGAAACCTGCTACCTGTAAATCAATGCCAATTGATTTCTAACTATTGAGTCACCATCAAAAGTATTGTTGAACTTGTTGAATTTTAATCCAATTTTCAATTCTTTGACAACTATTTCACAATTATTCTTCAAGCATTTATTTCATCCCACAATTTCATCGAATAATTACACATTGAAAATATCAACTTTAAGTTGCAGCAGGATCAAGGATCATAGAAAGATTGCCATGCACAAGAGACACAAAGATTTTACCCTAGGAAACTGAATAGGGAGAAAACCCAACAAACTTTTCTCAGAGAAATGAATCCAATTCAAATACAATACCAATAATGAAGATGAACCCCAGCACAAGAGAGGTTCGCCCTTCTTCACAAGAAACCCTAGTAAGGGTATCAAATTTTCCAGTACAATAAGAACCCCAAAAAATTACTCCTTTGACTTGTAGCTATGCTTGGCTGAAATTGCGCACTGTGCAGAGAGAAGATGTGTGATGATGCATGTGTAAATGAAGTGCGAGAGCACTTTATTTATATTCTTCTGTTCACTTGAAATTTCGTCAATGGGGCCAACTTGTACACTTTCACTAGGGCCGACTTATGCACTTTCACTGGGCCCGACTTGCTAGTTTTGATCTTCATCTTTTATTTATCTTCAAGCCGACTTGTCTTCGTGTCTTTATTTTCTTCTAGGACTTCTTCATCATAGAATAGTTATCCTTGTTGATGTTCATCTCCTCACATGTAGATCAATTTCACACATAGAGCTCTAATGTTGATTTGACCATACTCTAAGAAGTCCTAGACACTTCTTATAGCCAATGTCGAATTGAACATTAGATTAGACTTTGTCTCTACCACAAGGAGATGGGATCTCTTATCACATAGACAGGTTAGCTCACTCTAATACAAAATAAATCAGTCCTTCACAAAGCACTCCCACATAGAGTATGCAATGTGACCACTAGCCTTACTTCACTAGTAGTCAATACACATGCCTAATTAAGGCTAAGCATCTCGAGCCTCATACACATAGTTAATACACATGACTAATTAAGTCTACACTAGGGCCATCCTCCTATAGCCATTGGTCAATACGCATGACCATTATGGGAGAATGTTTGCAAAATGTTTTCTCGATGCTGGGACCATGGAGAAACATCAACATTCCCTCTCAGCGAGGGAGAAATTTTGTATCGTGTCAAGCATCACACTTGTTGAGAATGTCTATCGAAGGCATTTTCATCACTTTTAAGCATCACACTTGGTGAGAGTGTTCGTAGTCCATCTCAGATATGTACTAGAGTCTTTTACTCCTAGCCGAAGCATATGACTATTTAGATAAAGACTATGCCAAGGCCATTCACCTCTCGTGAATGTCTGTCGCTTGTCTACAGGATCATCACAATGTCTGGCCATTCACCTCATGTGAATGTCTGCCGCTCATCTATAAAATGGTAAACCATCACGATGTTTGGGCCATTCACTACACATGAATGTTGGCTGCTCATTTGTAGGACTATCATGGTGCTGCTCATCCATCAATACTCCCTCTCACTTAGGGAGGCATTCTCCATCACACCAAGCTTGTCCCTAAAATATACAAACTTTTCCTTGGACAGAGGCTTGGTGAGAATGTCAACTATCTGCTTATCTGTGGATATTTATTGGAGCTTCACTGCTCCTTTCTGCACCATGTCTCGGATGAAGTGGTATTTGATCTCAATATGCTTCGACTTGTCATGAAACACTGGATTTTCCGAAAGCTTGACATAACTTTGATTGGCACAATGTATCATGGTTGTCTCTAGCTCATGATCAAATAAGTTTGCATGAAGCTTTCGAAGCCACATTGCTTCGCAACTTGCAAAACTGGCTACATAATACTCTGCTTCTGCTGTATCGAGTGCAACACAAGTCTCCTTCTTGCTAAACCAAGATATCATGGTTAATCCCAAGTTGAAGCAACACCTCGACATGCTCTTTCTGACTATTTCACTCCCTGCCTAGTCAAAATCTGCATAACTGTGTAGCTCCACTTCACCACTTGAGAAATATCTCAAGCCATATCCAACTGTACCACGTAGGTACCTCAGCACATGCTTTGCTGCAGCCTAATGTACATGCCTCGATTCAACCATACATTGGCTTAGGGTGTTTACTGTAAAGCAAATATTTGGCCTAGTGTTAACTAGGTACATCCAATGTTATTGGAACCGGACTGGAACCGGCAAAACCGGTTTATAGGGTTGACTGGTTTGGTTAGTAAAAAGTTTTCCCCAGACCCGATTTTTTTCCAAACACGGTACGGAATTGGTCAAAACCGGCCAGTCCGGGAATGGGGACTCACAAAACTCAATTTAAAAAAAAAACAAAAAAAAACCTAACCTATGCTTCTAACCTAACCCCAAGCCTATCCTAACACTATTTAAAGACCCCCCCACCCAGTACAATCTTGGGCTGAGGCGTAACCAGTTGTTGAACAAGACACTGGCATCAGGCAACATAACCTTGGATGACTTTGATCCATCATCAGAGTGGGTTGTGGGGACTCAAGCACCAGTATTTGATAATAAAGACCTTTCTTGGTTGGATTTGGACCCACCTCCAGAGGTTCCACCTTCAGGGCCAGGGGAATCAAGTGGGGCTCAGAATCCCACTCCTGAAGAGGATGAGGAGGACGATGAGGAGTAGTAGTAGACTGCTAGACACTAGACTCTAGTAGTAGTAGCTAGTAGGGTAGTGCTGTATGATCACTTGATTGTTATTCATTAGTAATATGCTTTATTTTTGGATTGTAGGGGCCATTTAGAGCCTCTTTATTGATGTACTTTGGTTCAAAACCTTAGAGATGTATTGCACTAGGTGCTATTTTGGATATTTGCACCCATATTTGCTAGATATATGAGAAACTTTGCATATTTGTGTATTAATGGTTTGGATTCATATGTATGCACATGAATATATATGTTTTTTTACAAAATATGAATATTTTATGTATTTTTAAGTCAGGCGGTTTTTAACTCGGTTTTTTGTCGGTTCTGGTCTAGTTCACATTTTGGGCTTCGTCGGTTTGATGACCGGTCCGGTTCCGATAGCATTGGGTACATCAAGGATCTAGTCAATTGCCCACCAAATATGAATCTGAAGCATAATCACTTCAACTTCCTTAGATTTGTTATCATAATTTGGAGCAGAATCACTTGGCTTCTTCAAATTTGTCTGCTTTCATATAGTGGGATCCATCAAATCTAAATCTGAAGCGGAATCACTCGGCTTCTTCAAATTTGTCATCATAGGGGTAGCCATGGACTTGTCGTCCATTATACCAAAAATTGCTCAAGATCTCAACTATGTACTTCCTCTATCTAAGGAAGATCTCACTTGGTCTCTGCCACACCTCTAGTCCTAAGAGGTAATGCATCAGGCTAAGATCCTTCATCTCGAACTTAGAGTCTGGCTTCCTTTTGGAAAGGAAGGTATTCCTAACTGGGACACCTCCTTTACCATCAATAAACTGTGGTGCAACTACTCCCTTTGTGCTGGAGCACCTTTCTCTATCTACACCTGAGTATTCTGCTCCCTTTGCATCTATACACTCAGTGCTCCCTTTGCATCTAAGTATCCTGCACCCTGCATCTGGACACTATGCTTCTTTTTGGGCCAATCAACCCACGGGCCACAACATATAACTCAGGATAATGGGAGATTGTCTGCCCCTGTGAATCCATCTGTATCAGCTCCCATCAATTGGGTTTACTGAGATAAGCCTCCTGCTCTCTCAAGAACACTGAATACCATCCATGACTCTCTCTGAGTGTGCAAACTGGCTAACTCCATAGCCTTTATAATGTGTCCTCCCTAGATGTCAATTTGGACTGCATGCTTTATCATATAGATCCACTTGGAAGCCACTATTGACTTCCCTTCAAATCACACATCATTCTTCATGATGGACTAATACTCCTCCATCATGGTATCCTACTGGCCTGCTGCCTCATCATAACTAGAAGACTTAAAATCAATGATATGACTTATCAAAGCCATGTAGCTCGAGAATCTTTGAGGTCTTTTGCTTTCCCTGACAGTGCCTTTGGGAACTGCATGCCTTTTTGCATCCTGCAAGTTGTCATGAAGCCATGCTGGCCTCAGGATATGACTCATCGGATCTGAAACTCTTGATTCTGATTGTGTACTGATCACCATAAGAGATATAACTCTCTCTTGTTCATTCAAGAGATATGGCTCACTCTTGTCTACTCAAGAGTTAACTATTAAATAAAGACTTATTGCACAGATAGTACTTATCTTGCTTGTTGACTCTCTCTTGAACCTTTCCTCCTTGCATAGATTATTGAAGTCCTTGGAGGTATACTCTCCAAAATTTTGATCTTTTTCTTTGTCAAGCTTTCTGTCTGAGCCTTGAACTTCTGGAACTTACTGAAGACTTCAACCTTAGTCTTCATGAAGTAGATCACAAATGTCAGTCACATAGTACAAGACACCATCCAGAGATGATACTGTCATTGGTGTGCATACATTTTGAGTGTACTAGAAGAAATACTCCTTTCGGAGTTCATCTACAATCTCATCAAGTTTATCTTCCTTTGTTTTCTTTGATGGTGGCTCTGAATAGTGGCTGTTGATGCATGTTGCTTTCCCTTTCTTTTCTTTTGAGGATGCTAATAAGTAAAGTGACCAAATTTTTGACAATTGAAACATTAGACTTTTGAAAGACCCCTCTCTTTCTGTCGTTGAGTTGGAGTTGATCTTCCACTTGTATTTCTTTTCCTTAAGTTTCTTCTTCCTTTTCCTTTTCTTGCATGAGTTGCAAGAGCTTGATTTTCTTCACCCTGAGGTTTTTGTAAACTATTCTTGGACAATACTATGGCTTCTACTCGAACACAATCAACCCATAGTCGATCAGATTTGGGTAACTCTTCTCTGCCTCAACAAATACTCTGAATAAATGATTCCCATGAGGATGAAAGTCCATTAAGAGTTACCACAACAAGCTCTGCATCATCAATGTTGTCTCCAATGGCTTTAGGTTGATCTCTCAACTGGGAGACCTTCATAAAGTAAGTAGCAACTGAATCTGAGTTGGTCATCTTCATGCAAGATAGATGATTCCTCAAGGCTAGCTTACTGCTAGTATTTTTGCTTTCGAACACTCCTACTAAGGCGTCATACATTGCTTTTGCATTCTTCAATTCAACAATATGTGGAATCAAGTGGTCTTTTACAAAATCTATTAAGATCCTCTTTGCCTTTGCTTCATTCTTGTATTTGGCTTTGTCCTTAGCATCTTCTAGTTCTGAGACATCCTTCGTTACATAATCTTGGATCTCATTTTCATTGAAGATGTAGAGTATTCTTGTCTTCTAGGATCTAAAGTTTGAAGCACTATCCAATCTGTCTTCTACTTTGAGACTGGACCATTTTGTGAAAGTTTTTTTCAGTTTTCAGCCACCGGTTTAAATGTCAAATTTATCTCTGTTTAATACTCAACCCAGAACTAAATAAGGCTAGAAATTGCACAAAATTTCAGACTGATAAAAACATTGCTGTAACTCAACTTTAATGACAGAAAATAAAATATTAAATGCACTCCATGAAATTTCAGACTCAGGAATTTTTTGGTAACTTGCCCAGGAAAAACCCACAAGGGGAAAACCTGTTAGGAGAGAGATTTTATTTTCAGGAAAATTTTACAGCAATAACTTAGAAAAAAATTTCAGACCAACTTATCTCAACTGGAGAAATTTCTCTCATTTTCTGTACAAAATAGTCAAAAAATACAACTCTGATTTTTTTCTATAGCAGCCTCGAAAAACGTGCTGCTGTACGGACTGCATGACAGCCTGCTGTACGGCTTGTCTCGAAAACCGTGTTGTTAAATCTGCCTTGAGATTCGTGCCTGCTTGCCTCGAAAACGTGCCTAGCATTGCCTCGAAAATCGTGCTTAATTTTTGCCTTGAAAACTATGTCGATTCCTGCCTGTACTTTCATCGAGAAATGTGTGCATGTACAAATCTGTACAGTACGGCCTGCCTGCAATAAATGCAGCTCCTTGAAATCTATGCCCTGCCTCCTCGAAAATTTTGCCCTTAGCCTACTGTTATCTTCCTCAATTTGTGTGTTGCAAATTCTTCTTCTTTCTCAAAAAAAAAAACTTCCTCTCTCTCAGCTCTCAACTTCACTTCAATCTACAAAATTGAGTGAAAATGTCTTTCCTTGCCTTTTTGGTGAGAACCCTAGGGTTCATCTAATCCAACGGTGGAGATTATATGAGATGAGTGGATGAGATTAAATGTTCATTAAATCTCATTTAAAAATTAAATTCACTCATCTCACTTACATTTTCCAAAAAGTGACTTTATTCTCTAAAGTCAAATTAAAGGCTCATCTCAAGTCGTTTAATGCAAGGGTCGCTTTATTTTCCCGTTTTAAGTGACCAAGGCTAAAGTCACCTAGGGGAATCCTAGGTACAAAAATCAACACTCCGTCTTATCGAGGAAGGTGTTCTGCACCACTCCCAACTTGTCTCTGAAGAAGACAAACTTGCCTCTCCCCAAAGATTTCGTCAGAATATCTGCAACCTACTCATTAGTGGAAATGTACTGTAAAGTCATTGCTCCTCTCTGAGCATAATCTTGAATGAAATGATACCTGATCTCAATATGCTTTGACCGGTCATGAAATACTGGATTCTCAAAGAGCTGGATGCAACATTGATTGTCACAGTGGATCACTGTAGGCCTTAGCTCCTGATCAAATAAATACACCAGTATCTTGCGAAGCCACATCGCCTCGCAACTGGCCTGACTGGCTGCCGTATACTTAGCCTCTACAGAACTCAAAGCAACAGACTTTTGCTTCCGACCGAGCCACGACACTGCTGTCGAGCCCAAACTGAAACAACATCTGGAAGTGCTCTTCTGGTCTGCCACATTGCCTGCCCAATCTGAATCTATGAATCTAATTAACCTGATCCCATCCGACCTCCTGTAGTCTAGACCATACTCCACTATTCCTGGAAGGTAACACAACACATGTTTTGCAGCTACCCAATGCACTCTCCTAGGCTCAACCATGAATTGACTGAGAGTGTTCATCGCAAAACACAAATTTGGTTGAGAGTTGACCAGATACATCAACGAAGCAATGAGCTGATGATATAGTGTGGGATCCACCAACTCTCCCTCAGAAGCATGAAGCTTCTTCCAGTTGGTGACCATCGGTGTCGACATCAGCTTGCAATCCTCCATCCGAAATCTCCTCAGAATATCAACTGCATACTTTCCTTGTCCCAGGAAAATATGTCCAGGCTTCTGCCAAACCTCCAATCCCAGAAAATAGTGCATCAACCCAATGTCTGTCATCTCATACTCTGAAGCAAGATCTTTCTTACAAGCTGCAATGGGTCTCTCTCCTCCCGTGATGAATAAGTCATCCACATACAACAGAAGAATGAGCGGATCATCTCCAACCATGATGAAAGAGAGATTCAGATTTGCCTCACTCTTCTGAAACCCCATCCGCTGCAAGTAAGAGTCAATCCTGGAGTACCAAGCACTAGGAGCTTGCTTCAGCCCATACAAGGTTTTCTTTAGCCTGCAAACATGAGACTGTCTCTCATGAATCTCAAAGCCGTGAGGCTGCTCAACATACACCTCCTCCTGTATGATTCCATTGAGAAATGTGGTCTTCAAATCCATCTAATGGATCTTCCAACCCATTTTCGCAGCAATGAAAATCAAAGCCCTGATAGAAGTATAACGAGAAACCGGTGCAAAGGTCTCATCATAGTCAACTCCCTCAACCTGTGAAAACCCCCGTGCCACAAACTGAGCCTTGTACTTCTCCACACTACCATTTGCAGCATGTTTTAGCTTGTAAAGCCAATGAGAAGTCACCACTGATTTCTCCTCATGTCTCAGAACTATCTCCCAAACATCGTTCTTCATGATGGAATGGTACTCATCCATCATGGCATCTCGCCAAACATGATGTTGAGAGGCCTCTTCAAAAGTAGAAGGCTCTAAATCACGAAGACTAGCCACTAATGCCATGCCCATTCTATCTGACATCTGAATAGTCCTCACTGGCTCCCTAGGTGTTCCAAACTCCTGTGCTTCCTTCAAGGTGTCTCGAAGCAACTTAGGCTTCTTCCTTCTGAAGATTGCTCCCACACTTGTCTGTCCTCATTTGATGAACTACCAAAGGTAGAAGCCCCAATAACCTGTAAACCAGAAGCTGGTGTACCAACAATTGGTGAACTCTGTGATCTTGATGCTCTGTACGGTGAACCTGTAACTTGAGACCCAAAACATGTCCCCGAAGATCTTGCTGGCTGAACCACTGAAACTGGGGAACTTGTGCCTACACTGTGTGGTCTAGTAACCCCGGAAACGTGTGAACTTGTCTGCTGCACTGATGGTACCTGTGAAACTATCTGAGATGTAGGATCTTGCTGCTTTCCTTGCTCTGACTCTCTAGACTTCCTGAAGGCCCGCTCCTCCTCAAATTTCACTTCTCTCCTCACAACAACTTTCCTTTGAGAGGGAAGATAAATACAGAAGGCCTTCGAAGTCTCATCATAGACCATAAAGATGCCCTTCTCTGCGGTGGGCTCCATCTTTGTCCTCTTCTTAGAAGGGACATGAGAGTAAGTCAAACAACCAAATATGCAAAAATGACTAACCTCAGGCTTCTTGCCTGTGAAACTCTCCTCAGGTGTCATGTTCCCCACGGCACGATGGGGCCTCCTGTTCTGAAGATAAACAATTGTACTACATGCCTCTGCCCAAAAGAAGAAAGCAAGTGACTGGTCATGTAACATAGCTCTGGCTGCTCCAACAATAGACCTGTTCTTCCTTTTTGACACTCCATTCTGCTTTGGAGTGTATGGAACTGTCAACCGCCTCCTGATGCCTTCCTGTCTGCAATATCTATCAAACTCCTTGGAGGTATACTCAACCCCGTTATCCGATCTGAGACCTCGTATCTTCCTCCCTGTTTGGTTCTCCACAAGAGCTTTGAACTCTTGGAACCTCTGTAAGACCTCAGATTTCTTGCTCTTCAGGAAGTAGATCCAAGTCTTCCTGGAATGGTCATTGATGAATGTCACATAGTACTCATATCCTCTCAGAGAAACAGATGACATAGGTCCACACAAATATGAATGTATCAAGTCAAGAATCCTCGCTGACCTGCTATTACTGCTAGGAAAAGCAGTTTTGGTGTACTTCCCAAAGCACACCCCCTGTAAACATCACTCTGCTATGTGCTGAACTCTGGTAAACCTGTAACCATATGTCTCAACAACCTCAAAGTTGGATGATGCAAGTGAGCCATCCTCCTATGCCACAGCTCACAAAGCTAGTTGTCGTTGCTATGTGCCAAGGCATGCTGAGGCTGAAATAAGAGCTTGTATAGTTTCCCACATCTAACTCCAATGGAAAATGAAGCAGATGGTCCTGCGGTCTTGGGAAACACACGAACATGTCCATCTAGAAAGGACACTCCAAGACCATGATCCTCGATCATGGAGACTGAAACCAAGTTCTTCTTCAACCCAGGTACATACAGTACATCTCTCAAAACCATGGGACTCATGGACTCCCTCTGAAAGGTAATGGTCCCACGCCCAACTGCTCTGACTGTAGAATCATCTCCCAACACTACCTCCACATTAGTCTCTTCCTGTGAAAGCTCGAAGAACATCTCTCGAGCACCTGTCATGTGGCTCGAAGCTCCACTATCAATATACCATGTGCTGGAAGTGGATGCATTGTAAGAATGGTCTGTCAACAAGGAAAAATCCCTTTCATTATCAACATCTGCACTGGTGATGATAGATGCTCTCTCTATCAACATGTCTAGTGCACAAAGAAAACTCTCTCTGAAATCTAGCTGCAAAATCCTCAACCTTCTCCGAAGCTCCTATCTGCTGCTGCTTCTTCTTTTTCTTGTTTGGACACTGCCCATCATAGTGCCCCATCTTCTAATAAGCAAAGCACTTTACAGTGCTCAGATCCTTCTTCTGTCCATACTGCTACTTGGCCCCACCCTTCTTAAACTTCTTCTTCCCTTTCGCTGTCAAAGCCACATCCTCTTCATCCTCCCTACTAGTAGAAGCACTGCCCTGCAAAAGACCCCTTCCGAGTCTCCTCCGGACCAAAATCATCACATATCCTGTCCCATGTAGGTAAGTTCTCCCTAGCTACCAAAGCCTCCACAAACACAGCCCAAGGCTTTGAAATCCCATTCAAAAGCTGTACGCACTAGCTTTGCATTGGGAACAACCTCCCCAACTGCTGCAAGCTCATCTCTCACCTGAGAGATCCTAGTAAGGTAAGATATCAAAACCTCCCCTTTGGCCATTTTGATACTCTTCAGCTTCTCCCTCAAAACCATCTTCCTATTCTCGTTTGAGCTCTGAAACAATCCGGTCAAAGCATCCCACATTTGAAATGCACAAGTCTTACTCAGGATGTGAGGAATCACATGGTCTTTAACAACATCTAGAATTATCCTTCTAGTTTTTATGTCCTTCTTGTTGAAGGCAGTAAGGGCTGCTGCATCAGTGGTAAGGGGGACAACAATAGGGACTGCTGTAGTGTTATGAACCACCTCATCCCACAACTCATTTTGCTCCAATATCAACATGATCCTAGCTTTCCACGGAATAAAATTCCCAGCCCCATCAAGCCTATCCTCCATTCTAAGTCCAGTGGAAGTCATATTTCTCAAAGTTAAGTTTTAACCAAGGCTGTTCACTGTCAAAAGAAAAATTTCTGAGTTCTGGAAATTACTTTCTGTCTGCAAAAAATTAATTTTCTGCCCCCACCAAGCTCTGATACCATGAAAGTTTTTCTCAGTTTTCAGCCACCGGTTTAAATGTCAAAAGTTTATCTCTGTTTAATGCCCAACCCAGAAATAAATAAGGCTGAAAATTGCACAAAATTTCAGAGTGATAAAAACACTGTTGTAACTCAACTTTAATGACAGAAAATAAAATATTAAATGCACTCCATGAAATTTCAGACTCAGGAATTTTTGGCAACTTGCCCAGGAAAAACCCATAAGGGGAAAACTTGTTAGGAGAGATTTTATTTTCAGGAAAATTTTACAGCAATAACTCAGAAAAAATTTCAGACCAATTTATCTCATCTGGAGAAATTTTCTGTCTCATTTTCCGTGCAAAACAGTAAAAAAATACGACTCTGATTTTTTTTTCTGTAACAGCCTCGAAAAACGTGCTGCTGTATGGACTGTAGCACAGGCTGTTGTACGTCCTGTCTCGAAAACTGTGCTGTTAAATTTGCCTCAAGATTTGTGCCTGCTTGCCTAGAAAATCGTGCACAGCATTGCCTCGAAAATTGTGCCCGATTTTTGCCTTGAAAATTGTGTCGATTCTTGCCTGTACTTTCCTCGGGAAATGTGCCTATGTACGGATCCGTACAGTCTGACATGTAAAGACTGCCTGCAATAAATGCGGCTCCTAGAAATATGTGCCCTGTCCCCTCCTCGAAAACCGTGCTCTCAGCCTGTTGTTATCTTCCTCGATTTGCATGCTGCAAACTCTTCTTTTTTCTCAGAAAAAGAAACTTCCTCTCTCTCAGCTCTCTCCTTCACTTCAATCTGCAAAAGTGAGTGAAAATGCCTTTCGTTGCCTTTTTGGTGAGAACCCTAGGGTTCATCTAATCCAATGGTGGAGATTAGATGAGATGAGTGGATGAGATTACATGCTCATCAAATCTCATTTAAAAATTAAATTCACTCACCTCACTTAAATTTTCCAAAAAGTGACTTTATTCTCTAAAGTCAAATTAAAAGCTCATCTCAAGTCATTTAATGCAAGGGTCACTTTATTTCCCCCTTTTAAGTGACCAAGGCTAAAGTCACCTAGGGGAACACTTTCCTAGGTACAAAAATCAACATTTTGAAAGTATGATCTAGAAACCATAGACAAAAAAAAGGTCAAAATTGAAATCTGACTCCAAAGATAAATGCGCCCTCTTAAGGAGATCTTCAAAACACTAATTTTTAGTCCATCCTGTGACTAGAAGCGTTCAAAACCAGAGGCCCTAATTCCTTGCTTTCGATACAGATTAGGTCAAAATTGAATTTTCACAATACTGAGATTTGCTTCCACAGATAAGTGCACCCTCCTAGGGTGAACTCCAAAATGCTATTTTCAAGTCCAATCTATGGATAGAAATGTCCAAACTTGGAAGACCTAGTTTCCACACTTGTGTAAAAAACTGCTAGATGGTTGTCTTTCAAAACTGCTCTAATACCATGTTGAATTTTAATCCAATTTTCAATTCTTTAATAATTACTTCATAATGATTCTTCAATCATTTATTTCATTCCACAATTTTATTGAATAATTACACATTGAAAATATCAACTTTAAGTTGTAGCAGGAACAAAGGTCATAGAAAGATTGCCATGCACAAGAGACACAAAGATTTTAGCTTGGGAAACCCTAACAAACTTTTCTCAGAGGAAATCAATCCAATTCAAATACAATACCAATCATGATGGTGAACCCCAAGAGAGGCTCACCCTCCACAAGAAACCCTAACAAGGGTAACAATTCTTCCAATACAATAAGAACCCCCAAAAATTACTTCTTTGATTGTTGGAAATTATGCAACTTCATAAGTTATTCTTATTGTATTTCCTTGTACCTCCTTCGAGAGATTATACCGATGTAATTACTCATGTAAACCCTAGAAAGAATCAATGTAAACCTTGGGGAAATATTACACAAGAAAAGAATAAATTTTTTTTCTTCTTTATCTGTATTTCCCCAAGGTAGGTCGGCCCAAATAAGATTGTCAAGTTGGCCCAGTAAAAGGTCACTTGGAAAATCGGTATAAATAGGAGGCTCCCCTCCTCATTTGTTACTCATTCACTCAAGTTCACTCCAACATAAGAAGGTTCGCTACTCCAGTTAGAAGGAGTGTTTTTCTGGGGTTGTGTTTTAGAGAGACTTCTCTCTCTTTTTCTTCTTCTCTATGCATTAAGAAGCTATCATCTCTATACGAAGGTTTGCTGGGTTTTTCTCGATTGGGTTTCCCAAGATAAATTCTTGTGTTCTTTGTTTTCCCCGAGGTAGTTCGACCCCAATAAGATTGTCAAGTCGACCCAGTAAAAAGTCACTTGGAAAATCAGTATAAATAGGAGGCGCCCCTCCTCATTTGTTACTCATTCACTCAAGTTCCCTCCAACATAAGAAGGTTCGCTACTATAGTTAGAAGGAGTGTTTTTCTGGGGTTGTATTTTAGAGAGACTTCTCTCTCTCTTTTCTTTTTCTTCTTCATTATGCACTCGGAAGCTATCATCTCTATACGAAGGTTTGCTGGGTTTTTCTCAATTGGGTTTCCCAAGATAAATTCTTGTGTTCTTTGTTTCTGTGTTGTCTTTCTTCTAGAGATCCTATTGTTATTTGCAATTAAGTTATACTACTATAATCTTGTAAAAACTAACATGGTACCAGAGCAATTCTAGAAGAGGCCATTGTCGGAAGCTAGGGTTTGACCTTTCAAGGTCTTCCCTCATCTCTTCAGTAGGAAAAGAGATGTGGAAACTTCGCTCTAGGGAGGCACATCTTTTGGTGAAAGAAAAATCAAATTTCGAGAAGTTTCATTTTGACCTAATTTTGTTTCAACAAAAATTAGGGTTTCAAGTTTAGTGCTGATCAGGCCATTGTTTTGGCTCAACCTCACCTTCCCTCAACTCACCTTGAGAGGGCGCATCTATCTGTGAGGTTAGTTTCTTTAAATTCAAAAGTTTATTTTTGACCTAACTCTTGCTAGGGTTTTTGGTTCAGATTTGCAAACAAGATGATTGGAATGAAGGTTGAAGATCGTCTTGATGGGGCTACAAACTTCATATCCTGGAATCCTAGAGTTCTACTCATCCTGGAAGAAAATGATCTCTTGAAGTTTGTCAATGCGAAGGTTACAAAACCAAAAGCGGAAGAAGACAAGTCCCAGTGGAGGAAGAGTGACGCTAAAGCAAGAAGGATTCAGGTGGACTTAGTGAAAGATCACTTGGTTCCACAAGTCTCAGAAAAGAAATTATTTGAACACAATAGCATCAATGTGACTCTCACATTGTGGAATCAATTGTCAAATATGAAGATGATAAAGTCCGAATCAGTTGCCTCATATTTCATGAGGATCACCAAACTTTGGGACAAGCTAAGGACTAGTGGAGATAACCATGAAGATAAGGAGCTTGTCATGACCACTCTGAATGGGAGTCCTTTATCCAAACCATAGGTGGTCGAACCAAGTTGCCCAAATTTGATAGGCTATGGGCAGATTGCACTCAGGAAGAGACAAGGATTGCACCAAGACAAAGACTTCATGGTCATCAAGTGGAGGAGAATCAAGTCTTCGTCACTCATGCCAAGAAAGGCAAGGGAAAAGGAAGGAAGTTTCACAACCATAAGCACCAAGCTAGGAGACCAAGTTCTTCTCCAGATCGGAGGGAGAAGAAGAATGATTTATCACACATACAATGCCATAAGTGCAAGAAATATGAACACTATGCAAACAAGTGCTTTAGTGCAAGCAAGAGGAAGCATGAAGCTTCAACAACTGATGTGGAAGAAGGTCATCATCACAAGAAACAAAGAAATGAAGATTGTACATAATTCTTCTTCATATAAGCCTTATCAGGTACTGTTCCCACCACTAGTGATACATGGCTTATAGATAGTGGTGCTTCTAAACATATGGCTGGTTATAAAGAGAATCTCTTAGATGTTGTTGGGAAAGAATCTCATCTTCGTGTTGTACTTGGAGATGATGCCAATTACACCGTGAAAGGATTTGGATCTACCTCTCTTCAGTTAGAATCCAATTATTTACTACACCTGAATGATGTGCTTTATGTACCTAGTATGAAAAGAAACCTTGTCTCCATCTCTGCCTTAGAGGACAAGGGATATAAAGTTACATTTGCAGATGGGAATGTGCTTGAATGGCACAAGAATTCTAGCATGAACATAACAAAGGTGATTGGTGTAAGAGAGGAGAGCTTGTATCGATTGAGCCCTCTACTAGCTCAAGATTTAGTCCATGACTCCACCAACCTAAGTGAGCTATGACAGAAGACTAGCTCATCTAAACTATCAAGCTCTCCCAGCATTAAAGAACATTGTGATAGGTCTACCAGTGCATCATGTACACCATGATGGTATATGTAGAGGATCTGCACTTCATAAGAATACCAAAGGTTCCTTTCCGAAAAGTGAAAGAAGATCCATGGGAATATTGGATCTAGTCCACTCTGACTTGTGTGGACCCATAACTGTTACTTCATTGGGTGGTTACAACTACTATGTAACATTTATTGATGACCACTCACGAAAGACGTTGATATACTTTCTCAAGACCGAGGAACGCGAGGAAGTACTCAACAAGTTCAAAGAATTTATAGCCCAAGTAGAGAATCTGTCAATACACATGACTAATCGGGGCTATGCTAGGGCCATCTGCCTCTAGCCATTGGTTAATACACATGACCATTCTGGGAGAATTGCTGCAAAATGTTTTACTGACATTGGAACCATGGAGAAACATCAACAGAACTGCCACTAAAATCACTGTGATTACCATCATCCATATTGTGGGGAGAGAGACTCTCACTGACCCACTAGTTTTCCACTCTCGAGTATCACAGGAAGGAGGTAATTCCTCACTATCAATTCATTAGCTGATAAATGTTATCGAAATGTGGGACACATCCACCCAATCTAAATACTTGACAACCGATGAATAATCACCTTTCTATGTGGGAAGTTGGTTGGTTAGTTTGTCTCCAATGGAGATTATGGTGAGCCATTGTTGCCGCCTTTCACGCACTTGGGGGGTTTAGGTTATCGTGGCAGAAATCTTCAAGCCACTAAGTACGTCCTTGGGGGCAAGTTTTGAGTCAAGTACTGTCACTTGATCTTGACTCCTCTGTTTAGACAAACTCCTAACGAAGCCAAGGGGGGTAGACCCATTTGGTTGCTAAGGCTGATTAAGATTTAGTGGTAGTGGTTTAGATGAATGAGTTTTTAGGAGTTTCTTAACAACGATAATGAAACAAGAGACTTGTAAGATGAACAATTGCAGCATAAACAACACAAGAACTTTTGTAAGATCATTCAACACATAAATTATCCAAGCAAAGGTTATACAAATAAAAAAATAGGGACCAATGCTGAATTAAATGGAGTCAAAATTGTATGTGTTGTAATGCTGGAGTGGATTGTTTTGCAATTGTCTCTTGGCAACTTTTAAATTGTTGTGGATTAAAGAGGGAGGGGGATTCCCGATATACCTCGAAGGTACAGGGAATATATCTAGACTCACCAAGTGTGGTAGCACACGAAAAAATGTGGGTTGAATGGAGTCACGGGGGGATGCCTAACACTACAACAAGGATGTAGCTTGAAGAGACCCCGCGGTCACTTTTAAGTTATTCCCGCTTGCTCTATACAATTTCCCCATGCGAAGCAAAACACAACGCTGGATTTTTGTTGTTGGGAGATTTATTGGGGTGTGAACCTAATCAAACTAGTCACTCTCGTTGCTTTTGATGCATCCAACTAGTCGGTCGAACCGCAGAGCATACACAACGGAGCCTTGGTAAAATTTTAAGAGTTTTATAGCAAAGTTTTCTTAGTTAGAAAGGAAAACCCAAGAATCTCTTTCGAGGTCCAGAACTCGGGCAAGCCCTTGTCCGTGAACCGTACTCGGGAAAGCAAGGGGATTTATTTTAGCTATAAAATTGCAAAAAAGGAAAGTTTTCTAATTATTACACTACACAAATATTTTCCCTTTCGGTAATTCGGTATAGCGTAGTGGGTTAGTATTTGTATTACTTTGAAAAAATGAATGATGTAGAGAATATAAACATATCTAAGTATACATATATGCAAAAATGAAACTAAACTAAACAAAACTTGAAAATCACAAAAATGACACCGACGCAAATCCTCCCAGGGGGGATGGTGAGTGCGTTTTGAAGAGCCTACTCAGAAACTTTTTATTAGCTTGTTACAAAATGCTTAAAGAAAAATGCACTTTGGTCCTTGTTATCTAGGATCTAAAGGCTTACAATATTGCATACAATTGACTAAAAGTGAAACGGGAGGATAGGGAGGTCTCGAATGGACCAAAACTTCGAAATTTGAGCAAAAACTTCCTTCTCTTTTTCGTTCAACCTGCACAAATCAGTGAGCTATTAGTCCTATAAGACGCTCAAAAAAACATTAAAAGTATTTTTGAACATCTACAAAAAAAAAATCTATTTTTTAAAAAGTTAAATTAAAGCGAAATGTGCAAAAAATACCAAGGAAAGCTTGTTTTCTTTGGGATCTTGGTTTGCTTTATGGGCATCCAATATGATGAGCACTATTTTGTTAGATTTGAAAATGAAAGTGCAAACTAACTTAACTTTCCAAGCTTAAGATTTTCTAGAAAATACAACTTGTAAAAGAAAGCTTATTTAAGACTAGATCTGATTAAAGATGAGACTTTTGAATGCTTAGATCTAGAAAGCTAATTAGATTTATGTAAAATATAACTTTTGAAAAGTAGATAAAAAAGAAACAAGTAACCGAGAGAGTGTTTTAATTTTAAAGGAGAGGAAGAGAAGTAGAGCCCGGTTTGTTGCTGGAAAGATCAACCATGGAAAACCTTTTCGTGGAGTGCCGAGGGACAATGTCTTGGAATTTCGTTGGAAATGGAATGGAGTCAATCTAGATCCAGACCTTCTCCACACTTGGCAACATGAAAGCTAAATCATAATCTTGCAAAACACCTCATGAGATCTGGATATACATATGTAAACAAATAAAAATAACATGCAAATAATCTTATTAAACATGCAAATTTTTAGATCTTTAAACATACGTAACAAAATAGAAACAAGTAATCTTACTTACAAATCTCTACTCCTATTGATTCAGATGAATCCTTCAAGCATAGTACAAAGAGGAAGTAAGAATTGAGAAAAAAAGTAAGATCACCTCATTAGCAACATGACAATGGTGTTGAAGTTTTGGGGTTAGGAGTTTTTAACATAAGTAATAAACTTTAATGCATAAACATAATTATAAAATCAGATTCAGAATAGTACTGCTCTAATAAATTTAAACTGTAATAAAACAAACATAATTTTCATCTCTTTCAACTTAACGCTCCATTAGTCACTGTGTTAAAGTTGGTCCTCGATATTCATCAAATGCCATGTACAGTAACAACATGATAAAGTAATGTACATGAGATATTAGCAGTAAAGAATCATAACCATTATCTGAATCAGCCTTATACTTAGATACTTTAGGTTGATCTTGTCGTCGAAGGGACAAGTCAACTGAGTAAACAAATGTCGTACCTTGAGAGAGAGGGTTAAAGCAAAAGGAAACATACCTCAAATTCTTAGTCAACAAGAAGAGAAACTTCAATTCAATACTCAAACTTTAACAACACAGTCATACCCAGTACATTCACGCTGTGTAGAGACACACAGTTATACTTTTACACAGTCATACTCGGTACACAGTCAAACTCAGTAGAGACTCACAATCATACGGAGCAAAGACACAGTCATAGATAAACTTCACATTGGGCAGTGACCCAAAGTCTGCTGAGTAAAGACAAACCATTCACACTGAGTAATGACAAAGTAGTCAAGCTGCAAGGGAGAAAGATCACATTGCAACAAATAATAATCACGATGCTGCAAGGGAGAAAAGTTCACGCTGCTATGGAAGGCAGTAATGCTGCTGCAAGGGAGAATGCACACACACCCATAGTCATGTAGAGAACCAGTCTCGCGAATGAACAGTCATGTGGATGAGGAAGTCACACGAAGGTACAGACCTGCAAACATGCAAAGGAAGCAATCATACGAAGGTGCAGTCACATAAAGTACGCAGAGGAAGCATCACGCGGAGGATATTCACGCTGATAAACAACAGACGGTCACACTGTGGTCACACTAGGGAAGATCATGCTGGAGCAAGGTGCTCACGGTCACACGGGAGAAGAGTGAACCGTCCCGCTGAGAGTAAATGCATAGCCACACAGGTGGGAGATGGGAACAGTCACACGAATGAAGGGATTGTAGTCATGCAAAGGAAACAATCACGCGAGAGCAACAGAGTAGACACGACGAGCAGCAGAGGAAACACGATCACGCTGAGTGATACACAATTACACAACTCATAGAAACACAGCTAGTTGAGCATGGAATGATAGATCACACGTGTCAACTTTATAACCTTGACTATCCTTAAGATAGGTTACCATAGGTCAAATAAAAATTATAACTAAAATGGTCCAAGATAAAATCATAACCAATGGTCTAAAGGTTTAATAAAGTAAAACTTATAAAATGAAAATGACTTAGGGTAGTATAACAATGGTCCAAATAAAAGACATAAAAATGAATCGTCCAATGGTCATAATATAAAACCATAATGTAAAAAGGTCCAAAGGTTTAATAAAATAAAACATAAAGTAAATAAGTGCTCCAATGGTTATAAAACCATAAAGTAAACAAATGGTCCAAAGATCATAAAACCATAAAGTAAATGGTCAAAGGTTTTATAATAAAACCATTATAAAACCATAAAGTAAATGGTCCAACCAAAATAAAAGGAACTTAGGTTAGTGTACCAAAAATAAAACTCATAGGGTAAGAGTCATCATAACAAAGGTACACACACAAAAGAGTGCTAGGACCAAGTAAGATAAATGACCAAGAGTCAACCAAAGGGAGTCACAATAAAACAACTTACTTACCCATAAGATCAAGATGGACCAACATTTACTCTTTACCTATAAGACCAACAAGACTATGGACATTAATCTTTTCTCTCTCAAAGTACATTGTTTCATATATTTTATCATCACTGTATAAGGGAAGATTCAAATCGGATTATTATAAAACCATAAAGTAAATGGTCCAACCAAAGTAAAAGGAACTTAGGTTAGTGTACCAAAAATAAAACTCATAGGGTAAGAGTCATCATAACAAAGGTACACACACAAAAGAGTGCTAGGACCAAGTAAGATAAATGACCAAGAGTCAACCAAAGGGAGTCACAATAAAACAACTTACTTACCCATAAGATCAAGATGGACCAACATTTACTCTTTACCTATAAGACCAACAAGATTAAGGACATTAATCTTTTCTCTCTCAAGGTACATTGTTTCATATATTTTATCATCACTGTATAAGGGAAGATCCAAATCGGATGGTACGATCCTTTGGTCCTCAATACTACTCCTAAGGGTTAGGTGCTAGGGACATCATCAAGGGGTGGCCAGTCCCTTGAGAAGCAACCTAGCAGTAACGATTAGGAGATAGGACATCACACATTATCATCTTCCATTCTTAAAGAATGGCTCTCAGTCCTACGCTGAGTTTCAGTCCCAGACTGAATCATGTTGATCAACCCTTGGTCCCCGACTGGGTCCTCCATTCTCCTGGAGAATGGTCATCGGTACTAAGATGAGCTTCAGTCCCAGACTAAAAGTTGATCAACTACTTGCAGGACCTACTTGGACATCGTGTCCTTGGTCCCAGACCAGAATATGTCTCTGCCTCTACTTGTAGGATCTACTTGGACATCGTGTCTCTGGTCCCAGACCAGAATACCCTAGAGGCACATAGGGGCCCTAGCCACATGCTAGGGGCTTTGCCATGGCATCAACTTGCTTGGTCCCAGACCAAAAACCCCAGGAGACTATTGGGGGCCCTAGGGTACCTTTTAGGGTCTTACTCTACCCTAGTTAACTAACTAGGGTACCATCCTCTTTGATAATGGGTTTTGCAGTTGCACTAACTTAAACGCTCCCTCTCAACAAGAGAGACATTCTCAGCACCACTAAGCTTGTCTCGGAAGTGCTTAGACTTCGACATAGGCTTAGTCAACTTGTCTACTTGACAGAGCAGACTACATCATGTCCTAGACATGGTTAACCCTCCTCTTGATGTGTTCCTATCTGTCATAGAGTACATGGTTTTTTGAGAGCTTGATCTTTTATAGATCCACTTGGAAGTTATAACCGACTTCCCGTTGAGAACTACTTCCCGTACATCATTTAACATCTTCCAAACTTGATGTTTGGCTGCCACCTCATAAATGGAGGTTTCTAAAACAGTGACGTGGCTCATTTGAGATAGCAGACCAAAGTAATCATGAACATCTCAATAGGTTATTCAAAGAGATCAACTGAAGACTCCCTGACCTCCTCCCTCTGCTCATTTAAGAGAAATGACTCATGGATTGGGCTCACTTTCATGTCTATATAGCTGGGGAGGGTTCTTTGAAAACTTTCTGAGTGTTACTAGATCCACCACCCCAGTGTGTAGGATCAGCTAAGTATCCGGATTGGATCCGCCTTAGATCCACCATGGAAACATATCCCTTGCAAAAAGACACGTATCCTAGTCCCATGAAATGGATCCTGTGAAAAATAAAAAAAAATCCTGAAATTTTCAAATGGATCTTGTGAAAAATCAAACAATTCCTGAAATTTTCAAATGGATCCTGCAACTTCTAGTACTTCTATGACCCATTGATCCCTCCAAAAAATTATTTTTTTAATGAAAAACTTTAAAAACCCTAAACACCTAATGGCAAAAAGCGTAAACCCCATTCCTGCTCAAGGTCTGATCTATCCATATGTCAAGATATGCTCTTGAACTCTGATATATCAATATCAAGTTCTGCTCTCAACGTTTTTATTTGATATATCTTTATGGTCAAGGTCTGTTATCAAGGGCTGATCTATCTTTATGTACTATGTTGTTGCTCACTTCACCTACATTGTTCTGTAGTCTTTCCATAGCTTTCAAGAAAACCACTTTATTCCCCGCTGATAGGGACATGTGGATGTGGCTCACAAAAACACTATTATGACCTGCTTCAAGTTCTTTGGACCTATTCTCTATCCAAATCAGAGCTGTGAGTTTCATGATTTCTCTTCGTTCCTTCTGCTGAAACATCCATTCATACCAATGATCCGAAATTTGGGAGTCTCATGTTGAACTATCTCCAGAGTCTGATTTCCTTATTTGTGTAATTCTGTTTTTTTGGTTGTTCGACTTCTTCATCTTCCATACTTTCCACTTCCACATTTCTGGGAGCGGCAAAATCAAAAGGCTCCCAAGATTTTGACTTGAGAGGCTGCCCTTTTTTCTTTGAAGGTTGTTTTCTTGATTGGGGGTAGGCATTCTGAAGATGACCTGTTTGAGGGTAGATCCGACATCTAAAAGCTGTATTTTCATAATCCAATCTTTCAGAATGCTGAAAATTCTCAAGCTGCAACAGAATTTTGTCTGGTAGCCCTTTGCTAAGATCCACTTCCAGACAAATCTGTGCATAAGTGAATAATCCATGCTGCATATGAACATTATCCTGCTTAATAAAAGTATTTCCAATATCTTTGGGCACTGAATGATGCCTTCCAGTGATGTCAAAATGGAAGGGGAAGATTTGGTAGCCTAGCCTGTACAAGCATTTTGGATAGAACAATGGTGGATGGATCAAAGTCTGGAAACCCATGGGGTGATAAAGAGCCTAGCTCTTCCCTAGAACCATGGACCTTCCTCAAAAACTCTGTTATAGTCAGCCTGTGAGAAAAACTGAACTATAGATAAGCCTTTTGAACATAAATAATAATCATAGTTCATGGTTTAGTTAGTGTGTATCCACTGGTCCAGATCCTCTGTTCGTGGCAAAAATCCATTAAATCTGCATATTACTGTTTCAGATTTGTGTGTAGAAAAAAGTTTGTTCCCCTCCTTATTTTTTATTTCCAGCTTAGGAACTTTTTCAGTCTTTTCAACAATACATGGGCTGGGTGATTGAATTGGTGAGGGAGTATCCTTTGAGCTCGTTGCATCCTTGAACAGGCCTGATTTTGTTGCTGCATCCTTATAGGAGACAGGTATTAAGGCTGGATAAGACCCTAGATTAGCCGTACCAGAATCCGAGATCTCCCCTCGTAGCCACAAAGTCATTATTATGCTTGAATCCTTGGTGATATTGTAGTCATATATGGAGCGTTCATCCTCCAATCGCTTACCTTCATGGATCAAACATTGAAAACTCTCCAGGCTCCCCAATTTAGCTCGAAGTTTCATCTTGAGCAAATGGATGCTATCATATCCTTTTACCACCAAAGCTAGAGATTTTCCTTCAATACCTTTAACAGAGATTTGGAAATCCTTACTTTTGTCAATATCTTGGTCCTTGATATCACCCAGATTTGAAAGAAGGATTGATTTTAATGGAAAGATCGCCGCCAGGTAACCCTAAAAAAGGAAAACGAAAGGGCAAGAAATCTGCATACGGTCGCCGAGCCCTCCAAGTCCAAGTGTGGCCTCCGTCGTTGGTTTTCGCCCTCGAGCCGTAGAGCCAAAAACCCTTGAAATGGTTCACCTCAACTTCCCATAAGTATCCGATTTATGTATCAAACTTTTTCTATATTTTATTAAACTGTTTTAATACGAGTTGTCTAAAGAGGGGACATTTTGATCTCTCTTTTGGGCTGTTCTTTACCAGTTCTTTTGCCATAAATCTTCAGGGAATTTTCAAAACGTTTAAAAACACTGCTAGATCTTACAGAGTGTGGGTGTTTGGGGTTTTCCTATCACCTGATTTCATTTCTGAACTTAAAATCGTTCAACAAACAACAGAAATTACAGATTTTGTAAATTAAATTCACCCGATTCCGGCAGAAAATCTCAACAAACAACAGAAATTACAGATTTTGTAAATTAAATTCACCCGATTCTGGCAGAAAATCAACCTGAAAGTCAAAAATTCCCCTAGTTAGACAGCTCTGTTTTAATATATATTTTATTTATATTATATTAATTTTTTTATAAGACTAAAATATAAAGTTATATTATATTAAATTTATTATAATTGTTATAATGAATAAATTTGTTCGGATATAATTGTTTTAATAAATAAATTTGTTATCTAGCACACCCACATAGTTTGTGGCTGGATCACGTCCATAGAGATAGGGATCAAATGGTTGAGAGATAGTTATGGAGTCATTCCTCATATTCTTCTAGTTAAACGGGTTCAACTATTAGTTATCCATGTCTAGCTACATGTTGCCACAGACATTCTTTTAGTTATCCAGTTAAGTTATCCAGTTATCAATTATCAGTTATTTTTTATATTCTTTTTCTTTTTATCTCACATTCTTCTAGTTATCTGCCATGCTATCGGCTATCCATTCATCAGTTATGAGTTATCCATGCATTGCTGAGAGTTATCCATTCATTGACTAGTTATGGATTATTTTTTATACTTTTTTTTTATAATTGTTTATTTCAAATTTTGAACGATTGCTAGAATCAATCTCGACAGTCCACTCGTCTCATCCTCGTCTGTAGATGAAAAAACATAGGCCGTAGTCCACCCCAAATCTCAAATAAAAACTCATACACCAATTTGGTGTCTCGCTAGGCGGTGACCTTAAAAATAGATTATTATTATTATTATTATTATTATTATTATAAAATTTTAAATAATATATTTATACTAAGTAAATATAATTATAACTCTAAAGTTTAAACGTGTTGGCTTAACTTCTAGTTAAACTAAGCTAAACTAATATTCATGGTATCTCATTTATTTATTATTTATTTGTTTAAATTTTAACTTATAATTATATACAAGTCTAAAATTTATTTAATAAACATAGGTTAAATTATATATATAAACAATTATTAATGTTAACTTATTTATATAATTTTAATTTAAGTTTATACTAATACACCCACATAGTTTGTGGTTAGATGACGTGGATAGGGATAAAATGGTTGAGAGATAGTTATGGAATGGATTTTTTTTATTCCTCGTATTCTTTAAACGGGTTCAACTATGAGTTATCCATGCCAAGCTACATGTTATCACCGACATTCTTCCTGTTATTCATTTATCAACTATAAGTTGTTTTTTATGTTCTTTTTCTTTTTATTTCACATTCTTCTAGTTATCTGCCATGAACTGTTGGTTATCCATTCACCAGCCATGAGTTATCCATGCATTGCTATCAGTTATCCATTCATCAACTAGCTACTAGTTATTTTTTATATTCTTTTTTTATAATTGTTTATTTTGAATTTTGAACGATTGCTATAAAATCAATCTCGATAGTACACTTGTCTCATCCTTGTGCGTATATGAAAAAGCATAGGTCGTAGTCTGCCCCAAATCTCAAATAAAAACGTCTATTGACGTAATTATAAAATTAATAATTTTACTTTATTTTATTTATTAGTACTTTACTACATATTTACTAGCACACCCACATAGTTTGTGGATGGATCACGTCGATAGGGATTAAATGGTTAAGAGATAGTTATGGAATGGAAGATAGTTTGGTTTTTCTTTTTATTCCTCATATTCATCTAGTTAAACTTGATCAACTGTGAGTTATCTATGCCTAGCTACATGTTATCACTGACATTCTTCTTGTTATCCATTTATTAACTATCAATTATTTTTTATATTCTTTTTATTTTTATCTCACATTCTTCTAATTATTTGCCATGAACAGTTGGTTATCCATTCATCAGCTATGAGTTATCCATGCATTCCTACCAGTTATCCATTTATCAGCTAGCTATTGGTTATTTTTTATATTCCTTTTTTTATAATTGTTTATTTCGAATTTTGAATGACTGCCATAGAATCAATCTCGACAGTACACTTGTCTCGTCCTAATCCGTAGATGAAAAAGCATAGGTCGTTGTCCACCCCAAATATCAAATAAAAACGTCTATCGACGTAATTAAATTATAAAAGTACTCATATTTTTAGTAAAGTCATATTAACAATGATTTTTTATTTATTTTATTTTTAGATATCTTTCCAATTTATTTCAAGTCTAGTTACATAGATTAGATTTCAAGAGGTGAGTTAGATTGTATTGTAAGAGATGACTTGTAAATATACCTTTTTCACAAAATAACTAACTCATAATATTTTAGTATATAAATATCACTTATTTTAGACCTCAAAATTTTCCAATGAGAATGTCAATCAATTATATGTCAATCAATAATAGTGGATGTCATTCTCATTTATAGTGGATGGTTCACTTGGACCAATTTTTAATAGAGATAAGGAAGACTTGATTAGATGTGGTCCTAGGGAGGACATTTCATTTTCTGGTAAGCTTCGTCAAGTTGGTGGATGTTACATTGTCTGATCATCTTCCTATTTAGACTCTCATTACAGTGGGTAATTCAGTGAAGTCGACACGAATGTCCTATGTCCCTTTTCACTATGCTGAAAAGTATATTGGCCTGTCAAGAATGGGTAGAAAATCAGAGCTTTTTTATCACATCAATGCTGATTTTATATGTATTACCAAACAATTTATGAAATTAAACTGCAAGATTACCCTTTGGATCTGCTTTTCATTTTCCAATGAACAATATAAATGTTCGTTTTTCTCACGTGTAGGATGTCTGTCGAAACTTGCAGGTTAATGCTGCTCTGATTGAAGCCATGAAAAAAGGTACTAGCTTTGGTGCTCCATGTATTAAAGAGAATATTCTAGCCGAGATGGTTATTGACGCAGTACCTAGCATAGAAATGGTCCGCTTTGTCAATTCAGGCACTGAAGCATGCATGGGCATGTTACGTTTGGCACGTGCCTTCACAGGCAAGGAGAGGATAATTAAGTTTGAAGGCTGTTATCATGGTCATGCAGATCCCTTTTTGGTAAAAGCAGGAAGTGGCGTTGCAACTCTTGGGCTTCCTGATTCTCCCGGGGTCCCCAAAGCTGCTACATTTGAAACTCTTACAGCACCCTACAATGACATAAATGCTGTGGAGAAACTATTCCGTGAGAACAAAGGAGAGATTGGAGCTGTGATTCTTGAGCCTGTAGTTGGCAATTCTGGTTTCATCATCCCTAAAAAGGAGTTTTTGCAGGGACTGAGGGAGATTACAAGAGCAGAAGGAGCACTTCTGGTATTTGATGAGGTTATGACAGGGTTCAGGATAGCATATGGAGGTGCCCAAGAGTATTTTGGTGTCACCCCAGACCTTACAACACTTGGGAAGATCATAGGAGGGGGGCTTCCAGTTGGGGCATATGGAGGCAGAAGGGAGATAATGGAAATGGTAGCCCCAGCAGGGCCAGTGTATCAAGCTGGAACACTGAGTGGGAATCCACTGGCCATGACTGCAGGAATATGCACCCTCCAGAGGTTGCAACAAGCTGGTAGTTATGAATACCTGGATAAAGTAACTGGTCGGTTAGTGCAAGGTCTCCTTGAAGCCGGGAGGAATGCAGGTCATGAGATCTGTGGTGGACATATTCGTGGTATGTTTGGTATTTTCTTTAATGCAGGGCCAGTTAATAACTTTGAAGATGCAAAAAGAAGTGATACTGCCAAATTTGCAAGGTTTCACAGGGGCATGCTGGAGCAGGGTGTATACCTTGCTCCCTCACAGTTTGAAGCTGGGTTTACGAGTTTAACCCACACTGAACAAGATATCGATTCCACCATAGCCGCAGCAAAAAGGGTCTTTGAAAGTATTTGAAATCCTCATCAGAAGCATTGGCCTAGTACATTACAATCAGTTGAGAATTGCTTTATAATCCATTTGTGATTTTTCCATATTATTCTCGTTCTAGTCAATCTTAATACTGTGTCAATTTGTGGTGATGACAGACTGCTAATCGTCCAATGCTTTCTCATCCCACATTTACAAATTATAAATTTGCACAGCTTTTTCCAACGTGCTCCATGTTCTGCTGGTGCGGACCTTCCCAGCCATGGTGAGATTGTGGGTGCCTATTAAGCATGGACTTGAAGGCACGAGCTTTGTCCGCGCAAAATCAAAACGATCTGAACACTGTACTTCATTTATATGTTTAAAATGGTTTATCATTTGTGCTAAACTTCGAGCTAACGAAGAAGCATAATCAGTCTTCTTTCTGAGTATTTCTTTAACAAGTTAAGAAGTGCTCGCGATTTCTTAAGAATAACCAACAGAAGAAGTGCATTATTGATTTTCAAGGGAGTCGAGCCATGCAAATGCAAATGTCTGTTTGAAAATAAACCGTGAAAGGAAATGATAGTGATACAATTTTGTTGAGCGAAAAACTAAACATAATAAACCAAAGTATTGTTTAATCATTTGAATTTCAAGGGAGTAAAACTAAATTCAAATACTCATATTATATTTTAATAATCATACAATATATTTATAAGTTAAGAGATTTAATAAGATCGTGCCTTTCTTGGCTATTCAACTTCGCAATAGTTTCTATAAATTTAACAAGCCAACTTCCAAATAGTTTCTATAAATTTAATAAGTGAAAAATAAGTGAAAAACACTGGTTGAGTTTAGAAGTTCTTATTTTATTTTTTTAACCGAGAAAAAGTAAAGTGAAAAACATGCGGCTTTACATGCGGTTTTATAAAGTTAGGTTTTGGGCATCCATATATATAAAGGAAGATTTATAGTTGTATATACATATCTATTGAACATTGTTCAATGTATGTTTATTGGCCAATTTTAAACTTAAAAGTTTTATTGATTTCCATCCATAAACAAAAGAGTGTTTCCATCCACAAACAAAAGAGTGTAACTGATTTTAATGAAAGATGGAACTCTACCTTTATCAATAAACATAAGAGTGTAACTAATGTTAATGAAGATGAAAGTCTACCTTTATCAAAAAACATAAGAGTGTAACTAATGTTAATGAAGATGGAACTCTCACCCCCAACGCATACTCAAATGATAGCACCAACAGCAAAGCAGAATTGGTTGGCCTATGGGCTATTCTGTTTTCTTCCCAAATGATGGGGATTCCCACACTCAATGTGTACGGTGACTCTTCAGTCATCATCAATTGGGCAAAGGGCTCTGCTGCTCTTACCCCTCCGGAACTATCACATTGGTGTAGGGAAACTAGAAAGCTCAGCTCATGCTTTCAAAAATTGTCATTCAACCATATCTACCGCGAACACAATTAGATCGTAGATTGCCTCTCAAAAACTGCTCTTTCATTGGCTCCTGGTATTGGTTGTTTCTCTGAATTTTTTGATGGCCATTTGGTCACTCATGACTCATTTCAGCTTTTTTAGCTTGGTGCGAGAGCTTACTCCCCTTTTATTGCACCTTTTTGATGTTTTGGAGCGAGCTCTTTTTGATTGTTGCTCTGCCCTCTTTGGCTCACGATGGATATGGTTATGGTGAGACAGTTATTGCTGATGGGAACATTATTTATTTTGATCTGCTATCGATCACCTCCTTCGTTACTTGTTGAGTTGTGACTTGTTCATGAATGAGCAGTCTGCAATTATGGATGTAACCCATTACTTGGGGTAGGCACATTAGATGCCCTTTGATTCTTAATAGAATATCAAGGACAGGCTTTTTTCTTCCTGAAAAAAAAGATGGAACTCTACCTTAATTCAATGATTCATCCACCTTGCTGACAAACATAAGAGTGTAACTGATCTTAATGAAGATGGAACTCTACCTTTATCAATAAACATAAGAGTGTAACTGATGTTAATGAAGATGGAACTCTACCTTTATTCAATGATTCATCCACCTTGCTGATGCACTATTTTTTGATCCAAAGTTTGGAATTGAATTTTGGTCATCCCATTATTGTATCCATTGTTATATACATAAATTAATATAGATAATCTAAGATTTAGTATAATTATTAGATTTTAAGCATATGATAAATATAGCAATTAAATAGTACACAATTGTATGGGAAAGGTTACAATGGACATATGCCATAGCCGTCTTTACAACGTTATATGATCAATACAATATTTAAGGACACAATTGTATGAGAAATGTTAAAATGGACATATGACATAGCCTTCATTGTGTTGATCATTTTACTTTGATCCATATTATTTATGTTTCGAACATGGAATATTCAATTTTATCAACTTTATTGAAAACATTTGTATTAGAGCTTTGATTGGGCATTGAGACACAATGACCTGTACACCTCCATCATATGTTATTTGCCACTCATATTGAAGGGATCACATATTATCACCGTCTCTTCTTTTGTTGTATGTTTAATGTCCTACCATCGTATAGTGACCATTCATGAGATGATATAAAGGTATTTCTTTAGGGGTGAGTTTTTATTAATTGACTATATTTTTGCATTTTTTTCTAAAAATATAGCAATTAATTAACCATTTTTCTTCCATTATTTGTAGATATTTTTACATAAAATATGTTTATATTGATAATATTTGTCAAAATTTACAAAGTTTTAATAATAAATTGTAGGTTTTTATTGAATATTCTTCTACATAATGATTTCATTTAAAAAATATATTTAAGTATAATATTTGAATTCTTAAAAAATATTCTTGATACTATACAATAGTGGATCTATGTTTTTCTGCCTAACAATTAGTTAGCCATATAAACTAAGAAATTATGATAATCTAGCTAGTCATAGTCTACAAGGAGGAATAAAATGAGCATTGATGATCTTGAAAGGGATGTTTGGACTTATAGAGTTGAAGTAAACTCCCTCAAACATGCTTTCATGATATTAAAAAAGAGCTAAAGGAATTGTTGGAAAAATCAATCAAGCAAGGAGAGGAACCTAGTAATCAATGAAATAATTTAATGGTATGGAGGGAAGAAAACAAAGCCAAGAGTATTGATAATGATGTAAGAGAAATACAAGACATTGAAGGAAATGTTTCATTTATATTTGACTAAATATCAAATATAGTTTGATATCAATAGAATATTGTTTTCCATAGTTTGACATTGAATTGGAGTTGAATTATATGAATTATCATCTAACATTTTTTTCATAGCCAATAAGTTTCAATCATGTTTTCTAGGTTACGTTGACTACATTTTTGGTCAACAATGATTAGTCGACTAAATGTTGTCGGAGTCCCCCACGATTTGAAGCTTTCTCATAGAAGATATAGGCCACCCTTGTTGAGTTGTTTACCCTCGTTTCAAGTTTGTAATCCTACGCTAGGTCTCTAATTTGCTTGAGGTTGCCTTGGGTTTTCCACTCTAAGGGAGTCTTCGGATTTTTATGAGATAATAACTAAGATGCACAGTTGATGGTTTGTTGCTCAGACGTTGTGACAATACAAGTAACAAACAACAAATTGATTAAAAAATTTACATGCACAATATGTCAAGGTATCATTCAACAAAGTTGACGTTGTGTGTGTATGATGTGGCAAACTTAGCTTATGGCTTCCCTTGCATATTCCTCTAACCTCTAACCATCGTCACTGCTTTTCCTCTCACCCACCATTTGCTATTACCCCTTTTGCAAAGTCCTTTATGCATTTTTGCTAATTATATGTTGTTCTTATACTCTCATTCTCATATACATCTTGTAGATTCTCGACTAAATTCTCTATCATCCCACATCATTATGTCATACATGTGATATAATTTTGTTTTTGTTTTTTGCTTTGTGTTAATTCCTCCCGTGTTAAATTATCTTTTTGATGTTTTAATTGTGTGTGAGCACGCACGAGCTGTAGTATTCTTCCTCTTACACTTGCATTACTTACAATCAATGCAAGAGAGTATTTGCTGTGCAATTATTTGCGTGGATTCTATCTTCCCGCGAGAGGCTATAAACTCAATGTAACATTTCGTCTCCTCTTGCTTAACCAATTGGGAAGTTGAAATTGTTGATCTTGAAACATGCTGGTTTTTCGATCAACATCTTTTGGCGGCCATATTGGGGAGGATTAGTCAATGGTTTGTTCACCAGTTTGATTTAATTCTTTCGATTTTACTTTGCTATACATTATGATCTTGTTGGTTTTTGCACATTGTCGTGGCCGCAAATAACCCCATTAACTACTTTGCTAACCATTGCATTTCGAAAGCGTCGTCTTCTAAAACATATAAGCTCATCCATCATTATGGAATCTTTCTTTGAAAGATGACAAGCCTAAATACCTTTGACTTATACCTTTTCCATTGAAACTCACTCACTGTGAAACCTCTATCTTACAAGTTCAAACAACATTTGTCTTTATTTCAAGGTGATGGAATTGTTACGGTAGAAGAACACTTGTGCATTTTTTATAATGACATTTGCATGTTTTTGTTTAAAATTTCTCTTCAGGGTCATGTTACTTCTTTGTTTGCCGACTTACCTGATGAATGCATATCCACTTGGTTTGAGATTTCTGATTGTTTACCTCTACTTTTGGACACCTTCATAACCCTTATGATCATCTTAAAACATTTAATCAGTGGTGCATGAAAGAAGGGGAAACCATTAGATCTTTTAATCTTAGGTTTACTAAGTTCTACAATCAAATTCTTGAATCTATTTGCCCAGTCAACTTGGCTACCCTCTTACATTATTATGATTTCCTTCCTCCTTTGTACCAATGGTGGTTGGAAGAGAACATTCAAAGTTTAGAGGTTGCTTTGTTCACGTGTCTAGTTTTTGAGGAAAAATGTCTTTAAACATGTTATTTCCTAGGAAAGTCCAAGTCACATATGGCTTTACCATCCATAATGCAAAACATTCAAAATTTGGAAAATCGCTTGCTTTCCCTTGAACAAAGATGGTTGAATATTGCTTTCTCTAGAAGGTCTTCAGAGTCTTCTTTCTCAACGCTTGGTTACGATTTCTTTGTTACTTGTGACGAGGATGATGGGTGTAATAATGTCCATGACCATCTTGATAGTTAACCATGCTTCTCCTTCATCCAATATGGATTTCTTTGAAGATAATCATCAAAACTAATCATTTAATTCATTTCACAATCTTCATTTGCTTCAAGAATACAACTTGCCTTTGAGGATTGATGAGGATTCTCAAGTTAGCCATTTGAGAATGGAAACTTGTGCCTACCCTCTCACCTCCTTCAAAAATGTTTTTTTGCATGAAAGTACTATGGATGAGAAGGTTAATCATGATATGAACAATGAGGCTTCTTCTCATGATGCCCCCCACACATGTGCTTTTGAAAATACTTTCCATAATTTTGTGTTTTGTCTGAGTTATATTGAAGAGATTGACAATGATATGCATGTCTTGCTTGATATTTGTTATGTTGTTTTTTATGACGAAGGCCTTCCCTTGTTCTCCACTCCCCAATTTCAATTTCAAACTTATTCTTTGAATGACCCTATGATGAATGAAGTGGAGTCAAGTCTAATGTGCAACGAGTGCCCCATGAATAATTTTATGGTACCATTGGAAGATTTGAGGGAAGCAATAGATCACATCGCATTGAATTTCCATACTTTTTCTCATAATTAAGAGATGACCTTTAATAAGTTCTTTAGAACTTCTATCTTGAATCATAATGTCCATGTGCATGTAGATAATTTTGATTTTGAATGTATTGTTGATGTTAGTGAAGCAATAGATCACATTGCATTGAATTTCCATACTTTATCTCATAATTAAGAGATGACCTTTAATAAGTGCTTCAGAACTTCTATCTTGAATCATAATGTCCATGTGCATGTAGATAATTTTGATTTCGAATGTATTGTTGATGTGAAAACTTGGCAGATTTTGAAAGATAGCATGTAATTTTTTTGGATTTTGATTGGCCCGTATCATACACCACATGCCATTGTTGGTTGGCATGTTGGTTGGGACATTTTGCGTGATCTTTATCAGATCATCAATCATGCTTGCGAGGTGAAAGATGCTTTTCTATATGCAAAATATCATCTTCCTTGAGCTTGGACATGTGCCCTCTTTATCCCTTGTACACAAATAAAACTAATACTTTTTTGCCTTTGATTTTTGTTTTTCATTGCTCACATTATTTTATTTTATTTTGAATCCTTACCTTTATTTGCATAGTTAAATTTCCATCATGTATTTGTCTTTAAGCTTGTGTTTATTTTCTTTAAGTTATGTGTTTTCATTAGCCAACATTTTGTCAGCTTTGGATTGGGCTTGAAGGAAATCAATGGTATGAAAGCTGAGTGGTTCTTGAATATTTTATCATTGACGTGCCAATACTGCATGGTGAGTACAGGTAAATAGATGGACCAAATGCCTCATTTTTTTGCGTGTCCTCATTGATCTCAATTTATCAATCCTATGTTCGTGGATGAAGGAATTTTCACTTGAAACAAAAAGGTCATATTCTTCTTGGTTATCTCTTCTTTCCCATTCTTCATCCTCTTTGTTTCAAAATTAGCTTCGACAAACTCACATATGGATTTTCTTGGATGCTCATCCTTTTCCATAGTGATTTATTTAGCTCCTTCCATGATGATTGATCAAATTACACAAGCCAACTTAAGCTTCATACACCCAAAGGCATACTATGTTGACAATTGATTAGCACCCAATAAAACTACCTTGTTTCTTGTTCTATTTATTTCATACGACATTGATCTACATGGCTATAAATTCTGTGATTGTATGTTGCTGTAAGCAATGCACCATTGCTAGTTGGCATTTGTTGACCACTTTTTTTTGTCAACAATGATTAGCCAACAAAATGTTGCTAGGACCCCCCATGATTCAAATCTTTCTCATAGAAGATATAGCCCACCCTCACTGAGTTGTTTATCATCGTTTCAAGTTTGCAATCCTAGCCCAGGTATCTAGATGGCTTGATTTTGGTTTGGGTTTTCCACCATTAGGGAGTCTTTTGATTTTTATGAAATAATGGCTAAGATGCACATTTGAGGTTTGTTGCTCAAATGTTGTGGCAATACAAGTGACACGTTAGATGGCTTGAGTTTGGCTTGGGTTTTCGACCATTAGGGATTCTTTTGATTTTTATGAAATAATGGCTAAGATGCACATTTGAGGATTGATTCAGAATTGGCTAAGATGCACATTTGAGGATTGATTCAGAATTGGCTAAGATGCACATTTGAGGATTGATTCAGAAATTTATATGATCTATACATGCACAATAGGTCAAGGTATCATTCAACAAAGTTGACATTGTTTGTTTATGATGTGGAAAACTTAGCTTGTGGCTCCCCTCACATAGTCCTCTTTACCTCTAACTATCATTGCTGCTTTTCAGTCACCCCCCACCTTTTATTATACTTTTTGTGCAGTGGCAATATTAAGCATCGAGTCACGTGCCATGCAAGTCCATGAGAGATCATTTGTGTACTAGTGTCAATATGTGTTGTAAAGAATCTTGTATATATGCACTAAAGTCACTAAACATGGGGTTAATGTGGAATAGAATAAAGGGGCGCAAATAGGCAAAGTTACATAACAAAGAGATGAATAAATGTTTGCATCTAAGTATGGGTTCATTGTGCTAGAGATTGACCAACATCTAGTGGAGTGGATGATGGCTTTGATTTTTAGTCTTTGATCATATTGTTGAAAGTTCAAAACAACCAATTTTATGGTGCATTGATACGGGGGCATGGCTATACTAGTGAAGACAACACCAATGAGATTATATGGAAGGGTAACACTAGATGTTGGAAAGCATGATGGTTATAACTATGATCATATATTGAATACCCATGATGGTTTTAATATAGAAAAAGAAGCCTTGAAAGTGGAAGACGATGATGTTGTGGATATAGATACCTCTAAATCATGGTGCCAATCACTCTTCAAGGATTGTATGAGAGATTATTTGCATGATAGATTGTAGTTGACTAACAACCTTGAGCTAACAATGTTAACATATCATAATCAGTCCTCTTCCCTCTTCCCCTAAGAAAGTAAAATATTGTGGGAAATACATTTTTTTTCTTTTTCTTGTAATTTAGTCGGCCAAGCATTCCTTCTTTCTTAGCATTTTAATTCAACGTATTTAGAGAGTTTAATGGAGTTGTGAGAAGTATGATTCTTGCACATATTATAACATATTAAGGGAATACAAAATATATGCATACCAAGATCTAGACACCGAATATAAAAGAAACAACGCCAAAATCCATTCAAAAATACTATATAGTCAATTCTAGTATAGAAGAATAATATTCCAAAGACGTAATCCATATATTGATGAAGGACAAAGGGAAATCTATACCTATCTTCCAGTTGTATGTCTTTCACATATGCTTTTATAGTGGTCCTATGTGCTTGCCATGCTATGAAATAATTTTTCTTTTCCTAAATTCATGCCATTCTCTTGATGTGATTTGTAATTGGCCTTCTCATTTTCTAGTCTACATCTTTGTAAATATTTTTGGTGGAAAACAAACATACATGTGGATAACTAAGGGAAGCATCTTATGCCTGAGTTTTTTTCTTAAATTTCATATGTTTTCATCGATTTTCCTAAACAGTGGAACCCTACACAGTTGACATTCTAGCTGGCATATTAGGTTTAGGGTTTTTAAATAATTTTCTAGAAGTTTCGTACCTAGGAAAATACATCACCATTCATCATTATTTAAAAGCAAAAAGAGGCAATAGTAAGAGGTTCCATATTTTTTCCGAGCAAAGGGTACACCTAAAGCGAAAGAATTAGTTTTTTCACTCTACATACAGTCTTTTGTTGCAAGGTTTGACATTGTTTGTTGACAACATGAGGTTCTTCAAAGTTAGTAGAGGAATTAAAAGGACGAGATCTTGAGACTGAGCCGTTTTCTGAGGTATATTAGTGCTTCAATTTATGTTCACTGTATTATTTATCATAACACTTTTGTATTAATCAGTGAATGCATATGCATGGATTAAAACTTAGCACTTCAAACATCATCGATTTGTTTAAGCTTAGGTCCATCTTGTTTCTTTATTCTTTGATTTGCTTGGTTGTTTTGTACGATCTCGTAAATGTCCTAATAGTCTTTGAATCCAAACTGTTCCGAGTCTTCACAGAGAGAGACCTAAAAATTAATGTCGTACTAAAGCATGGTTGCTTCAAGCCAATTTTTGAAATAATAAAAACTCCTGGTCATACTTTGTTTTTCTATTTATTCTCATATTTTTGTTCTTCTTTTGTTAGTTTATATGTACTTAACTTGTGGTCGATGAACATGGATAGTTATCACTTGCGTTCGTCTAGCTAAACAGGCTCCCCTTTTTTTAGTTAAACATGTTGTCTGCAAGAAATCCCATTATCCATGCACCAACTAAGACTTATACATACTTTTTATATTCTTTTTTCTTTTTATAATTGTTTATTTTGAATTTTGAAAGATTGCCATAAAATTAACCTGGGCAATGGAAAAACATATATGGTAATCTACCCCAAATTCTAAGATATAAATATCTAATGATGTAAAAATATTATATAAAATATCCTCATTTATTTATTTGTGTTGCTTATTTTAATTTTATTCTTTAATCTTTGTTATTGTTTTGTTATTTAGTACATTTTTACTTGTTTTTGCATTTAAACTCTTATGACATTTAAAAAAATTTAATATCATTTATTGAAAGATATAAAATGCAAAAGTAAAAAAAAAAGCAAATAATATTAAGAAAAAGACAAGGAGATAAAGGGTTGCGCACTAAGTTTAAACATATAATCTAAGGCGTCGATTGTTATATGTCAGGCATATCTTTTGGCATAGCCCCAAGGGTTAGCTCAATTGGTAAGACGTGCGCACACTCTCTCGGTTCGGGGGAGGTCACGGGTTCGAGCCTTGAGTCCTCTGGGGTTAGGCCTTCTGCTAGGATGGCCGACGGTTTACCACCTTTACCATCCACGAATGTGGGGAAGTATTGCTGGGTTTCCCGTGGATCTTTCCATCTGAAAAAAAGGCATATCTTTTGGCATGCACCAACGCACATATTCATAAAAAAAGCAAAGAATTTATTTGTTTAATATTTTTTAACGTTTTAATTGAGTGCCTGTGTGTGCATGAGCTACATGAATCTTCGTCTCACGCTTGCATTACTTATTATCAATGCGAGAGAGTAGATTTTCATGATTATTTTTGTGGATTCTGTCTTCTTGAGAGGCTATTAATTTTCATCCACGAAGTTGTCATTTTGTGTTTTACAATGGAAGTATGATAAATTTGAACAAATTTTTAAAGGTGAGCTTCTATTTAAGTTTTCTTGAGTGTAATATAGCTAAATTATATGCTAAACATTAGTTAATGTATTAATTTATTGAGTCAAGGGTCACTCATTCTTGGCAAAGAGTTGCAACTTTTGTGCTAAATACTTGTGCTTCATTGTATTTAGATGAGTGCTTAATCTTTGTAATATCATCATCGAATAAATAATAATATATATATTTATCTAAAATCAATGCAATTGGTATAAGAGGGCGAATATTTTGAAGACCTTGATCTTGTGTACACAAGTCTATATTGCGTGAAGATTGTTTGTATCTTGTAATTGTTGCTGGGAGATACCAGCGGGACCACTTGGATGTAACACCAGTGTGGATCCTACCTACGTGTGACTGCCTATACCCGTATGTGACTTGTGTAGTAAATAGAGTATACCCTGGTGTAACCATGATCCTACATACACATCTACCCACTAAAGTTTCTCGTTCTACTTTGCAGAATGCACAACAAAGAAAGACATTTGGAGACTTGAGAAAACTACACCACGTGCGTTGGAATGCATTCCATCTGCCTATCAAAATGCAATACTAAACTTTACATCACCGACATCTTGAATTTATTCAAGAAGAAGAACAAATGTTGTTGTCATGGTCTGCCACTATCAAATTTGTGGATTTTCCATATTTCTCTGCTCATGCTTCCTTGGTCTTTACAAAAGCGACACTAACAGTATAGTTTAGAACAAACTTATTGCATGGATTTTCATTTTGTACATTCAAGTTTGTCTTCTCAAGATGCTTTCCTTATTAGGTTGTAGTTGTGAGTCTACAACTATTGTGATCCTTGAAGAGATTCACCGTTACCTCATCTTCCCATGCCCATGGGTGGTGCATTTGATTAAATGATAATACCTATAATAGATCATGTGTAAGACTTATTCCTTTAATCCATTGGATATACATGGAGAATAGACATACCTTATATTGTGTTAAGCAACCCACTCTTGCATCATGAGGAGCACATAAAATTGAAGGAAGACCAGAGCCACATAACCTGTCAACTCAGAGGCAAGTGAATCAATGAAAAATATGGATGCCGATGTGGACACCAAAATTGCAACTGCAATACAAAAACTCAACAAGAAATTTGAACCACTCTTAGGGTTGATAGATGATTTGGATGCGTTAAAAATGAAAGTAAATGAATAAATATCCCAAGTTCTTTTTGACAATCACATCAATCATCGAATAATACAAGTTTTTCCAACAACTCTATACACAATAAAAATATACATACCAAAATTTGATGGCGCAGACAATCGAGAAGGAACAATATTGATTAATAAACTTGAATGTTATTTTGATATATACCAAATTTATGATGAAAATGAAAAAATCAACATTGCATCAATATACTTGGAATGAACAGGTTGTGGTTGGTTCCTATGGCAGAGAGCCAAATATTAAGGATTAGTAAGAGACTATGACACTCCAAAAATACTTTTTTTAAATGATTTCAAGATATAGAATAAGATGAAGAATAAACTAAACTCACTTGAATATTGCACCAATTAGTGACAATGGAGGATTACTTTAGTGATCTACATGTACTAGGAGGAATACTTTAGTGGTCTACATGTACTAGCTACCCATGTCAATGCCGTATCTGACAATCGACTACTACAAATTGTCATTTTAGAGTTGAAACTAAATATAAAGAATGAGATAAAGGTACTAGATGCCAAAGATGTTGAATAAGCATGTCAAAAGGCTAAACCCTTTGAAGCAAAAAAATGTCGTATCTACTAACTCTTTATTCTTAGTGCAAATATTCAAGTTTGAAATATAATCCTCCTCACTAGTGCCTCTCGTCATCATAGATCCAAATTGGAGCCAGGACATAGATGTAAAGACAAAAGGTTCTACCTAAATGAAAAAAATAATTCGAGTGATGACAACAAAGATGAGGAAGATATGGATATATCCTCTTTTGATTAAGAAACAAACAAAGAGGAAATAAGCAACCAAAAAACCACTCCAATACTCTTAGTCACTGTAATTATGGGTACCTCTCAACCCCAAAATATCAAAGTGTTTATCTAGATTAAGAAAATTAAAGTGATTGTGCTTATATATTATTGCAGTTCCCATAATTTTATAGATACAAGGATAGCAAGACAATTAAATATGTTCATCTATCCACCCTGTAAGTCATTGTACCAGGGGATAAAACTACTTCATGTGATGGGAAATTCCATATGGCGGAGTTAGCTATTAGTGACTACAAGTTAAAGTCTCCTATGTACACAATCGTGATTGGGGGAGTAGACGTGGTCTTAGGATTGTAATGGATGGCCATTCTTGGTATGGTAGGACTAAATTTGCAAAAACAATTCTTAAGATTTTTTGAAAATGGAAAAAAAATATAAGTTTTATGGAATTAACTTCCCACTGTAATGTCCCCGTTTTGACCCCGTTACATTAGATGTATATGATGTATATATTGTAAATGATCATGGTGTGGAGTTAAAGGCCAAGGCCCCACCATTGATCGGTCACGTTATGTTTAGGATTTAAATTTGTCACCGATGGTATATCGGGGGCATACGACATATATATTATGTTGATCATCATGTAAATATGCATCTGTAATTAAAAATGAACACAACCAGCTACGGTCGCGGCAACTAAATCGAATGGGGCATGATTTTCCCAAGGATGAGGATGTGGGGGGGATTTGTCAATCTTGAGCCAAAAAGGGGAAAACCCATGTGTCATCTTCCTTTGTTTTATTCCAACCACCTTCAGTTAATAATTTCTGCTGGTAGCTGAGGGAAGTTATGGCAGTTAATTGTTTTTGGAGTGGGGTGGCAGGACTGTCAGTCCATGCCTCCATGCACACTCCACCCAGCAGTTGACTTCTGAATGGAAAGGAGAAAACGCACTCTTCACCCCCGCAGATTTTTCTTCCTCTCTCCACGAGTTGCTGAACACCCACGCACTGAAATTTCGCATCCTTGCCATTGTTGCTCATCTTTATGCAGGGAATTTGTTGATGTTACTCACGCACATCAAATTTTGCGTCCTCTCAGCTGTTGTTGTTCACCCACGTGCCCAGGAAGAGCTGTTAGTTCCTCACGGGGTCTGATTGTTCCTCTCATGCACAGGAATTTCTGGGTTTTACCACGTCGTTCTTTCTCTACGAAATCGTGGATGCTGGGGCTGTCGAAATTTGGTATTTGTCTCTTTCTCTGTGTGGTCCTTATGTGTTTTCTCATTGGTTCTGTTGCCTAGGATGAGCTGTATTCCCCACGTTTGCTGTAAGCTGTACTCCCTGATACATTTCGGCACTGTTATTTTCCCACGTTGTTGGCTGTGTTGCCGTGGTCTTCCTTACATCTTTGGGGATGTTGTAATTTCGTTTTAAGAGTCATTTTGGCCATGATAGGGCCAAGAATGACTCAGAATTTGTTTTTCCCTGTTTAAGCTGTGGCAGTTAAATGAGTTGCCGGAGTGCAATGTTTGGTCTTCGGACTGTGAGAGGAGCAGAGATGTTGGCTTAGATTTGCTTGATAAACCTGGTGGTTGGAAACCACACAGACAGAGCTAGAGGGTTGTCCTTCTTCTCCATCACCCCTGAATAGCACTGGAAGGGAATGCAGGGCCTGAGGGACTGTGTAGCAGAGAAGGGACTGATTCCATGTGTTGGGTGTGTTTGGGTGTCTTAGAGGTCAGGCTAGTTCTGGTGTAGGTGTTCTTGGCTCTGTAATGAGCTCACCAGCTTAGCAATTTGCCTTCTCCAGCTCCTTAATGGCCTGATAAACCCAACTGTGTTGTCTTGGCTGTGTTTTGTATATCCTTGGCTATGTGTAAGCCTACTAGTTCCCTTATTCCTTGGAGAATCATGCCCAACTCAGGGGTGGCAGCGCTGCTGAGAGATTAAGGAGCACGCTGGCCTATGGTTGGGTGGAACGTTGCAGCGACGTAGCTGGTTGCGGAAGGAGTTCTTCATAAGATAAGTGATCTGTCCATTTTACTTCTACAACTGTAATGTCTGTTAATGAATATGAAATGAACATGTTGAATGAATGCTGGATTAAATGTATGATGTTTCCGCTGTGTATGATAGATGATTGCATCTGTGCATGATAAATGTTCATGTGTGTATGTTTAAGCATTCTGTTTATGAATTTTTAAGCCTGTACATGTTCATGGGGAACCCAGCCCGGGTGGTTTAAGCCATGGAGATTGCGTCCTCTTTGCCGGTCGGAGGCATGGGGACGTGACACCCACCCCCTATTGATGGGATGAATTGACTCAGGTCAATAGTAAGGGAGAATTCCCGGTTACAAGTCCCAATTAGATTTGGTCACATTTGGTTTGAAAATATCTTATTAAAATATTGGACTAGTTGCCACTAAAGTTTTCTTTATTTCGATTATTTTTTTCGATATTAAACTAACAAGACCTATAACCTATTCTAAGATCTAATGACTAATTTCGAATCTACTTAAATAAATTAAATGCTACTCCTAATTGAGCTTTATTAAATGGTGTTCTAACCTAAACCTATCTTGATCATGAGCTAGAACTAAATTTGATTAGATACAAAGTGAATAGATAATGCATAAAAGCACAAGAAGAAATTCTCTCTATCTTTCAATAGGTTAAAAATCCAATGAAACATATTCCCAATAAATAATTATTAATTGATCTATATCATTGTCTTTGCATCCAATTGTAGTCATTGAACAATTAATTGGCATAAACAACGTACATATAAATACTTCTTATGCATAATACTTACTATCAATCAATTATCATCCTTTGAAAAACAAAAAGCATAATCTTACATAAACAATAGAATCTTCAATAACTGCTAGTTTATTAGTCTTTCATTTGTTCAAGATAATAATATTGCAAAAGTATTTACAACGTTGGGATAGCCCCTTTTTTCTTTGAAGGTCTCTCCTTTTAAAGAAAAATCTCGAGGGAGGTCAAGTAACTACCTCAACTAACCAATTGCAACAATTCCTTATTAGGGATTTTACAAAAATTCTTTAACTTAAACCATCCTTGTACACTTTCCACGCGTGATGAGCCTCGGTGATTTGAGAAACACTACTGAATTTCATCTTTTTGATCGAAATATCTCCATCGTAGATTGCTAGAGAGACATCACTTTTTCAGGTCCTTGTGTACCCTTTGAACATAAGCATCAGTCAAAGTTGCAGGTTTAGATGGAACAATCATAAATTTATTTAAAATATCCTTACTATTCTCTGATAGTGGATCAATACTCTCCTTGCTTTGATCCAAGATTTTCTCTATTTCAAATATATGTATCCGACTTGGAACAACTTGATTTAACTCATCCATTTCTACCATGGTGAACTTATCAAGGATAGTATCCATTCGATTCCATAACTCAGAGCAAGTTGTATTTGTTGCTTGAACATTTTCTTCAATTTCATCTCAGGCCGACTTCCATGAACTCATTCAGACTTGGGTCTTACCTTTGTCTCTTTGACTAAACATTGGAAGTGTATTTGGGGCCTATGAATACCGCTTCTTCCAGTCAAGTAATTCTTCAAACATATTTGTACTATGTTCTTCTTATCAACATGCTCAATTAGTTTGTTTAAATTATCATAATGTTGTTGGACTTCCTCCAACTATATGAAAAATTTCTTTTGAGCCTCCCTTATAATTTCATTGGCTCCTAAGGCTTCATCCTTCAATATTTTTAATTCAAGTGCTCTTTCATCAAGTTGAATATGCAAATAATGTATTATTTCTTCCATCTCTTCAACATGATGTCCTTGATGTTCATGAGAGTCAATGCTTTATTCACATTCTTATTTTATCTTCTCAATCTTCCACTAATGTTCCCGTAGTGGACCAAACATTTGAATTTCATGATGTATGTTATTATCATATATTTTTGTGTGGATTAATAAATTCCATTTGATTCTTCTCTTGCTTAACCTAAGCTTCTAAAATAACAATATGGCTCTTGTAATTATCTATTTGTAACTGTTATGGGATTAGTGCTTGCAAAAGTGCTTAGATTAGAGGTTGTGTCAATTGTATCCTTCTTAGGATCTATATTAACATTATTCCATATAATTTCTTGATCTTGTCCTTTCTTACTAGGTGTTTCTTCAATATTTTACCTCTTTGAGTCTTTCTTGACAACATTTTTTGGGGACTTATTGAAAAAATAGTCTCATAAAGAGACTACAACATCATCAACATTGGTTATTACTGAAGAAGAATCACCCAACAATGTAGAAATAAGAGTTCCAAGATTTATCAAAGAGGTTAACACAAAAGGTTACTGGTTCAAACTCACATCTTGGTTAGATGAAGCAATAACCTACTTAGCTTCCTTCTTTTTTCGCTCTTCTTCTAACTGTTGTCCTAACCTTTCAACTTCAACTTTAGCTTCTTTTCTTCTTCTTTCTTTTTCTTCCTCCCTTTTCTTTCTTTCTTCTTCTCTTCTTCTTCTTATTTTTTCCTTCTTTCTTCTTTGTTTCTCTTGGCTTATTATTGAGCTTGCTTGGTCTCTTCTTATGCATTCCTTTTTAGTTATTCATCTAGCCTAGCTTATTCCTCATATTTATTTTTAGCTTATTTTTTATCTTGTAATTGTCTTTATTTTAGTTGGTCTTTGGATTTTATGGCCTTTTTCTCTATGGATTCTCTTCTATTAGCTTCAACTTTTCTTTTCGCCTCTATTTTCTCTATATCATTAACAAATGTTGCTTCTCTTTCTACTATTTCTATCCTCATGGAAGTCTCCTGAACCTAGTGCCATATTCCCATCTATTGATAATTTACTATGTTATTCAACACTTCCTTATAAGTGACAACCCCTCGGAGGATGAGTTCTTGTGGATTGGGCTCATGTTTGTATGTAGGGGATAGCCCAATATATTGGAAATAGTCTTCAATAGAATTTCTAGGATCATGCCTCCTGAGAGTTCCCGAGTTGAGGTTAAGTTCCTTAAGAAGGGTAGCCTCCTTCTTGGCATGAGGGGAATTTGTTAGGGTGAACAACCATACCATGATAGGGAATTTAGGAAAAGATCCTTGGAGTGAGTTTATAGGAAGGAAACAATACCTTGCACCACGATTTGAGAAGCAATTTCACTAAGGACTAACCTATCAAGAACATAGATTCTAGGAAGGAGGTGTGGAGCTGTAGAGATGTCAAAAACCCTAATATGGGTGTAAAAGTATTTGATGTACCAATACTTTACATTCTACAAGGTTACGATGGCTTATTGAGAAAACCTTGGAGCTGGTCGATTAAAAATAATAGAAAAATAAGGGGGGCATGCAATGGTCACAAATGTCATAGAAATACAACCTATAAATGGATGACCACATCTCACAATTATAATACATATGCACAGGTGGTAAGCTAGGGTTCCAATCCTAGCCCATTTGAGGAAAAGGGTTCGAGGAGAAACTATAATCTAGAAGGAAAGTTGACATATAAATATTAGGGGGGTTTAGTTCACTATACCTATTTAATTTTCCTTACGAAGTTCAAGAGATTGGTAGATAAGATCCTTTCCCAGTTAAATGCATGTCCTGTTTCTACCACATGATGGACTAGAGGAGTCCATTCCAGTTTTAAATGGGTAGAGCCCGTTTCATTGTATAACCTACAAATCATAGCTTCTAGTAGTCGATATGGGTACTATACTGAGCACATCTAGTTCGCTTTCTCTAAAAATGCTATTTATTTTTCCCACCCTTCTTTTAATATTTCAACAAAAATAGATTTTTCCATTTTGAAATTATCCAGAAAATTCTTGTTTAGTAGTACCTTAAGATTTTTCAGTTTGTACATTTTTCTTATTGCATCTGTCCATAGAGGAGACACCAAATTTTTGGCTCATTGATGATTGACTCTCTTCGAAGTTTTATGTGTTCAAATACCCACAAAACAATGTCATTGTAAGGTAATACTACTGGTATGGAAGCGATAACATAAATGCCGCTCTTTTTGGTATTTTGAAACACTTCCAGATCATCATCATCCTTGGGGAGGTCCTCATTGGAAAACATTTATTACATTTTCCCCTCATCGGGGTCATTTTGGAATCTTGTAATATAAACTAGAGTTTGATGAGATATCCCCTTAATACAATCGTATTGGGCACATGCCATAGGGTGTCATACATCGGGGCTCTTGAAAATGAGAATACAGGTCCAACATGAGCAAAATCTGATCATAAAATTAAATATAGGTTAGGTCGGGAGATTCCTATCAATAACTCGCAACAAGTGACCCTACAAGCATTATCAATAACTTGCAACAAGTGACCCTACAAGCATTCCCAATTAGACATATAAGATAACACATTCTCAATATTGGACTATGGGGTTTTAGAAAATTGAGAATGGCCTGAAACATATTTCGTGAACCCAATGAAGAAAATATGAAATGGCGGTATTGATAAATCCATCAAACTATTACCATCAAAAGTTATAATAATATCATAATTCTCATGAAAAGGGTATTAGGGTAATGTACAATGAAGAAAGTCCGATAATCCAATTCTGATATCAGACTCCCGGCTACCAAAAAAAATCTATTAAAGGTAAGTCAATGCAATCGACTTGACAAAGCATCGAACTATCATCATCATCATAATTCTTCTATTGGGAATATGAGGAAGTGACCTATTATGGGAAGTTTGATAATATATACTTGATACTTGCTACAATAAATCCTACAAAGTTCATTGGGAGGTCGTTATCAGAGATGTTGCATCGAAAATTTTAAAATTTTATCAATCATGAACAACCCAAGGTCGTGAGCCTAAAATAGTTTTCCAAATTAGGTTTGAATTCAATTTATGACTAGATAAGAATATGTGAAGAGGACATTCTCAAAAACTATTTTTGTACCCATGAGATCCTGCATAAATTTTGTGTTATGTCGTTCGAGTTATCATGTTCCCTTTCTATCTTCCAACTTGTGATGAACAACCTATTTTTTCCATATTTGTGAAAGTTTGTTCTTGTGTTCTTTTATGATATCCTTTTTTATGACAAGAATTAGAATCAACACCTTAAACATGTAGAGACAATATTAAAGATGTTAGAAGAAAATAAGTTTAATGTGAACAAGTCAAAATGGATATTTGGAAAAGGAGAGAGAGAATTCCCACACCATTTGGTATCAATTGAAGAGTTAAAATAGACCCAAAAAAGATCATGGAAATTACTAATGTACTAGCCCTAGAGCAAGCACAACCTTACAAGGTTTCCTTGATTTGATAGCTTATTAAAAAATATTTGGTAAAAATTATGCAAAGATTGTTGCTCCATTAACAACACTATTGAAAAAATATGCCTTTAGATGGGATGATGAAGCGAAGCCAAGGCCTGTTTTAAGAAGATAAAGTCTCTAATGATTTCTACTCATGTTTTGACTTACCCCAGTTTCACCAAACCATTTGTACTTGAATGTGATGCATATGGAATAGGAATAAGAGTCGTGCTTACGCAAGATGATCACCCCATTGCCTTCGAAAGTAAAAAATTAAAATCAAGGAGGTAGATTAAATCTACACACGACAAAGAGATGTTGGTAATCATTCATGCTTAGGAAAAATGGAAACATTACCTATTGGGAACCAAATTCCTAGCTAAAATAGACCACAATTGTTTGAAATATTTCTTAAATAAAAAAATCCTATCACCAAAATAACAGAAATGGGTGAGAAAAATCCAAATTTTTTATTCAAGATTCTTTATAAGAAGAAAAAGGAAAATTTGGTTGTTGATAGATTATCAAGCATGGTTGAGGGAAATGCCACACTATGCTCTATTTTAGTAGTTATTCCCTAATGGATCAAAGATGTTCAATCCAAGTATGTGAAAAGTCCATATATACATAAGCTAAAAGAGAAAGTTGAAAGTAATAATGCAACAAGCTCAAAATTTACTTTGAGGAATGGTATACTCTATTATAAAGTGAATCATGATTCTCAACTGTAGGCCATGTTATTTTCTTCAATACATACTATAACATTGAAATCCTTCTTGTTAGAACAAAATATAAAATTAGAAGTAAACAAAAATAACAATCTAACACAATATTTACATGGAATCCCTTCTATACGTAGGTAAAAAGATGAGGCAATGTAAGATTTGATCTTTTATTCTTACTCAGAAAAAAATTGCAATGCTTCCTTCTATCTCTCTTATATTACAATGTCGGGGGGTCACTCCCCTTGTATACAATACATATGAGGGTTCTTGAAGAAATAAAAAACATTAGAAGGGTTTATAAATTTCCTCCTCATGGGATCCTCCCTCAAACCACCAAAGAGTAGGGGCCCAACCCTGCGCCTCCATAGGAGGCGCGCAACGCTCCCCCTTCTAACCACCCTGCATTCCTGATGCATTCGAACAACATATGAGGCTAGTTAATAGATATACTAGAAGGATATTGGATATCTAGTTATTGACTTCATCTCCTAATATTCTTCCACTTGAAGTCAATATACATGAAGTTACTTGATAGTGGTTCCCACCCACATTCCATTGCCCAATTATTCCTTCATCACATTTTCAACAATCCTAGAGAAGTTTTGCACCAGTCAAACTTCTCCGTCCTAACCGACTTTGTAAGGATATCTACAATATTCTCTTCAGTATCTATTTTTCAAACAAGATCCTACCTTCTTCAACCACTTTCCTTATGAAATGGTACTTAATATCAATATGATTCATGTGATCATGAAATGTTGTATTATTGACTAAGTGAATAACACTTTGACTCTCATAGTGCAAAGTGAGCTTCCCTAGTATCATCTTGAATTCATCCATTCGTCGCCCTAGCCATATTGCCTCTTTACTAGCCTTAATTTCTACCACACATTCCCTTCAGTGGTTGATACAGACATCAAAGGATGCAACTTAGATGTCTAGCTTACAACTCACCAACAAGAGTGAAAGTATACCATATAGTAGACTTTCGTCCATATTTGTCTCCACCAAAATCAGAATATGCAAAACCTCTAATTTGTATATCTGTCGATTTGTAGCAAATATTAGTGTCTGAAGTGCCCCTTAAATATTTGAGTATTGACTTCACAATATTCCAATGCTCCTTTCTAGGATTCTCCATGAACTGGATAAAAACTCCCACTGCTTGAGTAATATCTAGTATGGTGCTTACCATGGCGAAATTGAGGCTCCATACTATTGTTGAATACGATATGAGAGACATGATTGTCTTCTCTACTTTTGTTCTAGGACACTATTTAGAAAACAACTTGAAATGTGTAGCAAGTAGGGTGCTAACTGGTTTTGTATTATACATATTGAGACACCGCAATTTTTTTCTATAGACGACTTTTGACTTAACCATATATTCCTACCTCTTCTGTCCCTATGCATATTCATTCCTAGAATTTGATTTTTTTATCCTAAATCCTTCATTGCAAATGTCCTAGCCAGCTAAGCCTTTAGATCTATATTTTTATTCATGTCGGGGCCTGCAACCAACATATCATCAACATACAACAATAATATAATAAAGCTACCATCATCAAACCTTTGATAATATGCACAATGGTTAGTTTCACTTCTACTAAAACCTTGTCTCTTCATGAAGGTGTCAGTTGTTTTGTACCACATCCTTGGAACCTATTTCGATCCATAGAAATATTTCTCAATTATGAAATCAAATTATATTTTCCTCTTTCTTTATTTCCCTAATGTTGATCCATATAAATTTCTTCATCAAGATCACCACGGAGGAAAGCAATTTTTACATCTAGTTTTTCCAACTCTAAATCTCAGGATACTACAAGTGCAAGTAAAACCATTACAATAATAAGCATCACATTTGGAGAGAATGTTTCATTAAAATATATACCTGACTTCTACACATATCCTTTTTCTACCAAAATATATTTATAATGTTCCAACAACCATCATTGTTCTTCTTTACTTTATACACCAACTTATTTCCATCAACTTTTATTCCTAGCGGGAGATCCACAAGTTTCCATGTTTGATTCCTTTTTAATGCAATCATTTCTTCATCCATGGATTTCCTCCATTTGTTTGTGTTCTCAATTTCTCTAGCTTCCTGAAATGGACTAGGTTCACCATCATCAATTAACAAAGCTAAAGAAGTCTAGAAATCCAGAGAATACCTTTATGGAAATCTATTGGGGTGTAGATATTCTAAGTTGTGTTTGTTGAACTTGTTGTTCTTCATGATAATTAGGAGTTTCATTTTCATCTTCACTCATTTCTACTATAACTAGTACAATTTCAGGTATCTATTGTACCTCCTTCCTTTGCATGGATTTTTCATTAAAAATAACATCTCGGCTAACAACTATTTTGTGGTTAGTAGGATCCCACAATCTATACCCCTTTATTCTATTACCATAACTGAGAATAATACATTTCCTTGAATTTGGTTCAAGATTGGACCTCTTTTATTTAGGCACATGGGAAAATGCATCACAACCAAAAATACAAAAATGAGAATAATCAACTAGCTTACCACACCAAACTTTCTTTGGAATATTTCCATCCAACACAACTATAGGTGATTTGTTAATTAAATACATAGCTATATTAACAACCTCTACCCATAATACATTATCCAACACAAATGTGTTGAGCAGTCTCTTTTGTTGATCCCTTTTGATAGATCACCCTGTCAAAGATAGGGCTTTACTGGTAGAGAGATCTAGAGACGATTTTCACCTCAACTCTTTTCCTAGTAAATCACCTAACACATCATCAAATTTCAGAGTTCATGATGATGAGTTTCTAGGTATTCGAGAGGGAACATAGAAGAATGATAGCTCTGTGATCATCCTTCATCTTTACACCAACCGAGATCAATTTTTGGATTAGGGTATTAAACTTGTTCAGATGATCTCCCACAATTGAACCCTCCATCATTAGATGGAAATGTTGTTTTTTTCCAGGAAAACCTAATTTGTTTTTGATTTAGTTTGATACAACTTCTCAAATTTTACTCCAAATGGATTCTGCAATATTTTCTTCAACAACATTGAAAACGACAAAAGTTTTCTAAGCAAAGACAAATTGTAGAAACCTCCTTTTGTGTAGCTTTATCCATTCCTTATTTATCACACCACTTGATTTCTTTACAACCCTTTTAAATGCTAGGGCTTGGTCATTCTGAACCAACAAATCCTCCACCTTCACCTTCCATAGGGAGAAATTATTTCCATAGAATTTCTTAATCTCGAACTTGGTTAAACCTCATGTCACTATTGTAGATGCCACTCGCACAAAATCCTATGCCTCTAAGTTTTTAGGCTTTGATACTAGATGCTAGAAAAACTATATAAAAATAGAATAAAACAACAATATAAATAGAACATGAGATTTATGTGGAAATGATGCTACATGCAGGTAAAACCACAGGGAAATTGCATCTTCAATGTTTTTTATTACTCGACAAAAAACTTATAATACTTTCTTTTATCTCTTTTATAATAAAATGTTGAGGGGCCTCTTCTGTTTTATACAATACATAAGAGGGTTCCAAAAGAAACCAAAACAAACTAAAAGGGTCTAAAAATTTACACCTCAGGGGATCCACCCCCAAATCTCTAAAGAGCGAGGGAATTCCCTCACATCCCTGGAGGTGGGGCTTAGAACCCCCCCGGCCTCCTCTAGCCCCCCATATGATCCCAATGCATATGAGTAGCGAATGCACCAAGTCAAGAGATCTACATAAATAATATTGGATATCTAGATATCGGCTTCATATCCTAACACTTATTTTGAAAAAGAATGAAGACTAACATCCGAAAATATGTGATAGGGCGTGACACCTATCAACACTAGAAGTTTGAATCATTTGTGGCACCAAGTCTCCCTCAAATCCTTCATATTCATGATAAAAAATGGTTAGAGGTGTTGATGGAATTTATTATAGGTCTCCCTACCTCTGATGGGAAGGATAACATATTTGCTATCGTATATATATATATATATTAACCAAATATGATCACTACATTCAGATATCATCCAAAAATAAAGCCTGTGAAGTTGCTAATAACTAATGCTGATCTCTAATAATGCTTGGTATTGATAACCAAAATACAAATATGTCTCTACTTGAATTATTAACTTAAGGATGTAATGTTATGAAACTGCTTGCACTATATATGCATTTCAAATATTCTCATTGCTTAACTAGTTTTTTTTTTTTTTTGGGGGGGGGGGGGGGGTAATTCTTGAGGATGGTGTACATGATCTTAATAGTAAGAAATTAAAAAAGAACGCAACAATTACCACCTTGAGCATACTCAACTAGATAAACTAGTATACAAAATTTCTTAGATAAGTAATGCAAAGAAAATAATTGAAATCAATCTCCTAACTACCAAAATAATCCTAATCTCATCTCATTCAATCAACTAACTGCAATGCTATAGATTGAGTTATATAGAACAAAATTGATAAATCACAAATTAATAAGAGCTACAAAATAAAGAAATAAACACAAGAAATTACTTGCATGTTGGAACCAGCTTGGGGGAATCCAGATTGAAACCAGGAATGGTTCTGAGTCATGGATGGGTGGAACGTGGTAGTTCCCAAGTGATTCGGTTATCTATACATAGGTCAGTTCTATCTGTGAATAGTTAATGTTGGGTATTTGAGTGTGTAGGTTTTCAGCCATTAAAATAACTTCATCTTGCAGGTATGAGGTTCTTGATTTTTCCCTGTAACTATATAAGTTTTACCATTTGAAGTAGGTTAAATTATTAATGATTATGTAGGAGTTGTCTTCTATAAACTAGGTCATCTTTTCTACAGCTCTTAACCTATCTATGAATGCAAAAGTCTTGTCTATAGTTCATTTCTGAAATTCATTTTTCTAACCAAGTATTTAAGGGTTTTGTTTTCTAGTTTATTTCTGCAATTCATTTCCTGTTTTATAATTTAAGGGTTTATGTTTTATTTCTAAGTTTTTGTCTACAATTTACTTTCCATTGATTTTCCAAGACCTATAACTACCTAAAACAGAGCCTATATATATATATGGATTCTACTGGCAGATTTCATATTTCCAACAGACCTATATTTAAAGTAAATAGAACAACTAGTATCCGATAAGTATTAAGTATAAGCTTTAAACATAACTTTAGAACCTAATTATAAAACACATTAACTTAGAATATATTAAAACATAACCTAAGAAACAAATCATTTCCATTGTTTTAGTATAAATAGAACCATAATCAAAATAACAAATTAAATGACAAACTAAAGCTGTCGAGACCTCTAATGGTCTGAAGTTACATTATATAAATAAAAAATACCAAACACAAATAATTCTCATTCATAATAACCAAGCTATACATTTAAAACCATAAAACACATTATCCAAAGCTTATACCATATAAATGAAAAGAAGTCACAGGATCAAATCATGTGGGCATGAATGCCCAAAACAAGTCATTTCATTGATCATACTTTACAACCATCGCGACCTAGGATCGAATCCTGTGGAAGTTCACCCTTATACATTTAAAAATAACCACATCGAATCCTGTAGGATTCGCTATCATCCTTACCAAGTGCTGTAACGTTTAGTTATCAACTACACAGACCACGCTAATAAAAATCAATTGCCATAAAGAATAAAACAAATCTCGAAATTGTTGCTTTGTCAACGTTTCCCCAATTCCCTACCAAATCAATCATATAGGTTGTAACACATTATAACCACATACATAAATAAGAACCCCAAGTTAAAAATTACACGCTATATCTTTTACATGGGTCACGGCCAGTTATGCAAAATGATAAACCCTATAATAAACCCATTAAAGCCTATGTCAACGCTAAGCAAATAGCAATGACATTCATTCGTAGGGTAAAACCCACAGTCACGACCTCTTTTATAGATACATAGGTAAGAAATTACAACTCACGACTTCATCCATAAATTGACATTTCAATTCATCCATTACACAGTCGCTACTCTAAATGGCGGAAACGCCATTGCCATCTATGGCATGGCTCCAAAGGCCAAAATAACGTTGTTAACAATCTATATAAAGAATTTAAACAAGAATTACAAATCTACACAGAGTCAAACTAGCGCCAAACAAAGAATCATAACCACGATATACACATGATGTGAATGTTGTACAAAATAACCATTATAAACTAAAATAAGAATTTACATAGTCGTGTATCCAAGGCGTTGCACCATTGCAAGCAAAGGTGCTGTCGCAATTACCAAAACTTAAACATATTAACAAATCGCAGAGCCTGTAAGCATTCACCATGGCCAACGATACTGATAGAGTATTCATTTTACAAAACCAAATTACATTAGTCTCGGCCCGAAGGCACTAAACCCAAACAAAAACCTCAAGTCATAAATGCATCTATGGATGCTTTACATAATTTTTATAGACATTCCCTTTCCAAATCGCAACCATTAAAATTCAGGCCAAGCATTTAACCAACGACGAGCTTCACGCTATGTCACAAACACCCACACAAGAGAAGGAGCATGTTTCGACTTGTTACAACATGGCTTACCCGTAATGTGTAATGTGATGACCATTGGGGATACCCACGAACCACGCTATCCAAACCCTGCAACCAAATCAAAGCCACGATGAGGAGTATGCCGAGATACCAAACTGAAGAACAATAAAAACGCTGCTAAACCAGATTGGAAGACACATTAGAGGAAATTTCAATTTAAAATGGGCCTTCAAAAAATAATACAAATTCCATGTCATCATGTATTAGCCAATAAAAATTCTTTAAAATTAAAAAAGGGAGCACCTCTTAAACAATTTTTTAATATAAATATGGGGATACGTATCATAAAAAAAACTACTTTTTTGCTTGTATTTTGGACATATCTCGCTATTTTTTTACTCAAATTTAGATTGGGAGAGCTTGTTGGATTCCGCATCCAACGAGCTCTCCCAATCGAAATTTGAGTAAAAACAAAGGGAGATATGTCAAAAATACGAACAAAAAAGTAGTTTTATATCCTGTAAGTTTGAAGACGCTTTCTTGGTCGGCGAAAGTTGGTGGTTTCTATAGACCTCGAAAGTCTTGCCAGTGGCTTGTACTCGCCCTTGTCGATGTAGCCCAAAACACACAGCAATCTTACTAGGCCCCAGGGAAGCATATGGGTTAATTTGTCTTACTATATACCCCTCACCCACGACTTCTTTGCCAAAGAGCGATCGAATTGAATTGTGTTAATGGTTTTGTACAATGTTAAATCTGGGTATTATGTCATCATCACCTTTTTTTAGGTATTTCTTGTTTTTGGGGTAGCGGGGCCCATAAAAAATATGCTGAGTGGGTACTAATTGGATGCAGAATTCAATTCCGTATCCAACGAGCTCTCCCGATTGGAATTTGAGTAAACAAACAGGGAGATATGTTGAAATACAAACAAAAAAGTAGTTGTTTCTTTTCTTCCTCCAAAATTAATAAATATTAATTTATTATTTTAACTATTATTTTATTAATTTTTCTTAGGAGGCCCATTTTGAGTTGAAATTTCCTCTAATGTACCTTCAAATACATCCTACCTCCAAAGCTCCATGCCATAGTGCATACCAGAGACAGAGCTCACGCAACCATTTCTTAAATGAACCAAACCATCGTGCTAGTCCAAGCCCTAAGCTTGAGACCCATGCTTTCCAAAGCACATTAAATTCGCCACCCTGGCCTCCATTACTTAAAATAAAAACCAAAAGTATATAGTTAATGTCACCCCACAACACAGTGCAACGTTTTTTCACCATGCAATACATAAAGCCCAACATGTGTATCGTATACTTAGGGTTTAGACATAATTCATGGAATATGTAATATGCCATGAATGGCTCATTTTATGTTTTCAAAAATTATACATAAAGACTTTAATAAACCAATGACCATGTTATAATATGATAAGCCCTATACATTGTATACCATGTAAATATTAAAGTACATGAGTAATTAAATCAAGGTCATAAAACCATAAAACCATAAAACCATAATGGTAATCAGTGCAAACATAGGCTTAGTAAACACTCAGCCTTGTGTAAATAACAACTAATGACCGTAATAATAGGCACCATGATAAGACTATAATTCTATCGTTGTCCAAGCTGTGTGCTAGTGACACATGGGTAGTATGTCTTTGTTCCGCTTTTATAGTTAGTTTTTGTCATCAAGTGCACCTACACGCGACAAGGAAAGAAATGCATTAGTTCCATAAGAACTAAGTAATCCTTGTAACGGCAATAAAAACAGTTACCTTCCAGGTGTGCTTACAAGGGAAACAAGTACCGCCACTCCACCCCTTGACAATAAACGTTAAGTCAGAATTATTCATAAAACAATAATCGAACTTTATAACCAATTAGTAAGCAATCGAAATAACATACATACATATAAATACATAACCATCGAAGTCATATATTAAGCAACATAATGAAAACATAGCATTACACTAATATCAACATCGAGAAAACATAGATAAGGAAGTAAGAACAACTTATGACAATACAATGTTGTAAGCAGGAATATTTCACCTTCTGCGGACAGAAGCTGTTCCTCTGGTCTGAATGGTTCATATCCAGAACAAATGAATGAACGACAAAGGATGAAGACCCTCCCTGGATGTCATAGACACCTGGAATGCTGCTTCGATAGTGAACCTGTGTACCCGCAATTAGATCAAACATAAAAACACATCAAATCTACCAGAACATCATCTACTTATCCATGTTAGTGACTAGGGAATCTAACAACATTTACATGCAAAATCAAAACAACAGTAACGTGGGACAAAAATCAGCTTTACATTAAGATGTATGGAGAAGTTTACAACCAATTAATCCTTAGTGTCGACATGCATCTCCATAAAACCAACACTTTCATCCCCATAAGCTCCAACTTTGCTCTCTATGCTCTCAAATGAATTGGGCCAAGTGGTCAATCCAACATCATAACAATACCTCTATAGTTGTCCCCCTCAACCATGGACATGAGCTTGTATTTATAAGGCTCAATGGATAGGGATGGTTGAGATATTTGTGGGTGAGGTGGCCTCTAAGATCCTATGATGGGGGATCTCGAGCTCAACTGACCCACTATGATAGGGATAAGGGAGGACATGAGGCTCATGATCTAGAAGCCTCGAGAAACTTCTATTTTTCCCATTTTACCCATGGTACCGCTTTTCTCCTCTTATGACAGAGGGGTTTAGGTCAGAAACGCTTATGGACCAAAGGCCACAGGCAGTGGAACCACTTATGGGAAATAAGATACAGGCAGTGCGAGCAAGGTATCGCTCATGGGTAATGAGGAAAGCGCGGTGATGAGAATTTTCATGAAAGATTGACAAACAACATGGGTCTCCACTCCAAGTGCTGGGATTAAGGGAAAATATGTAAGTCAAAAGGTCTTATCACATGGTGGTGACAGGATTTGGGTGTAACAGAATGCCCCCCAAAGCGTGAGTCTTAGAGGGATACGATAAACTAGAGCTTTGAGAGAACAAGTTGTCACTTTGAGGTGAAAATGTCAGCTCGATCGACGCATGTTGTCAAGTAGGAATTTGTAGTACATCAGTATTTTTGACTCATAGACACAAGTAACCAACCCATGGTTGTAGACCAATACAAGGCAAATCCATGGGAGGAATAAACAAGCATGGCTACTAGAATACATCATAGATCCATGTGATAGACTCAAACTTGGACATAGCTACCAGACATACAATGTAGATCTATGTCATACAAACGCAAATTTGAGCATAGACATGACCGTACAAATGTGGATCCATGCTAGATATACAAAACTCCATCGCAACCTGGGGAAAAGCAATGAGCGCTTTAAACAAATACCCAAGGTCTTCGTCTCGTCTTTTGCAAAGTACAATTCTATCCATGTGATTACAATGATTTGAAGTTGAACATGGTAGAAACCACTTGATTACAGGCCAATGATGTGAACCGTTAACAAGTGCGAGGGAGATCGCCATTGATGTCAACGATTCCCAAGGTACACTAGTACAATATATTGAGTGTGAATAGATGTCCTGATGTCAAAAACCCAGTCAATTCTATCGATCAAAGGTCAATGATGTGAACCTATGTCGAGAGCGAGAGAATATGTCATTAAGGCATACAGATCTCAAGGTACTAAGTGTTTGTTTCTAAGACTATTTCCCGGATGATGAGCTGATGTCAACGGGAATAGTCTCGTCGAAGGAGGGCCATGATGTGTCCCACATCGATGGCATGAAACTCGGAACATAGTTCTGGAATGATGTGAATGTAGTAGCCATAGGACCGACTCAAAAGTACTGACACAGAGACTGTTCTGACTGCAGAGGAAAAACTTCTTCAATTTCCCTTTGAACATCGAGTGGCATGACAAAAGACTTGGAAGCATGAATGAACGGGACAAAATCATGATGCGACAGTGGACAATGCATTCTTTTGAAAGACTCAAAGGAGTTGCATGACTCATGAAAGTGGATCGTCATGGAGATCAGCTGAATACCCAATTGACTGACATGATATGCAGACAAGTGCCATGTTCAAAGGTAACGACAAACTACTGCCATTTATTTGCAAAATGATTCCCTTCCCATTTTCTCCATCATGATCAATGAGTGCCTCTTTTCAGTTTTACGAGTTCAAAGAGGGTAAAAAACACTCAGTATAGCTTGTCTGAAGACAAGTCCAACCTCATATGTTTTATGAACCTGAGAAAGGAGGGGTTCGTTCCCAAAACGGGTCTCTCAATGTTTAATTTAATGAGTCCAATGAAAGAAAACTAGGTATCATTCATGTTTAGAGAGTCTGAACGATTACAGAAGAAGACTCCAAAAGGGGTCCTTTTTCATATGATTTAGTCCCTAAGGCTCGAAAAAGTGTAAAATCATACCTTGGAGAACTCTTCCAGTCATGATTGGCTGGGTGTTCCTTTTTCATAAATAGTATATCTGAACCGAAAAAGAGATAACCTACCGTCGGAAAGACGACTCTTCAAATGCTTTAACGAGCATGAAGAAGACAATATCGCTCGACAATCTTTTCATATTTAAGGAGCCTAAAAAGAGTTTAAATAGGACTCCATGAGGTTTCTTTATACAATGTTACTTTTTACGAGCCTGGAAAGAATCGAAAACGGACTCGATGATATTTTCATGTTTAAGGAGCCTGAAAAGGGTTAAAAGAAGACTCCATGGGGTTTCTTTACACAATGTCAATTTTTATGAGCATGGAAAGAATCGAAAACAGACTCAGACCTTTGATACTAGGTTTAAAGAGCGTGACCAAAGTGTCGTAACAAACGCTCATCAACTTTTTCTGTTTTATGGTCGTATGAAAAAGTCATAAACAAACTCCCAAAGCTTTACTGCTATGGTTCTTTCATCCTGCAATCGACTCAAAAACCAAGCATTAAATGTGCTCATAACTATCATTAAAGTATTACGACTGATAAATTTTGAGTAAAAAGCTATTTTAAATCAAAACTATAGCATGTCAAACCCAAAAATGTGTATATAAGTCATGTAAATAGTGAAAAATCAAATCATTTTACTATTTACCCATAGTGGAGAGCATTTGGAGCACTTTCCTAGTCAGACCTTCAGTTGCTGATATCGGGAGTTTCCACCATTGGATTCGAGCGCCGTCAGTTCTAGGTAAATGTTAAAACCCTACTCTTCCTTTTCATAGTCTTTATTTTGAGTTTTGATGGGGTTTTGGGCTTGTATGGAAAGCCTTAAAACCATGGAAACGAGCACCGTGCTTATCCCTTGTGGTATATGCGGTACCTCACTAGAACCGTGCCTAAAACAAGGCGCATAGGCGGTGCCATCGCCTGTCTTCAACGGTGCACAGGTGGTGCCAACTGTGAAGATTTAAAAATGATAACACAAGTAAAAATAAATCATTTCTTTGGATTTAAATCATTAAGGATGATTCTAATATGTGTTATGATTGTTTTTGGCAGGTTTTTGCTAATCAATCATGGTGATATGGAAAGAAAGACAACATGACAATGATGACGCTTTCACTGAAAGGAATGCGGGTTGTATAGCCGCATTAAGAGACTGTGGGCTCCTGAAATTCTTCCAGACCCCTAGCATGGTATCACATGAGCGGTTGCTAGAGCACATACTTCGGATGTGGAATCCGTAGCAGCAACACTTTGAGGTTGGGGATCATATTCTGACAGTAGAGGTAGAGGACATCTACTTCTTGACTAGAATCTCGAGATATGGTGCCCCCATCTCGCTGACAGGTTCCCGAGGAGGGGATATTACCACACAAGAGTTCCTAAACTGTCACTGTATCCCAGGGACAAGGACATCGGGGAAGAAAATCCCCATCAGGGTAGTGATGGATGGGCCCTTGGCCCCCTACGGACTGTCTTATTTTCTATGTAGAGAGTGGACAGGAGTCAGGGTGTGCACCAGGCTTCTAGGGCACACATGTTATATGCCATAGAGGCCATGGCACCTATAGTATTCAACTGGGTAGAAGCTCTGCTTCTGATATTCAAAGATTAGCTGACTAAGTGTCGGCAAGGAGAACTGAAGCAGTTTGGCTTTGGTTCCATTCTAGCTTGCTTCTTCTTTGAGTAGGTACCATAGACGAGACCTTAAATGGTCTTCACAGAGCTGAGGGCGTGGGACCCCCGTATGCAGAGGTGGGTCCAGATTATGGCCCATATTGGAGTGGGCAGGGGGAAGGTGAAGTTCGATGACCCGTTCTTCAGATGGCTCCGAGATCAGATCCTCATGGTGGAGGATTATGCTTATGCAGGTACAGACTTCAGCGGAGACCCTGACCTACCACTCCCACTTGGCGGATAGTGGGGTGACATCGGTAAGAAGAAAGAAACCATAAAATGGATAAAATGTTTTTATGTTTTTTGATGTTTTATATTTTTTATGTCAAGTAACGAGACCTGGATATTTTCATGCAGACGTTGAAGCAACACAGCCTGGGGGAGCTTCCCCATTGGATAGACGAGCTGGAGCCCGCTTTGTATTGCAGGGCGATGATATCACTAGGGAGTTAGAGGAAAACCTGGAGAGGTTGACCGTAGACATCCCTGATGCTTCCATTGATGACCTCCCTCTGAGGTGTCAGATACCTACATCGGGAGTACCGGGTCGATTTATTAGGCTGCTACATAGAGTAGCCCAGGCAGTGATGTGCTACCACGAGCATCACTAGAAATTGTGTGCATGAGATATCTACTGAAAGCTGATAGCTTCAGGATTTTGTATGGTGGTTTTTGCTTGAAAGCCTACATGCTTCAGATGAGGTCTCGAGACCTATTTTTTGTAAACTTGTTCATATATATATATATATATATACAGACTTTCACCTGGTGTTTATATGTCTCAAATGGTAAATGTATTTTAAATGAGTTTTATGTGTCTTTAATTGTTTATTTACAATGAACCATATTTGATTTAACGTCATGAATGTGAAATATGCCAATCTAGGATGTAATTAGCTAATGAGTCAGCAACTACATTATGTTCCCTAGGGATATGCTTATAAGTGATGGTTTCAAATGATCTTTGTAACAAGCGTATCCTCCGGAAAAGGCAGAGAAGAACAAGGTTTATAACGGTATAAACATGGTTTAGATGACAAACCATGAGTTGTGAGTCCATCAAGACTACCAAATTGTGAACATATTGGGAGGAAGCTTCAGTCAAAAGACCGATGACTGTTTGATACTCGACGATGTTATTGGTAGCGGGACCAATACAAACCGCTCCTGAACTGACCAAATCTTCGGCCAGGGAATAGAGGACCCAAGCAAATGAGGCGAGATTCAAGGTGTGGCAACAAGCACCATCAGTGAAGCCTTACAAATCCATCTGCTCTGCATGACCAAAACATGGTATAAACAGATTCGGACACTAAACTCAAAACCATATTGAAGATACTAAAAGCACACTGAAAGTCAAGCAATATACATATATACAAGATACTGTCCAAGAATGACCTAGGCATAATATCTCTTCAGGTACAACCCATTGCAAGGTTTCCCTAAAGGGATTCCATTGTAGTCAATGAGCTCGTAGGCCCCTTTCTCTAAAACTTTAGAAATGATGAAAGGACCGTATCACATGGACTCGAACTTACCCTTCCCTAGTTTGTCATATATCTGGTCGTAAGTCAAAACTAGGTCACCCTCGTTAAAGGCATGAGGTCGGACTGATTTATCATACTCTTCCTTGATGCATTTCTTATGTGCCTCATTAGCCAAGGTAGCATCTCTTCAAGTATCGTCAAGGTTATTCAAGTACAAAAATCTTTCTTCCTCTATGGAAGTGTCTAGGAGAAGTTCGACGGCAAGTTGTAAAGATGGAATCTGACATTGAATCGGTAAGATAGATTCAATTCCATAAACAAGCTGGAAAGGCATGAAACCAGTAGCTGTTTTCACCGAAGTCCTATAATCCCAAAGAGTGGAGAAAAGAATGTGGTGCAGTTGGATTTATGATCTCCAACCATCCGACGAAGCATAGTTTTAAAAACTTTGTTAATGGCCTCTACCTGACCATTAGCTTGTGGATAATATGGCATAGAGTTTTCATGGCGAAAACCTAGCTTGACACTCAGTTCCTCCATCATTTGATTAAGGAAATGTGATCCGTGATCAGTAACAATGGACTGCGGGACTCCAAATCTAGCTATGATATGATTGAATAGGAAGAGAGTGGTAGTCTTACCATCTTTCGCATATGTAGGCATGGCCTCAGCCCATTTTGTAAAATAGTCAACGGCTACGATAATGTAACCATGCCCCCCGAATGAGGTAGGCTTACAATGCATAAAGTCAATCCCCCATTTGGAAAATAGGCCAACGGAAATGACGGGGTGTAGCGGAGTAGGACGAGTGCACTTTTTGGGATAAAAATGTTGACAAGGTGGGCATTTCTTAACAGCCTCATGACAGTCTTTGAAGACTGAGGGCCAGAAATAGCTGGCACGAAGGATTTTATGGGCTGTAGCCATCCCAGATAAATGACCGCCACATGCTCTAGAGTGGCAATCATTCAACACATGTTCAGCCTCCTCACGGGTGAGGCATCGTCGGAGAATAGAATCAATCCCACGTCTATACAAGGTATCATTCAAGATGAGGTAGTATTTCGCGTGGTGATGGATACGGCGACGATCATCACGAGATAAATGTGGCTGAAATCATTGTGTTTGGAGATGAATAAGCAAATATCCATACCATGGATCAGTAGTGCTGATTAGGAACATAAATTCATTGGGAAATGAATCACTAGGCTCAGATTCCATTGCAGCACAGGGAAGATCACACATGAGTTCAGAAAAGACCAAGGATTTCTTTGATGTGGCTTTGGTGAATTCTAGATCAAATTCTTGTAGTATGACTATCCATCAGGAGTACTTTCCCCCGAGCACCTGAAGAGTCAGGATGTAATACATAGGGTTCTGGTCTTGCAACACAGTGGTTGTGCGGAGCAAAATGTAGTGATGAAAGTTTTGTACAGCAATGACCATGGCCAATGCTAACTTCTCCTTGCGTGAATATCAGGTTTCAGAATCCATAAGATTATTACTAGCATAGTAAATCATGTGCTCCTGACCATTGGGATTTTCCTGCACTAAAACCACAACGATGGTAGTAGCAGAGGCAACAAGATACAAGAGAAAGTCCTTTGAATAATCTGGGGGGTGTATCACAGGTGAATGAGTCAGACATTAGAGGAAATTTGGGGTCTAAAATGGGCCTAATAAGAAAACGTGCCAAAATAAGTTTTTGTGAGTTGGAATTCAAGAACCAATAGAATTTCAATAA
>LPNX011224705.1:478644-597406 GCA_001517045.1 Pseudotsuga menziesii
CATGTTTTAGATTATCAAAGGCGTGTTGGGCTTGGTCATCCCAAAAGAACAGGGTGTCCTTCTTCAGGAGACGCATATAACTGTGCGTTTTCTCTGCAAAATTGCACACAAAATGACGAAGAAAGTTTGCCTTCCCTTGCAAAATTTGGTGTTCAAGGAGATTAGTTGGGGCTGGTAGAACTAAAATGGCGACAATTTTCAAAGGGTCTATCTGGATGCCATCTTTGGACCAAAAAACCTAGCAGACATCCCGTCTCAATGAAAAAAACACATTTATGTGGATTGAGCCATATATTATAATGACGACATCTTAGGAAAATGTCTCTAAGATGACCAGGGTGGTCCTCCCATTGTTGTGAATGAGCAGGGAGGTCGTCAAGGTACGGTTCAACAATACGTTTAATATCGTGAAATGCATAGGACATCGCACGCTGGAATGTGGCTCTGGCATTTTTCAAGCCAAAAGGTAACTTCTTATATGCAAAAGTTCCCCATGGGAAAATGAATGCCGTCTTGTGTTGATCGGTGGGTAATATCTCAATCTGATTATAGCCAGAGAAGCCATCTATAAATGAGAAGATGACACTTCCATCACAGTTGTCGATAATCTGATCGATGTGCGGAGTAGGAAAGTTGTCCTTGGGGACAATATTTATTCAAATCCCTAAAGTCGATACAGACTCTAATGGTGCCCTACTTTTTATTGACAGGGACAACATTCGATACCCATTTCGTTAGGGGTACGGAATAGATAAAACCAGCTTTGAGAAGTTCCTCAATTTCAACTTTAATAGCCGCGACCTTCTGTGGATGGACTTGCCTTAGTTTTTTCCTGACAGGTTTGGCCATGGGATAGGTTTTAATTTCGTGGACCACAATGAATGGGTCAATCCCCGACATTTCTTCATAGGACCAGGCAAAATTATCACGGAATTCTTTGAAAAGTGCCTTGTATGCTTCAGATTCATCTGCCGAGAAGTTCTGCCCAACATGAACATGCTCGATGGTACCAGGATTGGCTGATATGTCAATTGGATTCATCTGAGTAATGTTGCAAAGGTTTCCTTCAGAATCTGTGTCTTGCAACAATATGGGACTTTGGGGTACGTTGACAATATCAGCAGGAAACATGGATGCGTAATCGTGGTTAACCAAACTGGTGTTGGGGAGGAACATGGATCTATGATGGTGATCCTCCCAAATGGACTCATCCGTACTCATGATCTCCATAATGGACTCGTCGGAAGGAAAATTCTCAGAGAGATAATCTAGAACGGGAAGAGATGGTTCTAACCAGTAAGGTAAATGGTAAGGATCCAAGGCCACTAGATGAAGTTCATCAGTGTGATCATCAGGAAGGGTTTGAATGGTGTCATACATTGCTTCGTGTGAACTCAATGAGGTGGACTCAACAACTTGTTTTCCCTTAGGCTCACAATCAAATGAGGCAATCATATGGACTGTCATAGAATCCATGTTAGGAGTGGATGGAAAAATCCCCATAAGGGATGAATCCTTCAACATGCCTACCGTAATTGACTAGTAAGGAGGAGGGGATTGGCCTAACATGGGGATGTTATTAGCTGTAGAGGTAGTAAGATTCGATGTACATAAATCAAGATGGTTAATAGTAACAATTCTCTCTAGATGCGGAAATTGAACTGTTCAAAATACTGTTGAGGCGACAACAGTCATGGCATAAAACCAATTTCTTCCTAGAAGGAGGTTGTAATCTAACCGGGCATCTACCACTTCTACTTGAATAGAAACGATTTTTCCCCCAAGCTTGACTGCGAGAGTGGATATGAGACCATGGGGCTGGAAACCTCGTCCATCAAAGGCCTTCAGAGTTGTAGGTGATGTTACAAGCTTGGGAGAGCCAAGAGATTTCCAACAAGACAGAGACAAAACCGAGGTTGAAGCTCCTTCATCTAGAACCATTCTAAAAACCTTCTTTCCAACTACTTTCGTAATGATTTGAAAAACAATTTTATGAGGTATTCTAGACTTATAGTTCTCAATATTGAAATGAATCAAATTAGTATTATTCGATTCTAAAGCTCCTAATGCTGTTAACAAGTTTTTGCGTTGTGTAGGACAAATTTGGAGTACTTCTAAGGTAGACATTGAACAAGGTGCCTGAGTGAGATCTTAAACTACATTATAAAATTGAGCAGCTCGGGCATTAGGGTTAAATACAACCTTCCGAAGAGTACTCTTGGGTGGACGCAAAATCATGTCGAGTAGGCTTCTCAATGGTTAGAGGAATAGTAGACGAGGACTCAGGAGAACCAGTAGAGGGATCTTTCCCTAAAGAAGAATGATCTTTTTTCTTGTCTGTGGGTTTTTCATAATTCTGACTTCGAGTTTGCAGATTAATGGTATCTGAGGACATCATACGAATTTCCTCTAACGAACTATAATTTCCATGATTAGACATGTGGTCTATCAGTTGTTGTTCAGAGGGAAAAGGATCCGTGAGTATTGCAGGTGTGGGATTTGATTTCAGAAATTGGGAGATTTCATCCCGACGGGGACACTCTTTTGTGAAATGGTCACCTCCGCATAGCAAACATGGATATTTTGCTTTTCTCTTCCCTTTATCATTATCATTGTTGGTTGGTCTTGGATTCTCCTGTTGGTTTCCAGGTTTTTTCTTCTTATTTTTACCCTTCTTTTTATGGTTGCCTGAGGTTTGAGTACTCTGAATAGAATTGACCTCGGTGGAAACCTTAGGAGTTGAAGGAGTAGGGGTGGTAGTTTGGGGTTGCTTGGCAGGTTTCGCTGTTGACAGGGACAATATTGAACCAACAATCCCATCAACAGGTACTTCTGCTGGTGGCTTTGCAGGGTCGGTGCTTTAGGAATCAAGTCATAAAGAGTTCTAGACTGGGAATAGACCAAGTCTAGATACCGGGCTCGACTAATAGCCTACTCTTTAGTAACGACACCTTCCATAGCCACATCTTGGGAAATTGGAGGCAACAAAGATTTGGTGAACCAATCAGCTAATAACTGATTCAGAATAGGGGCCTTAATAAGCCTTCTCCACCTTCTCCATTCATGGATATGATCAGATATGTGGGTGGAAGTGTTATGTCATAGAAAAGTTAAGAGGTCAGTACCCATTTCATAATGGATAGGGAGCTAAAAGTGTGTAAGAAACACGATTTCCAAGGAGCCAAAATCCACAAAAATGAGTGTTGTGGAAGTTCAATGTACCACTTTGTGGCTGTACCGGTCAAAGTTCGCTGAAAAAGTCGTAACCGAACTGAATCATCCATGAGGGTGTTTGAAGAAAACCACAGATGGAATGTCATGACATGGTTTTTTGGATCGTCTCCCTGCTTCCCATCGAACTTAGGGATGTCCGATGGTAACTTTACTGGAATGGGAGGCCACGAGGGATTGTGTCGAATGGGGTCATTAATCAACTTGGACAAGTCAAGCAAGTCAAAATTTGCTAGGAAAGGTAATTGATGGTTAGGTTGCACATACTGGTAATATTGATATGGCATATAATTACCAGTAGGACTGTAAGTAGACTGATAGACAGGTTGTTGTGATGAATAACTATAGGAAAATCCAGCTGCAGGGGATTGATTTCTAGGATCACGACCGTTAGGACCACTAGGGCCTCTAGGAGGAGGACCACCAAGACCATTGGGACTACCAGGACCACCAAGAGGCAGACCACCAGACCCTCCAGGGCCACTGGGAGGTAAACCTCCAGAGCCTCCAGAACCACTAGGAGGAGGGCCACTAGACCCTCCAGGGCCATTAGGGGGAAAGCCACCAGGACCCCTAGGACCATCAAGACCATTAGGACCATAAGGAGGAAAGCCACTAGGCCCCCCAGGGGGAGGACCTCCATGAGGCGGTCCTCCAGCACCTCCCGCAGTATGTATGGGTATCTCCCCCATAGTTGGCATGTAAGACCAGTTAGGCTGCCTCCATGGCATAAAATTATTACTAGGGTATGGAATTCTAGCATAAGCTATTCCTGTAGAATTGGATGGACAATTAATAGTTCCTACATGTATTTGATAACCATAATTTGCATAGGATTGAATGGTTACAGGTTGTGCCCCCAAGGGATGACCTGAACTGAATGGGGGATTAACCGTATTAGTATGGGTGGGAGGGAAATAAATTGTGGATTGTTCTATATTAGAGGTCTGTCCTTGACTAGGTACAATTCCGGTGCCAGATAACGTAGGTTGTGCCTGGGGTTTCCCCCCGGTACTAGAAGGTAATGATGAAACAGGAATTGAAGGTTGAGCCCCAGATGCAGAAAAATTGGGAGGATTAGGAACAGACGCAACATAGGAGGTTGTGGGGTTGGAAATTTGTCCTAGCTTGTGTGGAGTCACTATGCCATATATAATCGGTTCAATGGGTCTCATAGAATCGGCAAGGGAATGATATCCCACAGGCACAGCTGCAGAATGTGATGGTGGTGTGCCCAATATGTCATCTATTTTCCTTTCAATCTCCTATGCAAGGAGAATGGTTGCGTGGTATTGTCTACATTCTTCTTCATCTAGAGAAACTTCTTCAGAAAAGTTTAAACGGGTGCCAAATGAGACAATGGCCTGTCCTATAGAGGTGTCCCAAAATGGAGCATTGGGACCATAATCCAGACGGGTAGTATCATCAACATGACCTTTTATGGGAGAATGGAATGAGGTATTTCCCCGAGAAGGTTGTTGGACCAAGGGAGGTGAGTGTGAAGAATATGGTCCTCCACTTTCTGCAACCACATTATCTCCCACTTGGGAGGTGGTAGCATCTCCTTGGTCGATAGCTTCCATTGGATTTTTCCTAAACCAGGAATAAAATTGGGTGGCAAGCCCTGTACTCTTCTGGACTTTCTTAGCTCAGCTAGTTTGTACAGTTCCTATCTAATCTAGGGTCTGAAAAACTAGAAAACACACCAAAAAATTTCCCTACACAAGCTATAGGTCAAACAAGCACACTTAAAATGACAGGAGGAGTTCAGATAGTCAGGTCTCTCACCAAGATTGTTAAGAAGGTGCCACTCGCGATATACCTCTAGGGTACATCCGTAGTAATCTCCTCGAATGTTGTTTTCGGTGTATGGCTCCAAGCAAGATGACCAAAGGGATTTTCTTAGATGGATAAGGTATCCTAGTGGGGTCTCCCGATATACTCAAGGTACGTGGGAGCTCGAATTAGTAGTAGTGTTGTCTAATGCATAACCGTACACAAGGGGCCTTTCGATATACAATCAAGTACGTGAAGTACCTTTCTATATACCTCAGGGGTATGTGAAAGGCCGTTCGATATACCGACGGTACGTGGAACAACCGTGCGAGTCCCGGGATGTAATGCGGACAAATAACGACAACTCATATGCTTAACGACGCCCGAACACGTCTCTAACCTATCACTCCAATGGCTATGTAAATTTTAACCTATAACTATCGTTAATTTTAAAGTGGACGGTTAGGTGAATGCATGGTGTTTTGACAGAAAAATTAAAACCATGCAATATGCATATGCAAATATTTCACTTTACCGTTTGGTATGCCTACCTACGGGAGGGAAAGAGAATATTTTCTTTTGTTTCAAATCCAAAAATATTTCCAAACAACAATCTTGAACACAAAGTCAAAGACAAGAAGCACTTTCCAAACTGATTTCTCTTATCTGAAAGCAATAAGAAGGGGAAGAGTCTCTTTTCCTAAAAGAAAAACAAGAAGCACACTACATGCATATGCACTCTATTTTTCAATTTTTCTTAAAACATATATAAATCTAACTTAAAACTACCATATTTTTATTTTGATGAGATAGTACTAAATGCATAAGAGACAAAAGAACATAAAGAGCCTGAAAGCTTGTAAGGCCAATCAGAGATCCAATGTCTAATTCTCAATGATGATAACCTAATCTCAGTCAAAATTTTTCTTTTTTAAAGGAGGAAAAAGAAGTTTTTTATGAAAACAAAAAATGAAACTAAGATGCTAATCAAATGTTTTTCTTTCAGTCTATGTAACAGAAATGAAAAGAGATCTTACTAACACCCTAAGCTTTTCAAAAAACAAGAAGTCCCTTCACAATCACAACCAATAAGCACAAAAGTGAATGAACAATCAATCAGCCTAACCTAGCTTTTAAATTTTCCAATCAAACCAATATTTAACCATAAACTTTCAAACCACAAGCATTAGATTCTAATACACAAGCCTGACAGTGCAGGGCTGAAAGCAAATCAACTCAATTTTTTTGCAAAAAATGAAAAAAAAGAGGTCTTAGAATGATGCCTACCTGGCATCGTGCTGCAGGGGTCTTGACAGAGTGGTTCTAGACCAACACCGCTTCTCACCAACAGGACTCAGGTGGTGGCACCACGTGCTGCTAACTAGGTTCAGGCGGTGGCACCACGTGCTGCTAACTAGGTTCAGGCGGTGGCACCACTTCTTGCCAACTGCATAAGCGCGGTTCCCTGTATAAATCCAAAACACAAAGGAGAACGACAGATCAAGTAAAAAAAAGATCAGATCAAGGTAAAAAGTGATAGATTGAGAATAAAAAAGAGCATAAAAGGTCGAAATAATTAAGATCTAGACAGATCTGGAAGTTTCAAACCAAGATTCACTAAGTCAGATAGCAGATCTGACTAGAGAGAGTTGGAGATGGAGCCTGGATTCGGACAAGAGTTGAAGAATTGAGGAAGATCAGATCAACTGATATATATATCTATTCCCCAGCGAAGTTTCCATATTTGTAAGCAGGAATATTTCACCTTCCGCGGACAGAAGCTGTTCCTCTGGTCTAAATGGTTCAAATCCAGAACAAATGAGTGAACGACAAAGGATGAAGACCCTCCCTAGATGTCGTAGACACCTAGAATGCTGCTTCGATAGTGAACTTGTGTACCTGCAATCAAATCAAACATACAAACAAATCAAAGCTACCTAAACATCATCTACTTATCCATGTTAGTGACTAAGGAATCTAACAACATTTACATACGAAATCAAAACAACAGTAACGTGGGATGGAAATATGCTTTGCATTAAGATGTATGGAGAAGTTTACAACCAATTAAGCCTTATTGTCGACATGCATCTCCATTAAACCAACACTTTCATCCCCATAAGCTCCAACTTTGCTCTCTATGCTCTCAAATGGATTGGGCCAAGTGGTCAATCCAACATCATAACAATACCTCTATAGTTCTCCCCCTCAACCATGGACATGAGCTTGTATTTATAAGGCTCAATGGATAGGGATGGTTGAGAGATTTGTGGGTGAGGTGGCCTCTAAGATCCTATGATGGGGGATCTCGAGCTCAACTGACCCACTATGATAGGCATAAGGGAGGACACGAGGCTCATGATCTAGAAGCCTCGAGAAACTTCTCTTTTTCCCATTTTACCTAGGGTACCACTTTTCTCCTCTTATGACAAAGTGGTTTAGGTTAGAAACGCTTATGGACCAAAGGCCACAGGCAGTGGCATCGCTTATGGGAAACAAGATACAGGCGATGCGAGCAAGGTACTGCTCATGGTTAATGGGGAAAGCGTTGTGCTGAGCATTTTCATGAAAGATTGACAAACAACATGGGTCTCCACTCCAAGTGCTGGGATTAAGGGCAAATATGTAAGTCAAAAGGTCTTATCACATGGTGGTGATAGGATTTGGGTGTAACAAGTGTAGAGAAACAAAGTATGACACATTCCACATAAATTAAGATAATGTCCACTTCAGGTAGTAAATGACTAGCCTAATAATTTTATTTTCATTTCCAAATTTTGGGGACATTACAATCCCATGGTGGAATAAGGAATAGCCGTAGGGGGTAGAAAAACCGTAGACCAATCCAATGATGTAAAATATCCTTTAGGGTAGTGATGTAAAGGTGGTTGCGATTAAGTGATGCATGAATTTGGGCAGCGAATGAGGTTCCCACTGTTTAAGTTCCTCTGTAAGTAAACTCTAACTTTGTTCTCAAGACGTGACTGTAGCACGTATAGATTTGTTATAGAGTTCTGTAAAGAGGTCGATTACTTCCATTTTGTGATGTTGTATTATTTTTGGGATCTGATAATTGTTCATACGCTGGAAGTGTTTATTTTTAACTATTGGGGAAGAGTATGCTTTTAGTCGAACCCATAATGCTTCTGAGATTTTTGTTTATTAGACTTTCTACAGCACCTCAGCCAATTGAATTTCATTTTGAAGATATGATTGGAAATATTTGTTGTGAACATTCCCAATTAAATGATTAGGGTTCCACACCATATTTCTTATCATCAAGAAGTTGTGGAGATAGAATTTACAGAATAATTTTTTCTTACCAAGGAAAGTGCAAAGAATATTTTAAAGAAATTCTTACTTATGGTTAGAAAAACAGGATCACAGAGAAATAAAAATAAACAAGATGCAAACATTAAAACACATTACAACAGAGACATGGATATAACGTGGTTCACCCAAGATGGCCTACGTCCACACATAAATTGTCAGTCCTTTATTATTATTTCATCCAACAAATGAAGGGATACAACCTGCAACAACCCTAATGCACTTCCTCTTCACTCTCTCACAGTCTCTCTCTCGCAATCACAGAGATTGATTTTACAATACTACAATACAATACACAATTGTATTACGATGCTTTCCTTTTATAGGGGAATTACCATGGGGAAATACCACGGGTTACCCAATACCATGGGCGCGTAAACTATTGGCCAAAAAACACCCCAAATTTTTTTTTCAAGGGCTTCGCCCCTGAACCCCCTTTATTGGGGGTGTTTCCCCCAAACCCCGGAAACCACAGCAAGGGCTCGCTGGTCCCCAAACCCCATGTTGGAAAGATGTCCCCCTACACCCCCCATGCTGGGATGAGTATATAGTAAAAATGGGGTACAAACAAGATTGAACAATAACACCTATGAATTAAGATCAGGCTCCACAACCAACACCTACTTCTTTAAAGTTGATAAGCAATTGTGAACTGCAACATTTGATTTGATAATGATCCATTACTCCCTTAGATAAACAACATATAATTTTGAGGGTGTATTACAAGAAAGTAACTTTGCACTTAGTTACCCCATCTTGACTAATTCTTGTTGCAGGTTTTAAATATCATTGTCTTTATGATCTAGATTATTTTATTTTATTTTCTTAACCTTATCTAATTGATTTTCCAAGGACTTAATTTTTACATGATGTTGTCGAATGCAGTCCATTGCTTTGGCTCTATGAATTTTGAGCATTCGAGGAGATGTAACCTCCTAGATGGGGTGCAGATTGTTCCTTCAATATGTCCATGTGCTGTGGTTTCCTCCAGTTGTTTTGTCAGTACTTCAATCTATTTATTAATCTGATGAATTCAAATGTCATTGTAGTTGAAGTCTCCTGGGGCATTCTTTGGTGCGTTACGGACTAGTTTTGGTTCTTTTTGAATTGGAACTGCTTTTGCTTCCTATTCTAGTGAATATCAAAGTACTTCAATTTCAAGATGAATTGGGACTGCTTATACTTCCTTTTCTTGCAAAATTGGGGCTTATTCCGCTTCCTTTTCTAGTGATTTAGAAAGTGCCTGCAATTCCTACTAAATTGGGATTGCTTCTGCTTCCTTTTCTTACTAAATTGGGGTTACTTCCAATTCTTTTTTATAGTGAATTATAAATTACCCTTTATTCCTACTGAATTGGGACTACTTCTGCTTCCTTTTCCTACTAAATTGAGTCTTTTTTCGCTTCCTGAAAAATATAATCTAGTGTGTTAGGAAGTGTCTCATCTTCTAGTTCAATTGGAATATCCTTTTGTCTCGAAGTCTCTTGAGGAGCATGATTTGATGTGGCATAAGGTTGTTTATTTTCTAGTGGAATTGGGAGTGCCTTTGCTTGCTTTGTTAATGGAGTTGCTTAAGGACATTTTATATCATAGAAAATAGTACCTAAATTTCTCTTGGACTTGAAGCTACTGGTGTTTCCATTTCTATGGTTTCTTCAAGAGGATTTTCTAGTACAATAGACAACATCTTGACATATGGTGGACTTGAAGGTTCCTTTGCTACTGGAATTTCCTCTTTTTTAGTTTCTTTAGAAATCATTTTTGGCATAACAGATGAATTATCGATGTCTTGTGGAATCAAAGTTGTTAGAATTTTATCATTCAAGCTAGCATTATGTTAGGATCTTTAACTGAGAGAATAACAAGTACAACAATCAAACACAAGAGACAGTGAACACAATGTTTTTCCTCAGGGAAACCATAAATGGAGAAAACCCCGCAACTTCCTCAGAGATAGAATCAACACCAAAATTAAAACCCCAAAACAGTAAGATGATCTCCCGACAACAGTCCTCTCTTTCTTTCTATCTCCGACAACTTCTTCTCCCTCAGCTATGCGCTACAACTGAGTGATAAATAGAGAGGATCACTCTCTATTTATACTAATTCTCGACTTGAAATAACTCACTAGGGCTGAATTCACTAGGAGAGTCTAACAACCCTAGGGCCCCAGAACTGCGGGGACTTTAACCCTTGATCAATAGGAGGGTTACCCACAATGAGTTGACATGACTTGCTTACATTATATAAACTCTCGATCGAAACATCGACACATGACATGACTCAATTACATTACAAACACATCTTGGAATAAACATTGGGGAACAATACATAAGATATACAAGTGAATACATTCTGAAGTTACAATTACATCAACACTTCCTCTTAACCAGGAAGGTATTCTCTTGACACAATTTATTAGCACAAGTCTTCGTCTCTATATCATCTGGATCATCATCGATTTCTCGTCATCTTCAAGTCATCTTCATCTTCAGGTCATCTTCATCTTCAAGTATTCTTCATCTGGATTTGGATCATCACTTGATATGGATCATCATCACTGGATCTAGATCATCACTTGATCTGGATCATCTTTGCTAGATCAACATCACTGGATCTGTATCATCACTCGATCTGGATCATCATCAATGGATATGGATCATCACTCGATTTGGATCATCACTCGATCTAGATCATTACTCGATCTGGATCATCACTGGGTCAACATCACTGGTGTTATGTCATGATTCTTCTCGTCACAGGAAGTTCTACAGAGCCAACCCTTTTTCATGCTAGTTGTAGGCCTAACCTCCATGTAGGTCTTCTTCAGTGCTTATATCTCACCCTAAGTCGGAATGGCCCGCCCAGCACTTACATCTGACCTTGACACGTCAGAAAGGCACGCCCAGCACTCACATCTGACCATGAGAGGAACACATCCACCATCATGTCAGAATGGCCCAGCCCTCACATCTGACCATGGAAGGAACTTAATCCTCTCACCATGTCAGAATGGCGCAGCCCTTACATTTGACCATGGAAGGAACTTAATCCTCTCACAATGTCAGAATGGCACATTCCTTACATCTGACCATGGAAGGAACTTAATCCTCTCACCATGTCAGAATGGCACAACCCTTATATATGACCTTGAATCGTTAGAAAGGCTCTCAGTAACTGACCAGGTGCCTCCATTCAGAGAATGGCAATAGCCCTTATATCTAATCAAGTGGGAACATATCCCTCAATCACATCAGAATGGCCTTGTACTTATATCTGATCATGTGAGATTACATCCCACAGTCATATAAGAATGGCCCTCAGTCCTAGACTGAGTATTCCTGGAAACTGACCAGGTACCTCCATTCAGAGAATGGCAACAACCCTTATATCTGATCATGTAGGAACCAATCCTACAATCATATCAGAATGGCTCAACACTCATATTTTACATGGAAGGAACCAATCCTCTCACCATGACAGAATGGTTCAGCCCTATATCTGACCATGGAAGGAACGTAATCCTCTTACCATGTCATAATGGCTCACGGACTCATCACTTCCCCTTGGAGGGAACCTCGATCTGGATAACACCAAGCTTCTCCTTGAAGTATGCAAACTTCACTTTGGCCAATGGCTTCATCAACACATCAGCTATCTGTTCATCTGTCGCAACATATTGGAGCTTCACTACTCCTCTCTGCACCATATCCTTTATATAGTGATACTTGATCTCGATATGCTTCGACTTGTCATGGAACACTGGGTTCTCCGTCAACTTCACACAACTCTAGTTGTCGCAGTATATACAAGTAGCATCTAACTGGAGATCAAATAAATTAGACAGTAGCTTCCTTAGCCATACTGCCTCACAAGTAGCTGAAAAATATATGACATACTTTGCTTTAGCTGTACTCAGTGCCACATAGGATTGCTTCCTGCTAAACCAAGAGATCACACCTGATCCCATACTGAAGCAACACCCTGAAGTGCTCTTCCTATCGATGGAACTACCTGCCCAATCTGAATCAACATAACCCTCTAGGTTAATCTTCTGATTCACCTCATACTTAAGCCCATGATCAACTGTACCCTTCAGGTACCTCAGAATATGCTTTGCAGCAATCAAGTGAACATGTCTCATATTTGTCAGGAACTGGCTGAAGGTGTTCACAGTAAAGCAAATATATGGTCTTGTGTTCGTCAGGTACATTAAGGACCCAATCATCTGATGATACATCGTAACATCAACCGCTTCTGATGAAGCATCACTCAATAGCTTTAGGTTTGATGCTATAGGTGTGGTCATGGCCTTGCAGTCCATCATCCCGAATATCTTCAAGTTCTCTATCATATATTTCCCTTGCCCCAGGGAAATTCCATCTGCATTCTGCCACACCTCCATGCCTAGAAAATAATGCATCATACCCAAGTCCTTCATTTTGAACTCAGCAGCAAGATTCCTCTTCGTATCAGCAATCAACCCATTCATACCTGTTATAAACAGACCATCTACATACAGTAGGAGCATCACTGGGTTGCCATCTTCAACCTTGTAGTAAAGGTTGTAATCTGCTTTACTCTTGGTAAATCCAAAACTGGATAGAAAGCTGTCAATTTTGCGGTACCATGTCTTGGGTGCCTGTTTCAAATTGTACAGGGCTTTCTTCAATCTACACACATGAGACTCCCTGTCATGTGTCTCAAAACCGAGTGGCTGCTCCACATATACTTCCTATTCCACTACACCATTCAAGAAAGTAGTATTGACATCCATTTGGTGTATCTTCCATTTCATCACTGTAGCCAAAGAAAGTAGTGATCTGATGGAAGTGTATTTGGCTACAGGTGCAAAAGTTTCTTCATAATCTATTCCTTCTTTCTAGGAGAAGCCATGAGCCACAAATCTTGCTTTATATTTTTCTATGATGCTATCTGCAGCATGATTGATCTTGTAGATCCATTTGGAAGTTACAACGGACTTCCCTTCTGTTCTTGGGAGAACATCCCAAACATCATTCTTCATGATTGATTGATACTCTTCGACAATAGCATCCTTCCATTATTTCCTTTCTACCGCTTCTTCATAGTTGGAAGGTTCTTTATCGATGAAATCACACAATAAGGCTACATACCCTGAGTAGGACCTGGTCCTCTTTCTTTCTCTGTGATTCTCTTCTAGAGCCCCATATCTTTCTGCACGTTGGATAGATTCTCTTACCCAAGCAGGTTTCCTCTTATGAGGATTCTTCTCCTGAGCTGGATCTACATGTTCTTGAGATTCTTCTAATTCTTTATCTTCTACTTGACTTTCTTCGTTCATGGTTGTGTCATGAATTCTGGGTGCTTCTGTTTCTTCAGCTTCTTCAGCCGCACCTCTTTCTGGATTTGTTGTAAGCTAAGTCTTCGTCAAATGTTACATCCCTGATGATATCGATCTTCTTAAATCCTGGGAAGTATATTCTGTAAGCCTTCGAGCTTTCAGAGTATCCCACAAATATACCCTTATTTCCTGAAGGATCTAACTTTGTCCTCTTTTCTTTTGGAATGTGTATGTACACTGGACAAGTGAATATTCTGAGATGCTGGAAAAGACTTCTTTAGGTGTCTTGTTTTTGAGTACTCTATGTGGAGTACGGTTCTGTACATACACCGCTGTTCTGGCAGCTTCTGCCCATAGATGCATGGGAATATCTTGATCATGAAGCATAGCCCTTACAGCTTCCATTATCATTCTATTCTTCCTTTCTATAACTCCATTCTATTGTGGATTATATGGAGTGGTTAACTCCCTCTTAATCCCTCAATCTTTGCATAACTCTTTCAATTCATTTGATCTGAATTCTCCGCCATTATCTGTTCGAAAAGTCTTGATCTTCTTTTCTGTGTGGTTCTCAATCAAGGCTTTGAATTCCTTGAACTTTCTGAATACTTCATCTTTGTTCTTCATGAAGTAAATCCATGTTTTCCTAGAAAAATCATCAATAAAAAAAACATAGTATACATACTCGCTTAATGAACTTGATGACATTGGACTGCATACATCGGAGTGAATGAGTTCCAAGATTCCTTTTACATTGCTCTTGCTACTTGGAAATGTATTCTTTGTGTTCTTTCCTTTTGCACATCCTTTGCAGACTCCATCATGTTTTGCCTAAATTTCTGGAAGACCTTCAACAGCTTTGCTTGCAAGTGGTAGTGCTCTGTAGTGCACATGTGCAAGCCTTCTATGCCAAAGTTCATTTGGCTCTACTGTGTCATGGAACAAAGAATGCTCTGAATGGCCCTTCAAGTTGTATAGGCCTCCCTCTTGTTCCCCAATCACTACTGCATCATCAAAAGTATTTCCCTTTGGCCACATGAGAACTTGGCCATCTCCAAATGCAACCCTCATGCCTTTTGCATCTAATGCAGATATGGAGAGGAGGTTCTTCTTAAGTCCCAGTACAAACAATACATCCTTCGTCTTGATATACTTCATAGAGTCTAGCTTATAGGAGGATTCCTCACTACCTTTTATTGGATACTGGTAGTCATCTCCGAGTTTCACCTTATGGGGTGATTCATGTTCTGATAGTGTTATCACTCCAGGAAACTCCTCTAGGTTGCAGCTCGAGGATGCCTGGTAACTTAAATATTTTTATGGTTTTCTAAGTGGATCAAGTCAGGTGACCTATAAACCTCACACTCTCAAGACATACATGAAACTCAATCATGGATAAGGCTTCTAATTACCATTGTTCAGAGGTTGAAAATATGGTGCAGAGATGGAGAACTTATCATGCTGGCAGATCCATACATAAAACAAATATATATAAATGGCTAATCATGACAAGGAAAGCACTTACAATTCAAATCACATCAATATGCTAATAGGGTGACAGCTATTAGACATTAATTAACCCGAATCAAACCTGAATCACACATTCATGCATAAGCACAGAATAGACAGAAAATGGAAGCTAAACATATGATAACAAAAGAGCTTATATTAGGTCATGATTAAAATGAGAAGCTTGACAATAGTATTGGTCTACAAGTCCCCAAAGTTGAACCCTTTCAATCAAATAAGTCTTAGGCTTTATAGCCTTTACAAAATACTCAGATCCTGAAAACTTGGATCTGATTTAACAAAAATAAACAAAATAATTGTTTTTTGCAAAAATAGGTTTAAAAACCCTAATTAACTACTTGTCGAACTAACTGTAGAATTAGTTCATTGTATGAACCAGAATATAACTAAGGCAACTATTGGAAATCATTGCCACTGGCCCTCTGCTGGTTAAGTCACTGTTTTCCTTTGACAGCTAGGTGTTGGTGACCTTTTCCACTGTTATGTCATAGTAAAACTGAAACAGACCTTTCCTGATGCTTTCTTCTACATCCTTCATCTTCAGAATTTGTCCCCGAGCCATCCATATTCACCCAAAACTGCTTTCGCATGTCAAAATTTAATTTTATGCCTCTGTCTGCTTTTGGTGGTTAAGAGGCCAAAACATCGGAACCGTTAGCTACAGAAAGTGGGACTTTCGGTGGCTAATGAACTGCCTCAGCGTTCGCTTAAGCCACCAAAAGCTCTATTTTCCAAAAAATCTTAGGTTTCTTTCAAAAATGTTCTTTTAAGTCTGTCTGCTCAGCTTTCTTCTTCAGCAGGCTCTGTCCTAGGAGGGTTTATAGCAGCCTGACTTGTTTCTGGAGGTTGAAGGGTAACTGCAGCTTCAGCTAGGGTTTCCAACATGGGGTGGCTACTAGGGTTTGCCTTGGCCTCCTTCAACTCCAGTATTTGGATCCTAATCATCCTGTACAATCTAGTATTGTCTTTTAGGTACCTTGTATTTAGTCTCTTTAAGAAAATATATCTTTCTCTCTGCTCTAGGTAAGACTTATGTAGCAGCTTGTTCCTACTGGTCAATGCAACATTATTTTTCTTTATTTCCCTTTCCAAAATATCCATCTTATACACTTGCCTCAACAATTGATTTATCCTTTGAGTATTTGGCTTGTTGAAGGAAACCTTCTCTGCTGGTTCCTGTTGCTCTTTTGGTGTAGGGGATGGTAGTTCTTCAGTCACTGCTACAATTTGCAAAGCTAGGTTTGCACCTTCTTTTGGTTCCTCATCTGAGTCTGAGTAGGGTAGGTTTAACATGTTCTCATTGTGTGCTGCAACTTCTTGGCCCTTTTCACTGAAGTTCAAGTTTCTTTTGACCTTCTTGGCTTTGGAAGAGGAAGGAGCCTGTTCTGCTGCTGCTGGGGATATGGCCCTTCATTTCCTTTTTCCACTTCTTGGTGTGCTATATTTTTTAGCAGGACATTTCCCCTTTTCCTATGGCTGAAGGCCTATTTCAAATCCATTCCAAAACAATAAATAAGGCCATTCCATATTCCTCCTTTTCAGCAACTCTTGGATCAATAGTTGGATAATGCCATGGTGAGACGGTCTACCAACAATCTTGGTCAGCTGAGCCTTGACCTAGTGTGCCATTTTTCCCAAACTCCTGTGTAAGTAAAAGGGAAAACTTAGTGGGCTTTTACCTATGAAGTGGTTCATTAACTTAAAATGGTAGATCATGGCTCTGTTATATCTTCCTTCACATGTTATGTAGACCACAATGGCCTTCAGCAGTTGCTGCCACCTATCTTCTAACCAGTAGGATGGCACACTCTTCTTCCACACCACTCCTCTATGCTCAGGCTTTAGGTAAGACCTGAACTCTACATATTTTGGTATGGTAGTTTTGAACCATTTTTCTCCTATGCCAGGGAGTTCAGTCACTTCAGTGATTAGGGTTTCATCTATGTCCAATTACTCTTTTCCTATGACTTCCTTAGAGCCATCAAATGAGAGAGCAAATGCCTCAACCACCTGCTGATTTGAACCTTGTATTTTCTCACAAAACCTATAACATCTAGCATCTTGGAAAAGTTTACAGAACTATAGATGTGCTTCCAAATAGCTGATATCTCCAAACTCCTGCCTGAGAGCAGGTCCTCCCTTCTTCATCTTGATGAATGCCACTCGTGGGTACCTGCAAAAATAATTTTAAGTTCTGTATGACAGTGCATTAGCAGGCTGCTTCTCAGAGATGGTTTTTTGGTGGAGAGAAATGCTAAGGTCAAAGGTGAAATGTACTGGAGTTTTGGCACTAATTATGAGGGATTTTGATTTCATGATGGATGCTGAGGTCATAAGGTGATGGTTGTAGTTGATCTTCTCGATAACCCCTACCTAGCAATCATATTTCAAATCAACCTGGATACCCGGTGTGTTTTTCTGCTGTTCTTTTGGACATGTGGAAGAAAAATGAAAGTTTAAGATCCTATCAGTCCTTTATCAGTTTTATAATGACCTCCTTCACTTATTTCCACATGCATTTATGCAGACTTATGTCCTTTCGGTGGTTTATCACTCCTTTTACTGATCGTTTATCTTGCTGATGGGGTTTGATTTGACTGCTTTCTAACCATTTCCACATTTTACCTTTTCGGTGGTTAACAGCCTTCGGGAGTTTGTTTGCTAGCCGTCGAAATGATGGCTTTTGGTGGCTAATGAAATGATATACCTTTCACCTAAGCCACCAAAATTGTTTTCCTAGTGTCACGACGAAACCCAGCTTTTGGTGGATAGTAGCATCGCTGAATATTATTTTTAACTGTCGAAAACCCATCCTTTCGGTTGCTAATGAAATGTCAGAGCTTTCTCCTAAGCCACTGAAAGTGCATTTTACCCCCACGCCTTTTGCCTAGTTTCGGCGGTTAAAGCCTGTTTTAAACTGTTTGCTAAGCTACCGAGAGCATCACCTTTCGGTGGCTAATGAGATGTCTGGAGTCTTTCCTAAGCCATTGAAAGCGCCTTTACCAATGTCGCTTTCTGTCCGCTTTCGAGGGTTAACACCCTTCTTGGTATTTTCCCTAAGCTGCCGAAAGTAACACTTTTCGGTGGCTAATGAGTCATTTGAAGTCTCGCCTAAGCCACTGAAAGTGTTTTTGCATTTTACTCGCTTGGGCCTGCTTTCGGTGGTCTACCTTTACCCTGCGTTAAAATGTTAGCTGCCGAAACAAAGCCTTTCAGTGGCTAATGAGCTATTAACAACCTCGCCTAAGCTACCGAAAGCTATAACTTCCAAAATTTTCAACCATAGCAAAAACAGAGACCTTCAATTTGTTAGTCATCCTTATATATTTCATTACATGACTCGAATTCTTCATACTATCAAAATAAATTTATTTTGGGATATAACATCTAGCTCCTACTTGGGGATGGGAACCTCCTTGTGAGGTCCCAAGAACCCCAGACCAAAATGCCTTCCCCTAAAAACAACTAAAAACCTAACACTATCATTTACTGTTCCATTGGGCATGGAGTTTATTCTGTAAGCAAAAACAACCTACTAACTACTAATTTACAATAACAAGGCCTCAAAACCTTAAATAAAGTAAAGTTTTAGAAAACGCCCATTCACTCGGCCATCAAACACCTCTTCCCCTTACAGATTCTGCAATTTGAAGGTGTTATTTTTCTGTGCCTGAGCTATCACAAAAGGGCCAATCCACAAAGAGTCAAACTTTCCATGTTTGTCCTTGTCCTGTCTGACAGCATCCCACTTGAGGACCCAATCTCCGACCTGAAAGTTGTCTACTTATGCCCTTTTGTCAAACATGACCTTTATCCTCTGTTGATGGGCTTCTGATTTTCCTATGACTTGTTCCTTGATTTGCTGCAACTCCACCAAATCCATCATCCTCCTCACCATATCATTTGGTTCATCTTCCTCTTCCTGAAAGAATTTTGCCACTGGCAGAATGAGCTGAATGGGAAAATGGAATCAGTACAATAAAATAACTTAAATGGAGAAGTCCCTATAGATCTTTTGTCTGTTACCCTATCATCCCATAAAGCAAACTTAATATTAGAATCCCATCTTTTCTGATTTGTCTCCAGTAGTTTTCTGATGATCCTAACTAGGATTTTGTTAGATGACTCAGCCAGGCCATTGCCTTGAGGATAATAGGATGTGGAATGCACCAACTGAATGCCCATTGAATCACACATTCTAACTAATGCCCCCAGCTTTGAAAGCTGGTGCATTATTAGTTACTAACCTTACTGGGCAGCCAAACCTGCTAAAGATATTCTCATATAAAAATCTCATGATGACCTGATGAGTGGCATTCCTGGTGGGTACTGCCTCTATCCATTTGGTAAAGTAGTGTGTGGCTACTAGGATCCATTTATGCTGCCCACTGGAGGATGGATTTATTTCACCTATGAAATCTAGACCCCATTGCTGAAAAGGCCCATTCACCACAATAGGCCTAAGGGGCAAGGATTTGAGCTGCTACTTCCCTATAAATATTTGGCACTGGTCACAGGCCCTTACAAAAGTACATACATCAACAAAAAGGACTGGACAATAGTACCCTGCCCTCAGGATCTTGTGGGCTGTGGTCTTCCAATAATGGTGGCCCCCACATGTGCTGGAATGAAAGTAATGCATGACCTGATATGCTTCTTCTTTATCTAGACATCTCAACAAAACTCGCGACAGATATTTCCAGTACAATAGTTTATCAAGTATGCAGAATTTAACAAATTTTAATTTAAGAGCTCATGCTTGATTAGGAGTGAGATCAAGAGGAACTTCTAATTTCTACAAAAAATGAATAATACCTGAGTACCACTCACATGAAGACAAGTTTTCAGCTACTGGTTGAATGACATTCTGATCTTGAACTTCCTCTGTTGCTACCACAGTTTGCAATTTTGCTGAATTGACACAAGTGAAGTTTATCCCTATTAGTTCATAATTTTCTTTAGCCATGAGTTTGGCCAGACCTAGTCCCTTTACTAACTTAGTGGTCTTCACCTCTATATCAAACTCAATGAGCTTGAAAATCCACTTAGCTCTCTTCCCGTCAATGTTAGGCTGAGTCAAAACATCCTTCACAATAGCTGAAGGGACATATGCAAGAACTTTGCATGAAGAATGTAAATTCCGAAAGTCTTCAATGACTTTATGAGAGCATAAGCATGTTTCTCAATTGGATCATACTTCAGCTCAACATCTCTCAAGGTTTTGTTGAAGAATGCGATCGGATGATTGAGACCCTCATCATCTTTTTGTAACAGCACAGCTGCCACTGTGTCATAGGATGTAAAGGAGAAGATATAAAAACTCTTGGTATAGTCTGGAATAATCAGGGTTGGGGCTTCCATGATAGCCTTCTTGATGTCTTCAAAAGAGCTTCTTTCCTGGTCGGTCCATTTTATTTCTGCATCCTTTTTTAGCATGGCTGTTATGTGCTTTATCAACTCCAAAAAATTAGGGATGAACCTCCTGACAAATTTTAACTTACCCAAAAAGGACTGAATATCCCTTTTTGACCTCAGTATGGACAGCTTCTGGATTTCTTCCACTCTTATTGGATCAATCTTTACACCTTCAGCTGAGACTATGTGACCTAGGAGTTTCCCCTCACTGAGTGCAAACTGGGACTTCTTAGGGTTGAGTGATATTCCAAACCTCTTGCACTTTATAAATACCCTCCTCAAATGCTGCAAATGATCATGATGGCTGTGAGAGTAAATAGTTAGATCATCCAAGTATATAAGCACAAATTTATCTTTCAACCCTACAACAGCTAGGTCCATGGATCTCTGAAAAGTAGCCGCAGCATTCATCAGCCCAAATGGCATTTTAGCGTACATGAAAGTGCCCCAGGGGGTGGTAAAAGCAGTCTTCTCTTGGTCATTAGGGTGCACAACAACTTGGTTGTATCCGGAGAAGCCATCCAGAAATGAGATAACCCTAGCCCCTGAGACTCTTTTCAACAGGTGTTCCATCTTGGGCAGTGGATATTTATCTTTTTTGGAACATTTATTCAGGTTTCTAAAATCCACACACAACTTGATTTCCCCATTCTTCTTCCTTACCACCACTAGGTTTGCAATCCACTTGGAATACCCGAGGGGTATTATGATTTTGGCTTTGAGGAGCTTATGGATTTCTTTTTCAATTACAGGTAGTAGGAGAGGACTGATGGATCTCAGTTTCTGCTTGAAAGGGATGGTATCTTTCTCCAAAGGAATCCCGTGCCAGATGATATTGGTGTCATAGGTTTTCAGGTCACTATACTCCCAGGAAAAAATATCAGCAAATTATTTTATTAGGCTGCAAAATTTGGACCTCTAATTAGCATTCAACTCAGTGGACAGATTTATCAATTTTGGATGGCTTTGGCTACCTATGTTTTTCTCTTGGATAGTAGGGTGTTTCTCTTTTTTGGCAGGCTTGAAAGGGATGTCATTATGATCAAAAATCTCTTCAAGAGGTACTAGACCTCGAGGTATATAGTTGCTGGGTAATTGGTCAATGTTCTGATCAGCCACTTTATCTTTCAACTTGAGCTATTTGGATTCCTCCATGTTTATGTTTTCTTGATCTATATGTATCTCGAAGAATTCATCTACTAGCTAAAGGAATTTGCTAAGCTCATCATCATTCTCAAACACCTTCCAAAATTTGACATTATCTGGTAGGGAAGGTTTGTACTTAACCTGAACATCATAGCTGAGCTTAGGAGGTAAAGGAGGAACAAACAGACTTGCTGAGATAGCCAGGGAATCATCCAGGTGATTCAAAGCCCTAGGTATATATGACAGTTCAAAAAACATAAAGGAGTCTCTAAGTTTCCATACCTCGTCCATGTAGGCCTTCTGTTTGACATTTTTTATTTGAAAAGTGTTGTTGACCTGCTGTATAATAAGGTCTGCATCTCCAAAAATTCTCATGCACATGATCCCCATCTCCTTGGAAGCTTTAACTCCTAGTAGCAAAGCTTCATATTCTGCTATATTTTTAGTGGTTTTAAAGTCAAGCTTATAAGACAGATGGATGTTCTCTTTGAATAGAGAGATCAATACTACAGCTGCACCTGCTGAGCTTTGAGCGATAGCCCCATCAAAATACATGTTCCAGACTGCTATGGTTACTTCTTCGAGCTGCTGATAGGTAGGCTTGGTAAGCTGGACTGATGTTTGCTGAGAATCATCTATTTGCAGAATGCAAGACCCAAAATCAGTGTCTACTACATAGATGGGGTGGTTTACTGAATTCCTTTCATTGCTTATGATGTAGGCAAGCTGATTCTCTTTGTAAAGCCTCTTGGTCTCCCCTCCAAACGTGGGGATTGTGGCATATGTAAGGTCCATCTGAAGGGAGCCACCTAGCCTTTTGCTCCATGATCGAAACATCAAGAGACCAAATTTGGGAGGGATATCAGCCACTACAAATTTGGTTGAGTTAGGTTCACAACAAGGTCTTTGATGAGTCCCAAGCACTTGACCTTTCTGGAGTCAAAGGAGAATAAATCATTGTAGGGCTTTGTAATGCTGAGACCAAGCTCATCCATCACAGCCTTTGGCATTAGGTTATGAGAAGCTCCTGAATCTAGCAGACAATTATGAAGGACTTTATCATGGATGTTCAAGGATATATAGAAAGGTGGGCATGAGTCCTTTAGGTCTTCGATCATGGGGCCTAGGGTTACAATAGGTTTGTCATCTTGCAAATTTACAAAATTAGTATCAATATGCACCTTTGGCTGAAGAGAATTTAGAATGGAAGATTTGAATGCATCATTTTTCATTAGCTCAATTAACTAGAAAGGGATCTTCAATTTCTGAATCTTTGACTCAAGGTTGAAAGAATAATGCAATCTATCAGGAAACCTTACCTCATGTACTGGAGCTTTGAGTTGGACATGGTCAGGGATGGCTGAAGGTGTTGGTTTTTGCAATGATTTTAGAATGACAACCATTTTCTTTGGTAAAACAGGAGCCTTTTTAGTTGGTGAAGTAGGCTGTTTGACAGGTACAACATTCTTATTAAGAGGAGCAACCAGTCTAGACCTCAAATTGTACCCTCCCTGGCCATCAGCTTGATATATTGTTTCTTCACTGATCTGCTCATCAATTAGGTCTTCCTCATATTCTTCCTCTGTTAGAAAATAATAGTCAACCTCATCTTCCATGCAGTGGATGTGTTCTTCAACCTCTCCTTCCTCCTTAATGAATTCTTGCTTTTCTTCTAGTACAACATTCTGAAATGGAGCTCTAATTCTTTGATCTTCCCCTTGATTCCTTTCCCTTCAGAGGATCTAAACTAGGGGGTTGCCTCTTCTGTAAGGGAAAAAATTAGGGTTTTAGGGAACAAAATCACTTGGCCCTTTACCTCTAATAAGTATCTGTCCTTGGTCTTTTAGCTTAAACATTTCAGCAGTCAGGTTATCTAACAGTTTGGTCGTTTTGTCAATCTTGTTTTATGATGAAGAAGCCCCAATAGGGTCTGCTGGCTGCTTCTTCCTGTCTATCTTTCCTTTGACCTTCTGAGATGCCACAATGTTAGATTCTACCTCTAGGGCAGCATCCTGCATGAGTGTTAAGGAGGTAGACCTCCTTTCTCTGAGAAGCAAGCAAAAATCTGAGTCGAAGGCATTTACATAAGTTATCCTGGCTGAGGTATTAGTGGGCTTGATTTTAGTGGGAATCTTGCTAAACATGTGGTTGAACCTCTTGGTGAAATTGGAGACATACTCCCCATTCTCTCTTTTCAAGTTGCTAAATTTTGTGATATAATAGAGGTGGTATCTATTCTCTCCCCAATGTTTTAGAAAGATGTCATCTAGGGCTTCAATGCCTACCACTGATCCAATAGGCAGTTCTTTAAACCATTTCCTAGCCTGACCATCTAGGATTTGCACAAAAACACTAGTCCATACATCTTCCTGTTCTATGTTAATGTTCTCAGCATAACTGTAAAATGCCTCTAGATGTTCTTCAGCTGTGAAATCTCCCTCTCCTGTGAACTTAGGCATGTACTTGAGGTAATATACAGTGGGCATGGCTGAGAGAGGGTTAGGCAAATTTAGGGGGGCATACCTACCTACCAGGATCCTTTCCATTTTGATCAATTGAGGGGCAGCCATATTGGAAATGGGTATGGAAAGGGTGGAGGAAGGTAGTAATAATGTAGGTGGTAGCTGAGAAGGTGGTGGTGGTAAAATTATCCAGGTGGAGTCACCAGGGATTAAATATTCACAAGCAACAGTGCTTGAAGATGCCCAAACCCTTGAATTTTCTGATGTATTTGTAAATTCCTGAGAATTTAGTGTTTCAGTAGAAGAAATAATAGCAGAAATATTTCTTGAAATACCTGATGTAGCTTCCTTTGCAGCACTGCTGGTCTGCCTTAGTGCAGCCCTAGCTCTTCTCAGAATCTCTTCTAGATCTGAAACCGGTGTTGCTGGTGGCCCCTGAGGGTTTGCTCTGGTACTTGGTATTCTTGAAGCCACCTTATTTCAATGGAGTCTCCAGATAGATGATTACAACTAGAATAGTGTCCAAGCTTTGTCTATCATCAAAGCAAGGCTTTATGTCATCTCCCAGGGAAGCTGAGCTTCAGTCTCCTCTCCCCAACAACAATGCCAATTTGTTATCACTCCAGGAAACTCCTCTAGGTTGCAGCTCAAGGATGCTTGGCAACTTAAATATTTTTATGGTTTTCTAAGTGGATCAAGTCAGGTGATCTATAAACCTCACACTCTCAAGACATGCATGAAACTCAATCAGGGATAAGGATTCTAATTACCACTATTTAGAGGTTGAAAATATGGTGCAGAGATGGAGAACTTATCATGCTGATAGATCCATACATAAAACAGATATATATATAAATGACTAATCATGACAAGGAAAACACTTATAATTCAAATCACATCAATATGCTAATAGGGTGACAACTATCAGACATTAATTAACCTGAATCAAACTTGAATCAAATCACATCAATATTCTACTTACTTGTTCTTGTCTCTTGTCTCTGTTATGTATGTCTGTATTAATGTGTATTATTGGTAACCCTATGTGATATGTGAGATTACAACATTGGTTTCGTTGCCGGTAGTACACGTATGAGATGTATACAAGCAGATGATATCAGAACAAGAGATTAAGGACTGGTGGGAACGTAAAATAGCAAACTACTTGCAAAATTACGCATGAAGAAACATATTAACGACTGCTCAACCAAAAGAAAGGTTCTTTACTGAGACTCATGAGAAGTTTGTATAACAATGCCCCAGCTTTTGAAGAAACTCCTGGATGAAAAATCCAGAAGCGATTAAAGACCAACAACTGCTAGATAAACTGATTCAAGGGGGAAGAACAAACATGTCAGAGTGGTTCAAAAACATCACTGACGAATTCTGCGAGGAGCAAGTTGTATAAGAAAGAACTTCTATGGAAACTATCCAGAAGAAATTCTACACAGACCTCATCGAAGAATTCTTGTGTTCCTTACCGACCTTGCTGTTCAAATTTCTGATCGAGAAATGAGTAGGTCATATCATTGAACCTCGTCCATTACTACGTGAACCTCCACAATATACTAACTGGGCAGAGAAACAAATGAAGTGGGAGAAATTCATTGCCAAAAGGGAGTGGGAATACTTCCTAAGCAAGTGAACAGAACTATCTGGGCTTTCTAAAGCGTCGGGTAGGAAATGGGGGGGTAGTTGGTCGTATGTCGGGGTAAAGTGGAGAGGATTCTAGTCGACTAAAGAGAAACCATTCACCAGCAATGAGAAGTCGACCTAAAAGGGAAATCAAAAGGACAATATCACATAAAGGTATGATGGACTTTCAGAAAATAAAGAGGGAGAAGAGGTTGCAAAGAAGGGAAGAGAGAAGAGAAAGAGCCATAGCGCTGCAAAGAGGAATGAGCACTAGGGTGATGGACCAAGAGAGAAGTCTGCCAGAGTTGGGTCGTGACCGACATGAGGAAGGTGTGGAATAAGAAGCGCCCCTTATGGAAGAATATTTTTGGATAGAGCAGCAAGAAGCTCTCCAATTAGAAGTCCCCCAGGAGGTAAGACCTCTATCTTCGACGGATCCGGTTACCAGGATACAAATAATTGTCGAATAGGACCTCAGACTAGGAGCTGGTGATTTTGGTATTTGGAGCCGACTAGACGATGAGAGAAACGATGATAGTCATCTAATTATCCATCGACCAGAAGAAGGAAATTGGGTCACGCTTCAAGTGTCTCCCTCCAACCGGAGTATCCACTTACTTTACCCGACACACGAAGGAGCACCCCCCCTGCCAAATACAGCTTTGGAAGATACAAAAAATTTGGAGCTGCAGACAAATAATTGTAGTTGGACATCGAACCTGACTAACTGCTTTTCGGAGAAGAAACGGAAACCAAGACGACCAACGAAAATGAGAGTTCTGTCGACAATAGTTCTGCACAAAAGAATAAACAAAATAACCCACTATCCCCACCACCACCCCCACCACCGCCACCTCCTAAGGAAGAAAGTGATAGTGACTCTGACATGGGTCAGGGGACAATGCACATCCCTCTATATGAGGGTGATGAGGACCCCATACGACATTGGTTCGTCTGTGAGTTGACTTGGGAGGCCAACCAAGTTACTGATGAAGATAGACAGATGGTGCAGTTCGCCGGTGCCTTAAGGAAAAGGGCATTAACTTGGTATATGACCTTTTTCTGAGAGAACCCGACGAGCAACAAAAGGCGATGTCAAAGCACAATTTCTATCGTTCTTTAAAACTCCAGATGCAAAACATCTGGCAGCAAAGAAATTAAAGACAACATCACAAAATCTAGGAGAAACTGTCCGCGACTACGAAAAACGCTGGAAAGACCTTCTCATCCAGTTGGATTATGTCATTGATGAGCAACTATTAATCCAGTGGTTTCTTACAGGTCTGTCACAGAAGATTCGTTGACACATCAATCTGGAGACATTCAAAAATTATGAAGATGCACTCACAAAAGCTCTACAAGTAGAAATGGATGAAGACATTCCAGCATACTCCACGGATCACAAACTAGAGGAACAGCTTGAGATCATGCATAAATCTCTAAAAGAGCTAAACCTTAAGAGTCAGGATATTTGGTGCACAAAGTGTTCAACGGTCGGACATTCAAAGGACAACTGTCGATAGGATATTAGCTGACAAGATGTTCGAGTTTTGCAAACAAAATGTTTTTGCGACATCTGCCAGTAGCATGGAGAGCATACCACAAAATATTTCCCATTCAACATGAAGAATGGAAAAACATCATGGTGTGCAATTTATGAAACTAAAAATCACAACACCTCAGATTTCCACCTGAATCTAAAGAATCAACAAAATTATTAGGCAGTATATCAGACCAATGCAGTTGCACAAAACAATGAGTAAAAAGACCAAAATAGTCAAAGGTATGAAGGTCGTCAGTACGAACGCGGGTTTGACAACTGATGTGGAGGCTATGGAAGTCGAGTTCGATTCTCTAGGAATCGAGACAACTGACCACGTCGGCCCATCCAATTTTTCACATGTTACAAGGAAGGACACCGAGATGCAGAATGTCCATACAAGGACAGGAATGAGCCTATATTCTGTACTAATTGTGGTGTAGGGGATCACTCATTAGAGGATTGCCCAATTATGCTTGAAAAGATAAATAAAAAGAAGAATGTTAATGTCTTGTCGTGTGTGCAAAAACATGATATTATCAATACAAATAATTTACATATCGTAACCCGACAAGGGACGAACACTGGGAATGATAACCCCCAAATAAGCAAGATAAAAGAAAAAAATGTTTATCCTGACCCAGTTAAAGAAAAACAAATATATAAAGATGTAACAAATATATTCAGAGAATTTGCTTGATAGGAAGAAGAAGATGATAATCAACCGGACTCAGTAAAAGAGCTAATACAGTTGGTACAAAAAGATAAAACGATATCGCAATTCATCGACTTACTGTATAAAATAAAACACAACAAAAACACCAAAAAACAAACAAAGAATATTTGCAGCTTAAACCAAAAAGATAAAAGTGATGCCGACCCACTTGTCGACTTGGAAATCGAAGGATACCATGTCTGACAAGTTGTACTCGATTTTAGATCATAGCTAAATATTACGACTCGAGACACATGGGAACAGTTAGGCAGACCTCAATTATATGAATCAGGCATATACCTGAAACTGGAAGACCAAGGCCTAATTGACCCTATTGGAGTTTGGAAAAATGTCGGCACAACGATAAAAGGTATATCGACTAAAGTTGACTTCGAAATTATTAACCCTAAGGAATGATCCAACTCCTTCCCAGTGTTAGTAGGTCGACCTTGGTGGAGAAAAATGAAATCCTCGATATTCTTGGACAAAGAAAGAATCAAATTAAAGGGGAATGGACAAAAAGTCATAGTACCTATTCATCCATCCCAAGGAGAACCTTGGAGAGAACCAATTGATGAAGAAGTTGACATTCGAAAACTATATCAGATACAAAACAATGAAGATTACACAAAACCTAATACATATGGTGAACTTTACTTAGGAAACCAAGACTCAATAGGATACAATTCAGATGCAGAACTATATGATTGGGAGGTTGAAAACTATGAAACAAAAGCAAGAGGATGCTGGACTATTCAAAAAGTATAGAAGAAACCAGTCAAACAATGCTTTGTGGTGTCCAGCATCCCAAAAATATTTGAAAAGAAAATTAGGGAATATCCTACATTAAAACCAACAAATATAAATACCACAAAAATCCCAAGGTATAAATAAAGAGAACCACTAGTTATGCATGTAGAGCAAGTATCTAGGAACATCGGTGAACATGGCCGACTACAAAGTTTAGTAAAAACTTTTACAGGACAAGCTGCTAGATGGTGGGATGCCCATCAGTCAAGACTGCAGACATGGATGACAACTTCAACTTATTTTGCAGAAAGGTTTGGAGGAAAGAAGTTAACCAACCAGGCTCAGATACCTATATTTACCCAAGGGCAGGATCCAGAAAACCATATAAAAGTATGTGAAAAAGAATGGAGAAGACTAGGATATAAGAATGAACATACATGGCCACACTTATTTCCATCAACACTCACTGACTTACCGAACAAATGGTACAAGATGGAAGAATCTTGGGGTGAAACATTTCTATGGCATGAACTTGAAGAAAATTTTATCAAATATTTCAACTTTGAACCTCAAAATGAGAATTTGGTCGAAATTGCAAAATAGATCAAAGCATTTGTACAACTGACAGAAAACAAAACCCTAAGGGACAGCTGACCGACAATAAACTGTAACAATATACAAACTGGGACAACATCACAGTCAACGAGACTACAATTGGAAAATGAAAAGTTGGAAGGGAAAATTTTTAGATGGAAATCAAATCATGTCTAAATGACCAAACCTATTCGCACAGTACTCAAAGTTGAAACAACCGACAAAGAGGATAATGACCGAATGACTGTAGTAGACTTCCCTACCACATTCTCATAGTTTAAGCAAGGAAGTCGACTAATCAATGAAGCTAAAGCACCAGAATGGCTAGATGCTAAAATTAAAACTAGAGAAGTTGACATATCAAATGATGATCGACCAAAAATAGCAAAAATTGGAGACTACTGGTCTGAAGCACAAACAATAGAGATCACAAACCTACTGAAAGAATTTCAGGATGTATTTTCTAGAGACTATAATGATCTTAAAGGTCTAGTACATGAAATGGGAGAAATGAAGATCGACATAAAACCTGATGTTTGACCTGTCAAGAAACAACCATATAAACTAGCCCACAAATACAAAGAGATAGTCAAGAAAGAGATTGATAACATGCTTGCAGCAGGAATCATCTACCCTATTGACCAATTAGAATGGGCAAGTACAATGGTGGTTTAACCAAAGAAACATGATCCAACCAAGCTAAGGATCTGTGTCAATTTCAAAGAACTCAATAAAGTTACATTAACAGACCCATTTCCAACTCCTTATGCAGATGAAATCTTAAATGAAGTAGCAAGACATGAATGCTATTCGTTTACGGATGGATTCTTAGGTTATAATCAAGTACCAATAGCCAAAGAAGATCAGAAAAATACAACATTTGTATGTGAATTTGGCTCATTTGCTTACAGGGTTATGCCTTTTGGACTTAAAAATGCACCTGCAGTCTTTTCAAGGATTGTGGTTAAAACATTTCAGGAGTACATTTACAAAACAATGGCAATATATTTCGATGATTGGACAATATACTCTACACTAAAGGACCATTGTAAATGGATAAGACTTATGTTGGAACGATGTCGACAGATCCAACTATCACTAAACATCAAGAAGTGCATATTTTTAACTCCTATAGGAATACTATTAGGGCATATCGTCTGTAAAGAAGGTATTAAAGTCGACTTCACAAAAATAAAAATCATCCTCGACTTAAAACCCCTGATGAATCCGAAACAAGTCAGGGTACTACTTGGTCATACAAGATACTATAGAAAATTCATAAGACATTATTTAGACATGACATACCCATTGGAAGAATTGCTAAGAGATGATCAGGAATTTAATTGGACAGAGGAGTGTGGCATATCATTCGAAAAACTAAAAAGAAATCTAGTCGAAGCACCCATCCCGAGGTTTCCAAACTGGTCGATCAAATTCCATGTACACATCGATGCATCAGGCCTAGCAATAGGAGCAATCCTAACTCAACCAAGAGATGATGGAATGGACTATCCTATAGTTTACAGTAGCAGGAAACTAAACAAAACTGAAAGAAACTATTCGACAATTGAAAGAGAAGCATTAGGAATGGTCTTTGCACTACAAAAATATCGACACTATCTACTAGCTAATCCATTCATCTTTTACACTAGCCATCGACATACATAAAATATTGTAGAATTGGACGGATTTTCAATATCAGCTGGCAGTGACAGCCGAAGCAATTGTCGAAGTCTGCGTACAAAAAAGACCAACCATTAGACTTCACAGCCCATGAAGATCAAGCATAAGAATAACTACTTAGACAGACAAAGAAATTTTGGTACCTCCCTGTTTCTTCGGGGTGAAGAAATGTTTTGTTCGTGGGGGAGATGTTGGAGGAGCAAGTCGGTATGCCGACTTGAATGATATCTGACTAAGTCAGTCAGCTGACTAATGAGAGATTAGGTCAGCCACCTAAGGCCATGTCAGCTGAGTGAACCGACAGGTAGTTATTTGTAACTGTTTGTAAATCATATATATTAGGCTGTTGAGCGAGATGAGAACTCGGTTCAGTTCTCTGTATTGTATGGACCCTTTCACTATAGTATAATTTGTTATTCTACTTACTTGTTCTTGTCTCTTGTATCTGTTATGTATGTCTGTATTAATGTGTATTATTGGTAACCCTATGTGATCTGTGAGATCACAACAGCCATCGAAAGCCCTGTTGTGCAAAAATTCTTAGGTTTCTTTCAAAAATGTTCTTTTAAGCCTGTCTGCTCAGCTTTCCTCTTCAGCAGGCTCTATGCTAGGAGGGTTTACAACATCCTGACTTGTTTCTGGAGGCTGAAGGATAACTACAGCTTCAGCTAGGGTTTCCAACGTGGGGTAGCTTCTAGGGTTTTCCTTGGCCTCCTTCAGCTGTAGTATTTGGAGCCTAATCATCCTGTACAATCTAGTATTGTCTTTTAGGTACCTTTTATTCAGGATTTTTAAGAAAATATATCTTTCTCTCTGCTCTAGGTAAGACTTATGTAGCATCTTGTTCCTACTGGTCAATGCAACATTATTTTTCTTTATTTCCCTTTCCAAAATCCCCATCTCATACACTTGCCTTAGCAATCGATTTATTCTTTGAGTCTTGGGCTTGTTGGAGGAAACCTTATCTGTTGGTTCCTCTTGCTCTTTTGGTGTAGGGGATGGTGGTTCTTCAGTCACTGCTACAATCTGCAAAGCTAGGTTTGCACCTTCTTCTGGTTCCTCATCTGAGTCTGAGTAGGGTAGATTTAAAATGTTCTCATTGTGTGCTGCAACTTCCTGGCCCTTTTCACTGAAGTCCAAGTTTCTTTTTACCTTATTGGATTTGGAAGAGGAAGGATCCTGTTCTGCTGCTGCTGGGGATATGGCCCTTCTTTTCCTTTTTCCACTTCTTGGTGTGTTGGATTTTTTAGCAGGAGATTTCCCCTTTTCCTCTGGCTGAAGGACTATTTCAAATCCATTCCAAAACAAGAAATAAGGCTATGCCATATTCCTCATTTTCAGCAACTCTTGGATCAACAGTTGGATAAGGCCATGGTAAGACAATCTACCAGCAATCTTGGTCGGCTGAGGCTTCACTTGGTGTGCCATTTTTCCCAAACTCCTGTGTAAGTAAAAGGGAAAATTTAGTGGGCTTTTACCTGTGAAGTGGTTCATTAACTTAAAATGGTAGATCATGGCTCTGTTATATCTTCCTTCACATGTTATGTAGATCACAAGGGACTTCAGCAGTTGCTGCCACCTATCTTCTAATTAGGAGGATGGCACACTCTTCTTCCATACCACTCCTCTATGCTCAGGCTTTAGGTAAGACCTGAACTCTACATATTTTGGTATGGTAGGTTTGAACCATTTTTCTCCTGTGCCAGGGAGTTCAGTCACTTCAGTGATTAGGGTTTCATCTATGTGAAATTCCTCTTTGCCTCTGACTGCCTTAGAGCCATTAAATGAGAGAGCAAATGCCTCAGCCACCTACTGATGTGAACCTTGTATATTCTCACAAAACCTATAGCAGCCAGCATCTTGGAAAAGTTTACAGACCTCTGGATGTGCTTCCAAATAGCTGATATCTCCCAACTCCTGCTTGAGACCAGGTCCTCCCTTCTTCATCTTGATGAATGCCACTCCTGGGTACCTGCAAAAATAATTTTAAGTTCTGTGTGACAATGTGTTAGCAGGCTTCTTCTCAGAGATGGTTTTCTGTTGGAGAGAAATGCTAAGGTCGAAGGTGAAATATACTGGAGTTTTGGCACTGATTATGAGGGCTTTTGATTTCATGATGGATACTGAGGTCATAAGGTGATGACTGTAACTGATCTTCTCGATAACCCTTACCCAACAATCATATTTCAAATCAACCTGGATACCCAGTGAGTTTTTCTATTGTTCTTTTGGACAAGTGGAAGAAAAATGAAGGCTTTAGATCCTATTAGTCCTTTATTAGTTTTATAATGACCTCCTTCACTTATTTCCACATGAATTTATGTAGACTTATGTCCTTTCGGTGGTTTATCACACCTTTTACTGATCGTTTATCTTGCTAACGGGATTTGATTTGACCACTTTCTAACCATTTCCACATTTTACCTTTTCGGTGGTTAATAGCCTCTAGGAGTTTGTCTTCTAGCCGCTGAAATGATGGATTTCGGTGGCTAATGAAATGATATCCCTTTTGCCTAAGCCACCGAAACCACTTTCCTAGTGTTGCGGAAAATCCCAGGTTTCGGTGGATAGTGGCCTCGCTGAATATTCCTTTTAACCGTCGAAATCCCGTCCTTTTGGTGGCTAATGAAACGTCAGAGCTTTCTCCTAAGCCACTGAAAGTGCTTTTCCTCCCCACCCCTTTTGCCTGCTTTCGGCGGTTAAATCATGTTTTGAACTATTCACTAAGCTGCCGAAAGCATCATCTTTCGGTGGCTAATGAGATGTCTGGAGTCTCGCCTAAGCCACCGAAAGCACCTTTACCAATGTCGCTTTCTGTCTACTTTTTGGGGTTAACACCCTTCTTGGTATTTTCCCTAAGCTACCGAAAGCAACACTTTCAGTGGCTAATGAGTCATTTGAAGTCTCGCCTAAGCCACCGAAAGTGTTTTTGCATTTTACTCGCTCGGGCTTGCTTTTGGTGGTTTACCTTTACCCTACATTAAAATGTTAGCTGCCGAAACAAAGCCTTTCGGTGGCTAATGAGCTATTAAGAACCCTGCATAAGCCATCGAAAGCTATAACTTTCAAAATTTTCAACCATAGAAAAAACAGAGACCTTCAATTTGTTAGTCATCCTCATATCTTTCATTACATGAATCGAATTTTTCATATTATCAAAATAAATTTATTTTGGGAGATAACAGTTAGTCTTACAAAAGACTCTTTGAATCCTATCATATGTTTGGAAGCCCCACTGTCTATAAGCCAATCATTGCTTCCATGTGTGATGTTTCCAGTGAGAGCGGAAATCAAAACATATTCTTCATCACTTGAAGAATCATCACTTTCTTGCTTGTTTCTCTTTGTGGAAGGTTCATCATCTTCTGCAGCATGATCATGATGTCTTCTCTTTTTGTTTTTCTTCTTGTGAGAGTTTCTTTTGTTTCTAGGACAATATTTGGCATAGTGTCCTATTTCATCACAAGTATAACATCTGAGTTGAGTTTCCTGGAGGAAGAGTGCTTACCTTTAGAACAATGATGATGGTCCCTTCTGTTTTTCTTGGATTAAACTGTGAGAGCTTGATCTTCACTTCCCATCTTTTCTTCTCGAGCTGCTATCCGAGCTTCTTCTTGTGAGAATTCTTCCCATATTCTGCTGAACTTGACTAACTCCTTTCTGGCATAGATCCCTTGAATGAAAGAGTCCCATGTCCTAGGGAGACCATTCAAGGTGGTCATTAGAATCTTTGCATTCTCCACTTCTTCATCCACTGCTTCAAGTTGTTCTTTGATATGGGAGACCCTTATGAAGTAAGACTGTATCATCTCTGCATTTTGAATCTTCACATTCTTCAACTAGTTCCTCAAAGTCATCTTCCATTTTATGTTCTTTCCTTCAAACAGTTTGGTTAGAGCATCAAACATAGCTTTAGGTGTCTTTAGGGAGGACACCTGTGGTATGAGGTGATCCTTGATTGAATTAGCAATAATCCTCTTATCCATAACCAACTTATTCTTGTGTAAGGCCTTGGCCTCATCTCCCACTGGAACTGGAACCTCCTCATTGATGTAGGAGTCCAACTCATTTTCTTCCAGGACCAGGGAGATCCTATACTTCCAAGCTCGAAAGTTATCAGCTCCCTCAAGCTTTTCATCAATCTTGGTATGGTGAGACATATTAACTGAGAACCTCAAATGGAAATACAAAATATTTAGATCTTACCAGGTCAAGATGTTGGAACTGGATCTGAAGCTGAATTTCTGCAGTGCTAGTTCAGGAGCAGATTCAACCAAATGCTTTGATCTTGATCTCTAAACTTTGATTTTGAGGAGGAGATCAGTCCAGGCCTGGGCTCACTCAAAAATTCCACTTCTGTGGAAAGCCCTAATTTTCGATAGTAGTGTTGGGTCAAAAACTGAAAATGCTCAGAATTAGATTCTGCTTCAACAAAAAGATGCGCCCTAGGGAGGAGAGTCAGTTTAACCTTCTTTTGCTAAAAATTTGTGGAGAGAGATCCAAAAAGTAGGAAGCCCTAGTTTCCGCAGCTACACAGTGTCTTCTTCTCAGGTTAGCTCTGATACCATGTTAGAATTTTATCATTCAAGCTAGCATTATGTTAGGATCTTTAACTGAGAGAATAACAAGTACAACAATCAAACACAAGATACAATGAAGACAATGTTTTTCCTCGGGGAAACCATAAATGGAGAAAACCCTGCAACTTCCTTAGAGATAGAATCAACACCAAAAGTAAAACCCCAAAACAATAAGATGATCTTTCGACAACAGTAGTCTCTTTCTTTCTAGCCCCAACAAATTCTTCTCCCTCAGCTATGCACTACAACTGAGTGTGAGTGAGTGTATGATAAATGGAGAGGCTCACTCTCTATTTATACTAATTTATGACTTGACAATAACTCACTAGGGTCGATTTCACTAGGAGAGTCTAACAACCCTAGGGCCCTGGAACTACGGGGACTTTAGCCCTTGATCAATAGGAGGGTTACCCACAATGACTTGACATGACTTGTTTACATTATAGAAACTCCCGATCGGAACATCGGGGCATGACATGACTCAATTACATTACAAACACATCTCAGAATAAACATCAGGGAACAATACATATGATATACAAGTGAATACATTCTGAAGTTACAATTACATCAATAAAAGGTGCCTCTACTACTGGTGTTTCATGTGAATCCATCTCTAGGGTGTCCAATGATATCTCTTCTTCCTGTGGATAGGGAGATTCTTTTGTTGTTGTTGTTTCTTCTACAACAACTACTTCCTATGAAAACACCATTTCTTCCATGTCTGTTACTTCCTCTGCAACTTTTATTTCTTATGTTGCTTAAGTAGGTGATGCTAGGCTACCTGGAGTTGCGGCAACATCATGCTTTCATTTAAACCAATTGATTTGGTGTTCCAACATATTGTTCTTGATTCTAGTTAGGTTGAAGAGCACCTTTGCTACTTTTTATCATCCTTCAACATGGATGGGTGACGTGTCGAAGGGTGTGATAGCTTCATGTTTCTAACTTAGCTGTTTGCTTCATATTCACTCGGTTGATCCCTTTTTCGAGGAATATGACACATTTCTTATGCCTGCTTCTTTTTTCTATGGTTTACTTATGAAGCTAATGGCTTGTTTCTCAATAAAAGTACCCCAATTCAGTTATGCTTGTTGCAAATCCTCTTTACTACTAGGAAAATCAAACCACTGTGGACTAGTTGGTTTTTCTTACCTGCTTGATGCTACTCCACCATGGTTGTCAATGAACGCAATAGAAAAAATGGAAAGTTTATATGGCATCCTTGAAAGAGGTGTGCCAATAAGTAAATATGATAATCATGCATAATGATGCTCAAAACTTATAGGCGATGTACCTAATGATGTGCAACAATACCATATCCCAGGGTAACAACAATGTGGTTTACTTGATTCCTTATTTGGTTTCCAACAAGTCTTCATTAGGTTCTAGGAATTTTCCTTTGGCTCTGGTCAATTCTTCCCTTTCCTTAAACCATTTCCTCCCCTCATAGGTGATCCCTGTGGTGTGTGCAATTGATTCCTCTATAACAAGGACTACTAATCCTTATATACTGGTTTTCCTTTCCTGAAAATTCTGTACAAATTCCTCTACGAGGGGAGGTTATGATTTTGAATTCAACAGAAGAATTGTAGCGATCCCACTTCACGAATGCCAACAATACTTAGCCTTCTACATGCCATTTAATGTGGCTGCAGCAGGTTTGATGTCCATTAGATCTCAAGCTGCTTGAGATCTAATTGGCATCAAGCCTGCTGTAGCCGCATTAAATGGCCTACAACAGGCTAAGTATTGCTGGCCATGAAATATCTCCTCTACATTTGCATTCTTTAAAATTGACTCCACTAATAGATCACCCTCCATTGTTATTTCTTAAGGAATTATGTAACATCCCGGTTTTGACCCCGTTTGCATTAAATGTATATGATGTATATATTGTAATTAATCGTGGCGTGGATCTAAAGGCAAAATCCCCACCATTGATTTAGCGTTTAATGTTTTGGCAATTAAAATCGTTGCAGATGGTATTTTGTGCTAGTCGACACATTATAATTTTGGTATCATGTAAATATGCATTTTAATTAAAATACCCACAACTAGCTATGTCTATGCAACAAATAATGAGATGGGGGCATGATTTTCCTAAGGATAAGGAGGGGGAAATATTTAACCTTTGGGGCCAATGGGGAAAATCCAAATGTCAAAGGGAGAACCCATGAAATAGTCAACTACCTTTCTTGTCTCATTCACCCAATCATTTAATTCTTCCAAAAATGGTTGAGTTAGTTAATGCATGGGGATGGGGAAGAGTATGGCAGTCAGAAATTCGAATTGAGGAAGTCATCATATTTTGAAAAACAATTTTCTAACTTGTGGGGCAAGTAAATGCTTGGAAGGCATTCCCAAGCCATTACTCACCCATTAATTCCATTTTTCTCACCCATTCTCCTTCACGTGGGCTTCCTGCATGCAGCTGAAGCTTCCTGTGTGTTCATCCTTCACGTTGGAGTCATTTTCCTCATATTTGCATGCCCATAAATTCGTTTTGGTATTGTTCAGTAAGTGGGAAAGAAAGATTTATGTTTTTCCTGCATTTTCATGGATTCTTCAATGGTTGGGAATTGTTTTTACCTTCCTGAGTCGCCAAGAAGCTAGATTCACATTTTTGGGGTTTAGAGCAGTTGTTTTGGCTCCTGTATGGCTATAGATGCCTTTAGAAATCAAAAACACTATTTGGGTTTTTGCAGAGGTCAATTTTGGCTCTATGGTGCCATTAAACGATTGTTGAAATCATAATTCTCACCTTGGTGTTTTTTCTCCATCTGTAAATGCGTTTTTAGGTTTCCCAATGTTTTATGTTGTTTTTCCCCACTGTTTTCCAAGCTGAAAATCATTTGGTGTTGCCCAATGATTTAGAGGAGAGACCACGTTATCTTGGGTGTTGTTGATGAATTTGTTTTTGGCCACGTTAGGGCCAAAATGTCCTTGGGATACAAATTTCTGTTAGGGGGTTTCTTTCACCCACCTTAGCAATTCATTTCATTGCCAAACGGTTTTCCTTAGCCCAGGAATTGTGTACACTATATGTATGCAGTTGTGCTTTGGTGCTTATTTAATTGGGAGTGGAAGAGGTAAGTTGCTTGACAAATCTAGTGCATGAGGAACCTCACTGAGAGATCTTGAGGGCTAATTATTCCTCACTGTACATCTTGAATAGCACTGGAAGGGAATGCATAACGTGAGGGACTGTACATGAGAGGAGGGGATGATTCCTTGTGTTGGGTGTGCATGTGTTGGGAAAGCCAAGTCATATCTTGTGTAGGTGTCCATATCTTTATGGTTGAGCTCACTAGCTTAGCAAACAAGATTTTCGATCTCCTTGGAAGTCTGATAAACCCAAACATAGCTTTGGATTGAATGAGATTTGACATATCTTTGGCTATGTGTGAGTCTACTTAGTTTCCTTTTCCTTGGGGAATCATGCCCATCTCAGGGGTGGTAGTGTTGCTGAGATATTAAGGAGCATATGGTTGGGTGGAACGTTGCAGCGACATAGCTGGTTGCGGAGAGCTTCATTCGAAGATAAGTATCCTTGTGTAATTACCCATGCAACTATATTGTTTATGTGAATTATGATGAACATGTTAAAATGTGTTGAATGCTTGAATTAAATGTAATTTTCTTCCGCTAAATAATAAATAATTATGCATCGATGGATGTTCTAGTTCAAAGCATTCCAATTTTTAAAATGAGTATGTTCATGGGGCTAGTTTCCCGGATTGATAGCAGCATCGGTAGCATCCTCTTTTCCGGTCAGAGGGTTGGGTACATTACAATGTGGTATCAGAGCTTCGTTGCAGCATGGGCCTCAACGGGCCATGAAAAGTAGTGACAGAGGCACGGTTCATCTCTGCTGAGCACAAGATAGCACAGAGAATTTAAAAAAAAATTGTAAGTATGGAAAATATCGGATGAATTAAGCTGAGTCCATCCGATACGTCAAGTGACTTAGCCAAGTCCATCCGACAAAGAAACCAAAGTAGAAAATTTTGAAAATTTTCTAAGTTTGAATTTTTAGCGATGGTATCAGCTGGATGGAGTCGAAGGTCTCGGTTGGGTGGAGCTGAAGGTCTTGGCTGGGAGGATCCGAACATCTCAGCTGGGTGGATCCGAAGGTCTCGATTGGGTTGAGTCAATACATCAACTAACAACCCAAAACCCATCCGACAAGGAAAATGAAAAGAAAAATTTTGAAAATTTTTCTAAGTGTCAAAAATCATCGAAAGATGTTTGTTGAAGTGGAGGCAAGGTGTCGAAAAGGCTTTCCAGAAGGGAGACGACGCGTCGGAATACAAAGGAAGATCGATTTGATAAGGCGTCGGAAGACAAATGAAGATTGATCCGATAAGGCATCAGAAGACAAAGGAAGATCTATCCGATAAGGCGTCGAAAGGAAAATGAAGATCAATCTGCCGAAGCATCGGGTGAGAAATATGAAGTTTTGCAGATTGGATGGGAAAATCCAAGTTTCTAGAAGTAGATTTTCAACAATTGTTTAGTGGAAAAGTAGGATTCCATAGGGATTTAGAGGTGCTGAAAAGGTGAAAAGTGGCAGCGATCTAATGCGCCAGATTGTGCAAAAATAAAATATTTACAAAAAAAATTGAGGCCAAGCCCCCTTGACCCCCGTTGTCCCCCTGAAACCATCGTTCTTGGTGAAAATAAAATTTTGTGTTTTGAAAAATTTATCAATATATGATGTTTCCAATGCTGGTAAGTAATTATGAATTTATGAGATTGTTATGCAGCGAACAGTTATGTTTATTAACACATTGTGTATAATTATAGTCACCTTCAGAGGCAACATTCCGCATAGATCAGTTTTCAAAAATTCGTTCTTGGTTGATCCAAGATGAGGACCGACGACATGAATGATGCACAGGATCGCTATGAGTTTGAGGAAGATGATCTGGGTGAAATTGTCAGAGTAGGAAATGACAAGATAGAGTCCAATGGGAGGAGAAATCAAGAGACTCCCCCAGATATTGTAGCTACCATGAGGAGCCTAAGGGTGGAGTTGAAAAGTTGCAGAGAAGACAATGAAAGGATGCTTAAGGCTCAAGAAGATCAAAATCAGATAAATGCAGCCATACTGCAGAGTTTGAAAGACATCCAGGGACAGATAAACTCTAGGCATCAGACAACTAATCTAGAAAGAAGCAGAAGCAGAAGTAGCGCCAGTGGAGATTCCCATAAAAGGTCCCATGTCTCCAAGAGGGCTTCTAGGGACAGAAGGGACACTCTAGAATGGCCTACCAGTGGGTCATTTGATTTTGAAAAACCCAGTGGGGATTCAAGCTCTCCATCTCGTAGGAATAAGAGGAGCAGACGTTACAAGAACAATTCACAAGATGAATTCAAAAAGGAAACGCCTCCTACTTTTAATGGTGAGGTCAAGACTGGTCAAGAAGTTGAGGCTTGGCTTCTTGGGATGAGGAAGTATTTCCAAGTTCAAGACTACTCCGAAAATATGAAAGCAAGGGTAGCTATATTCAATTTGACTGTAAGAGCATCCATATGGTGTGAAAACCATAGACAAGTAAATAAGGTTAATAAAAGAATAATTGTGTGGAAACAATTCAAGAAATACTTCAAGCAGAAGTACCTCTCTGACATGTACTATGATGATAAGATTAAGGAGTTTCATGAGATGAGATTGGGGCAACATAACATGGAAGAGTATGCAAATAAGTTTTTGGAACTATTGAGGTATGTCAAGTACATCAAAGATGAAAAAATGAAGATCCAATGTTTCCTGAGTGGATTGCCTCAGTCTTACAAAGACAAATTTGAGTTTTATGAACCTAGAACTCTTGAAGAAGCAATAAGGAAGGATAAGTATTGCTATGAGCAAAGCAAAGGTAAACCTGATTACCATAAGACATGGAAGGACAAGAAGAATGAGAAGTTTGACCAAAGGAAGAAAGGTTTCAAACCTTCTAACTTCAGGAATCAGCAGAAGCAACCATCACAAGCTGAGAAGCAGCCATCGAGAGTGATGGGAGAAAAGCCTAGAGATCCACAGTAGAACAGGGAACCTCTCCAATGTTGGAAATGTGGAGGACCCCACATGCGCAGGAATTGTCCACTCGAGAATGAGAGTGTAAGGCCAACTTACAACATTCAAGAAGCAGAAACAGTGGGGCAAGTAGCAAGGCATGTCCCTAGGATTTATGCAGCATTGGAAGACCGCTAGGTAGATCACTAGTCAACTGTGGTTGAAGTTGCAGGTAAGATTGTTGAACAATATGTTTTTATTTTGATTGACCCTAGTTCTACTCATAGTTACATTACTCCTAGAGTAGTGGATATTTTTACTTTTAAGAAAGTAAAGCATAGAAAATCTTGGTTAGTTCAACTAGCCACTGGAACTAAGAGAAAGGTTAGTGAAGTGGTAGAGAAATGTAAATTGGTCATGAATGGATTGGTCACTGTTGTAGGTCTGAATGTTCTACCACTTGGTTCCTATGATGTTCTCAGTGGAATGGATTGGTTAGAAGCTCACAGAGTAAAGCTTCACTGTAATAATAAGGCATTTGAGTGCTTGGATGAAGAAGGCAACTCAAGGATTGTGAAAGGCATTCCAAAGGTGATTTTTGTGAGGCATATTTCAGCAATGCAAATGAATAATTTCTATAGGAAAGGTTTCTGGTTGTATGCAGCTCATATTTTGGAGGCAAGAGAGAATGAAACTCCTAGGTTTGAGGAATTTCATGTGTTGCAGGAATTTAGGGATGTGTTTTCTGATGAGATTCCAGGGCTTCCTCCAAAGAGGGACATTGATTTCATAATTGAACTTGTGCCAGGAGCAGCACCAATGTTCAAGACACCTTGCAGAATGAGTACACCATAAATGCTAAAATTGAAGATGCAACTACAGGAGTTGTTGGAGAAGAAGTATATCAGGTCGAGTGTATCTCCTCAGGGAGCACCAGTTCTATTTGTGAAGAAGAAATATGGTACACTCAGGTTGTGTATTGATTACATGCAGCTGAACAAAGTCACTGTGAATAATAGATACCCTTTTCCTAGGATTGATGACCTCTCTGATCAAATGAGAGGAGAAAATGTATTTTCCAAGATTGACTTGAGGTCTGGTTACCATCAGGTGAAAATCAAGGATGAAGACATTCATAAGACAACCTTCAGAACAAGGTATGGACATTATGAGTTTGTAGTGGTACCATTTGGTCTCACAAATGCACCAGCTACATTTATGTGCCTTATGAACAATGTCTTCAGCAGATATTTGGACAAGTTTGTTCTTGTTTTCCTTGATGACATTCTTATTTATTGTAAGAATGAGGAAGAGCATGAAGAGCATTTGAGATTGACATTGCAATTGCTCAGGGAGCATCAGCTGTATGCAAAGCTGAGCAAGTGTGAATTCTATAGATATATAATTCAGTATTTGGGTCACATTATCTCAGAAGAGGGTATATCTATGGACCCTGAAAAGATTGAAGCCATTATGAATTGGCCTACTCCAAGAAATGTGACAGATGTAATATCTTTTATGGGATGTGCATGATACTACAGGAGATTCATTGAAGGATTCTCCAAAGTTGCACATTCCATCACTTCTTTGCAAAATAAGGGGACAAAGTTTGAATGGACATCGAGGTGTGAAGAAAGCTTCCAACAGTTGAAGAATATTCTCACCAGTGCACCAATATTGAAAGTTGCATACCCAGAGAAATATTTTGTGGTGTGTACTGATGCATGTGGACAAGGGCTTGGAGGATTCCTTATGTAAGACAACCACGTGATATGTTACGAGTCAAGAAAGATGAAGGAACATGAGAAGAACTACGCCACTCATGATGTAGAACTTGCAACCATAGTACATGTTCTCAAGATGTGGAGGCATTACTTGTTGGGCAGAAGATTTGAGCTAAGGACAGACCATTGTGGTCTGAAGTATTTGTTTGATCAGCCTACTCTGAATGTTAGGCAAGCGAGATGGTTTGAGCTTTTGTGTGAGTTTGATTTTTAAATCAAACACATAAAAGGAAAAGAGAATAAGGTAGCTGATGCACTTAGCAGGAAGGTGCAGGAAATGCATGTGGCATCTATTAGTATTTTCCAATCAGTTTTGAGACAACAGATTGTTAGTCATACTACTGAAGATGAAATGTATGTGTAGGTGAAAGAAAAATTGCAGTAGCAAAGTCTTGAGAAGAGGTATGTGGGATATAAATTGGAAGGAGATGGACTTCTTACTTAGAAAGGAATAATTTATATTCCAAATGTAGTGGAGTTGAGGAGAGTTGTTATGGATGAGATCCATTAAGCTCCATATTCTAGTTACCCAGGATATCATAAGACAATTGCTACAGTCAGAAAGTAGTACTTTTGGCCAGGAATGAAAAAGGACATGGCTAAATATATCTCAAGGTGCATGAAATTCCAGCAAGTAAAGGTTGAGCATCAACACCCTGCAAGTTTGTTGCAGCCTTTTCCAATTCGAGAATAGAAATGGGAAGTTATTTCCATGGATTTTATTATAGGATTGTCGATGACTTGGAGACAACATGATTCCATCATGGTTGTGGTAGACAAGTTGACAAAGGCATCACATTTTATACCGGTTAAGTCTACGCATAAGACTGATGACATTGCAATGATATTCATGAAGGATATTTTCAAATTGCATTGATTGCTTGATGCAATAGTCTATGACAGGGATGTCAAGTTCACTTCCAATTTTTGGAAGGGGTTGTTTGTAGATTTGGGTACAAAGTTAAACTTTAGCACTACCTATCGTCCTCAGACTGACGGGCAGACAGAGAGAGTGAATCAGGTGCTTGAAGACATGCTTCACATGTATGTGATAGATAAACCAACCAAGTGGGAAGATTATTTAAACTTGGTAGAATTTGCTTATAACAATGGACAATAAGCATCCTTGGGGATGAGCCCATATGAATCTTTGTATGGCAGGAGGTGTAGGACACTAGTGACTTGGGATAATCCAGTGAACAGGGTTGTGCTTGGTCCAAAATTGCTCAAGGAGATGGAGCAAGAGGTTGTAAAGATCAGGAAGAATCTGAAAGCAACCTAGGACAGACAAAAAAGCTATGCAGATAAGCATAGGGTGAACAGAGAGTTTAGTGTTGGGGATCATGTTTACCTCAGAGTGAGGGCAACGATGAGTTCCTTGAAGCTTGGAAGTTGTGCCAAGATATCACCTAGATATTATGAGCTGTTTGAAGTGCTTGAAAGAATAGGGTCGGTTGCATATAGACTTGCATTTCCTACTAGCACTAGAGCTCATAATGTTTTTCATGTTTATTTGCTTAAGAAATATGTACATGATCCTAACCATGTGATAAATTGGGATGTGATTCAGGTGGAACCCAAGGGAGAGTTCCAAATCGAGCCAATGCGCATCCTCAACAGGAAGGTCACAATGCTCCGGAACTGAGCCATAGGAAAGGTAAAGGTGCAATGGGAGCACTACGGTCCTGAAGAGGCTACATGGGAGCTGGAGGATGCCATGCGAGTGGCACATCCATTTTTGTTCAATTCTACGGAACACTGAGGCGGTACTAGTGTAGCATTTTTGTTCAATTTTGTAAAGCACCGAGGACAGTGCTATTGAAGGGGGAGGGGAATGTAACACCCTGGTTTTGACCCCATTTGCATTATATGTATATGATGTATATATTGTAATTAATAGTAGTGTGGATCTAAAGGAAAAAGCCCCACCATCAATTTAGCGTTTAATGTTTCAGCGATTAAAATCATTGCCGATGGTATTACGGTGCTAGTCGACACATTATAATTTTGGCATCACGTAAATATGCATTTTAATTAAAATACCCACAACCAACTATGTCTATGCAACAAATAATGAGACGAGGGGCATGATTTTCCTAAGGATAACAAGGGGGAATATTTAACCTTTGGGGCCAATGGGGAAAAGCCAAATGTTCAAGGGAGAACCCATGAAACAATCAACTACCTTTTTTGTCTCATTCACCCAATCATTTAATTCTTCCAAAAATGGTTGAGTTAGTTAATGCATGGGGATGGTGAAGAGTATGGCAGTCATAAATTCGAATTGAGGAAGTCTTCAGATTTTGGAAAATGTTTTTTTGACTTGTGGGGAAAGTAAATGCTTGGGAAGGCATGCCCAAGCCATTACTCACCCATTACTTCCATTTTTCTCACCCATTCTCCTTCACGTGGGCTTCCTGCATGCAACTGAAGCTTCCTGTGTGTTCATCCTTCACGTTGAAGTCATTTTCCTCATATTTGCATGCCCAAAAATTCATTTTGGTATTGTTCAGTAAGTGGGAAAGAAATATTTAGGTTTTTCCTACATTTTCATGGATTCTTCAATGACTGGGAATTGTTTTTACCTTGTTGAGTGGCCAAGAAGCCAGATTCACGTTTTTGGGGTTTATAGCAGTCGTTTTGGCTCCCGTATGGCCATAGATTCCTTTAGAAATAAAAAAACATGATTTGGGTTTTTATAGAGGTCAATTTTGGCTCTATGGTGCCATTAAACGATTGTTGAAATCGTAATTCTCACCTTGGTGTTTTTTCTCCATCTGTAAATCCATTTTTGGGTTCTCCAACATTTTCTGTTGTTTTTCCCCACCATTTTCCAAGCTGAAAATTGTTTGGTGTTGCCCAATGATTTAGAAGAGAGACCACGTTCTCTTGGGTGTTGTCGATGAATTCGTTTTTGGCAACGTTAGGTCCAAAACGTCCCTGTGATACAAATTGCTGTTAGGGGGTTTCTTTCACCCACCTTAGCAATTCATTTCGTTGCCAAATTGTTTTCCTCAACCCAGGAATTGTGTACATTGTATGTATGCAGTTGTGCTTTGGTTTGTATTTAATTGGGAGTGGAAGAGGTAAGTTGCTTGACAAATCTAGTGCATGAGGAACCTCACTGGGAGATCTTGAGGGATGATTATTCCTTACTGTACATCCTGAATAGCACTGGAAGGGAATGCATAGCCTGAGGGACTGTACAACAGAGAATGGGATGATTCCTTGTGTTGGGTGTGCACATTTTGGGAAAGCCAAGTCAGATCTTGTGTAGGTGTCCATGGCTTTATGGTTGAGCTCACTAGCTTAGCAAACAAGCCTTTCCATCCCCTTGGCAGTCTGATAAATCCAAACATAGCTTTGGCTTGACTGAGATTTGACATATCTTTGGCTATGTGTGAGTCTGTTTAGTTTCCTTTTCCTTAGGGAATCATGCGTAGCTCAGGGGTGGCAGTTTTGCTGAGAGATTAAGGAGCACACTATCATATGGTTGGGTGGAACGTTGCATCGACATAGCTGGTTGCGGGGAGTTTCATTCGAAGATAAGTATTCTTGTGTAATTACCCATGCAACTGTATTGTTTATGTGAATTATGATGAACATGTTAAAATGTGTTGAATACTTGAATTAAATGTAATTTGCTTCCACTGAATGATAAATAATTATGCAATCTTCACAGTAAATGGAAAGGTATGTGGTGGGTAAGGCAGCTCGCTGATGACTTTATAAGTTTGTAAGGCTTTGATTACAATCAACATGATAGGCAACATGGATCATAGAAACATTAATGCACCTTAATTAAATGTTAAAATAAATAAATTACCTCGCAATTGAAAGCATACCGATTAATACATAACTAATGTGGATAAATGAGAGAGTATGAGCCTTGTGAACTTATATCAACCGATGGCAACAAAGGGCCATTAATAATTAGTTCTATTAATGAGAGAGTATAAGTCTTGTGAATTTATATCTTTGATAACATCAAAGAAAGATGGATATTGGAGGATTTCACCTACAATATGGGCCTAAAAGCAACATTTTTTCAACCTCTTAAGTGATGTTTGTATATGATTGTAGTTTTCCTCGCCATAGAATACATATACTTAGTTAATTATTAATGGACCTTTGATAGGAAATTTTGTTGCCATACTCTCTTATTGGATGAGTACGATGACTTAGCATGAAATTATCTATCACATGGATTATTGCCAAAGATGGAGATTAGTAAGATATCGTCTATATTCCATACATGTCATTATTAAATAAATAAAGCATCATGCATTATTAGTTTGCGAGAAAGTGCATAATTGAATTAAAATATAGATGAGAGTATTTATTCTACGGCAACAAAGGGTCATTAATAATTAACCGATGTATGGATAATTCCTAGTTAGTGCATGGATGACTTATAACCAATGTTTGGATAACTAGCAACCGATGAATGGATAACCAATGGTTCATGAAGGATAACCTTTGGTTGAGAAGAGTTAAATTTAGTGGCCTTAAGTTATTTAGTTAAAGTAAAGATAAGGATAAACTATCTTATATTAAATTAAAGATTTAGTTAAGTGAAGCTAAATTAAAGATTACCTAAGTTAAAATTAGCTAAGAGTTAATGATCTAAGTTCAAGTAATTAACTTGAGTTAAAGATTAAGATAAGTAATTATCTTGAGTGAAAGTAAAGATAAATTAATTAGTTGAGTTACAGTTAAAAATAATATATTTATCTTCATTGAATATTCTAAAATTAGATAAAATTATTTAATAAGGCTAAATTAATTAAAGTTAGCAAAGTTAAAGTTAAATTAAGTTAAGATAACTAAGTGTAGTTAGCTAAGAAAAACTAACTAGTTATGTTAGCTTTAAAGCTAAGTTAAAATAATTATCTTAAGATAATAAGTAAAAATTGAATTAGTTGAGATAAGTTAAAACTAGCACACTCACATAGTTTGTGGTTGGATCACCTCAATAGGGATAGTTATGAAATGGAAAGCACTTTGGAAATATTTTTTTATTCATCATGTTATTGTAGTTAAATGGGTTCAACTGCAAGTTATTCATGCCTAGCTACATCTTATCACTGACATTCTTCCTATTATCCATTTATCAACTATCAATTATTTTTTTTATTCTCTTTCTTTTTATCTCACATTCTTCTAGTTATATGCCATAAATTGTTGGTTATCCATTCATCAGCTATGAGTTAATAATCCATGTATTGCTACAAGTTATCCATTCATTAGCTAGCTACCAGTTATTTTTTATATTCCTTTTTATTTTGAATTTTGAACGATTACCATAAAATCAATCTCAACAGTACACTTGTCTCATCCTCGTCCATAGATGAAAAAGAATAGGTAGTATTCCACCCCAAATCTCAAATAAAAACGTCTATTGACGTAATTAAATTATTTCAAGGCAAGTAGTTAACTAAGTGAAGATAATAAGATATGTTTTGGTTTACAAAAATAATTATATATAAGACTAAGCCACGAGAAGAGAAAATCTCCTGGAGAATGAGCCTTTCTTAGAAGACCTATTGAGTTTTCTCCATTGAAATATTTGGTTCATCCTTCACCCTAGCCCTAATGGATTCCTGCAGCTAGTATAGGGGTGGCCTCTTGGCGGATGAAATGCACGCCAGACAGAGCATTAGATGCTTGGGTGGAACGTAAAATGTATGCTAGTAAATTTGTAATCTACATTATGGCACAAAACCTCAGTTAAAATATTAAGTTAATCATCTCCACTCGTAGTTTCCTCTCGTGAAGTTACACCGTGATTGATAGGGTTTAGTAAATGAATCTTCTTTTTAATCAGTTACAGTTGCGTATTGACTAAGCGATTACGTTGTTAAAATTGCAGTGGTAGCTGATTTAATGAAATTCATTTTATAAAATAATGAAGGTATTCCTTGTGATTATCAGACAGTTGTAAATGAATGCATGGAACTTAGTTGGTATTTATTAAGCATGTCATAAAAGAGTTAGGAATGGTACATAAGAAGGTTGTACTTTATATATGCTTGTAGGTTTATGAATCCACACTTTAGTATCATGCACTTCAAATTTGTTATAAAATTTGGAAATGGTATGTCAAATGTATTGATAGTATGTGATAGTATGTGGGAAGTTGTGTTTTGTATATTCCAGAAATATACAACAATAAATATGTTTTAGTATATTGTATTTAATTTTTTTTTTCACAAGGAAAAAGGACAACTTTATATTAGATAAAGTTGTGTCTTAAATAAACAACAATAGATTACATATAGACAACAATAATTGTTGATTCTCAAGCTACTCATATCAATGTCTAGTACAAAAATAATTAAGTACTAAGCACTAATGCCACTCTTATACCAAGAGTAAACTGTAAAATAATCAATCGAAAAATACATCATCAAATTGTTTTCGAAACAAAATTTCCCAAAATCAGACTCCACCAAATGCTGGACTCGAGACAAAGCAGAATGTAAATAAGTGGAGCAAGTGTCCTGAACCAAGCAAGACACCTTCAGAAAGTTCCTCCCAAGCAATCGAACCTCCCCCAATCCCCACGGCCTTCTTGGTAAGATCATCCGCTAGAGTGTTATATTCCCTGTATATGTTGTGAAAGTGAAGAGTATCAAATAGTATGATAAGCCCCTTAACCCGACCAATCCAATGGTGAAGTTCGACAGATTGGATAGTATGCACATTAGATTCCCAGTCCATAATGACCTTAGAGTCACCCAACACTTGCAACCCAGAGATCTGTCTACTTCTAGCAAAAAATAGTAAACCCCATAATGCTAGTAGCTCAACCCTAGTTCTTGAGCCCCTCCCCTCATACATACGAAGATGAAATGACTATTTCATATCCAATCTAAGGACCATTCCTTCCCCACAGTAACCATCCTTTTTCGCCCCATCAAAATAGCCAACCATAGTATCATTCAGAGATGGTGGGTCATAGATGTGTTTGGTCTTTACCTTGACAAATAATGCAACAAAATTCACAAAAAAGGAGCTAGCCATGTGCACAATGCGACTAAGGCCAACTGCAACCTGTTGAAAAATAAAGGTGTTCTTGGCCTCCAAACCTGCCACATGAGGGTCATCGAAACCACAAGGGACCTTTGAGAATTCTTGGAGCAAAGCTTTAGATTGTCCATGATACTGCCATCATCCCAATTGCAGAAACAATTAAAAAAACTGCAATAAGCCTGCCAAACCTGCTGAAAAAAATCATAATTACCAAACATGTGTTCGACCGTCTCCAAAGCATTGAGACAAAATAAACATCAGCTCGATCCGGAGAAACCTCTCAGTTGTAGAGAATTCCAGGTTAAAATATTGTGTCTAAGAGATAGCCATATGAAGTGTTTAATATATCTTGGGATTTTCATCTTTGCATAGTGCTTTATACCACCACGTAGGCTCAAAAACGCAATGTTGCTTCAACATAGAGAGATATGCTAACTTCGCTGTAACATCACCGAACTGTTTGTTTTCTGTCCACAAACTTAATATATTGATTTGATGATGAACTTATGGGATCTAAGGGATTGAGATTATTTATAATTATTATGTATTTATGTTAAATAAACAATGTGAAGATTACATGTTTAATTGATGTTGAGTTGGTAGGATCTGGAACATTATGTATTATTAGTAATGTGATGATATTTTCATTTATTCAAATTTTTTATTATATGTCATGATGACTAAAAATTCTTTGATGATATTGCAGGTAATGGATTATGGCATCTTTAATAAGACCATACATTAAGAACCAAACGTAAAATTATGAAACCTGCAATAAGAAACAACAGATCTGAATTCAGTAAAATTATGAAACCTTTGAGCTAAACATAGGGGACACCCTGAGATTATAAGCCTATTAAACACTTCAATAAATATTTAAACAAAACTCCTTAAATAAAATAAAGAAAAGGGATGGAATAACAAAAATGTGAGTTTAAGAAAGATAACCTGAATTGGAATAAAAGTGTTTCCCAAAAAGAATTGTTGAAGGGAAATGACATTACAAAGAGGTAATGGTCCATAGTACACTTGAGGGTTCAACTGTAGGTTCTTGAGTGCTCAGTTTTCACTATCATGACTAGTTTAGGAATGACTATGGGATAAAAGGGATATTACTTACGAGACTCTACAAATGGATGGTAAATGAACCTTGTGGCTACTTTGTATTAGTAATAAAGATAGAAAAAAACCCTGAAATTATGATCAAAGTCCATGACAAAGAGGTAAGATTCTTCTGGGGTTGACAAATTCACTGAGTACTTGATGAGAGTTTGGTGTTGATCTTATTAACTCTAGAGCATCGAAACTGCTTGGACCCATTGTGATATTTTAGGTGTTGAGATAGTATGCTCTGGAGCACATAGATTAATCATACTTACTTGGTGTTGAGTTTGTACACTCTGAGCACCTAGAATGATAAGTATTATATGGTGTTGAGTTGGTATGCTCTAGCGCATCGAGAGCTGGTTTTGCTTATGGATATGTTATACACATGTTATGATTATGTTATATATTATGAAAATGTTATGCTTATGTTATGCATATGTATGCACAGGTTATGCTTAAGTTATGCATATGTTATGCACATGTTATACTTAGATTATGTACATGTTATGTTATGTTTGTGCGTAGCTCATATTATGAAAATTGATATGATTTCTTTGCGAAGAAAAGCAAGTTAAGAATGACTAAGGTACTTAGGGATAAGTACTTCCAAACATGGATTATGGATACGAATATATGGCAAGGTTATGTACAATGAAAAATGAATATTATGAATATTTTCTCTTATATCATTGTTTATATGCATATCGTGTATGACTAACAGATGGTGCAGGTACATGAAAGTCACAAAGCAAAATTTTGTGAGTAAAATGAACTCTAAAGGAGTTGTTATGAAAAAAATAGGTTGTTGCAAAGAAATTATGGTTTATGATTCTTATGATCCTATGTAAGAACATGTTTGTGCTAAAATTATGGAAAGAATTTGTTTTGCTTGTGTAACTACAAGTTTGAAAAGAAAGAATCTTGAAGACATGCAAGCAGGGATGCGAATGTAAAGTAGGAAAAATTGAAAAAAATAATTGCAGAGACAAAATTTTGAAGGGTACAAACATCGAGGACGATGCTATTTTTAAGGTGGAGGATGTAATATACCTCCTCTATTCCCTTATATTTGTAACCGAAAGTGAAATTGTGTACTCACTCATGGCAAGGAAGCAAGAAAAGACTCCATAGGTAAAAATATGTAAGTATAAATGCAAATTCCTAAGTTGTATTGTGAATTGTAGACTTAGGAGACTGAAGACTTTACTCAACTAAAAGGATAGGGGCATGAAATCCATTAGGGGGAGAGGTTGAGTGGTTAAGTGGTCATGAGTGGATGACGGGTGTCATCTTAGTGCTGCAAGAACTTAACAATAAAAATAAACTAAGATGACACTTAAGTTTATAGGTGTCACATATAATATGATTAAAAATCATTCCTAGGAGGGACACCGAAGAAACCACTATTCGCCACAAGGAACTAACAAACACCTATAGCTTAACAATTAGCAAGAGGATAACTAGTACGAAATTATGATAAATAAAATCTAGAATTTAGACATGATGCCATTGATATCTTAGCCTCAACAAAATATTCCAGGAGGCGGGATCAAACTTATACATGGCAATAAGTTAAATAGATTGGGTGGAAGGGTTAAGGAGCACTAGCCCTTTCCCATACTTGTTCCCTTAAATTGAATAACATTAGCACTCCATTAGACCTTTGGGAGGAGGAGTGAGAATATTGGCCCTTTCTCATCATATTCTAATTAGGCTGGTGCTTCATCACACTTTTAAAAATTGATTAAGAATGAGAAGGATCAGTGGGACTTTCTCACACTTTCATGGTTAGCCAGTGATGAGGATAAATGAGATGGAGAGGAAGCATGGGCCTTGGATCAATCTCTTGGTCTTTGAGTGAGCAACACCCAATTTCTCTCGTTGTAGTATTCTTTGGGAGGAAGGGTCAAGGAGCACAAGTCATTTCCCACACTTGTTCCATTTGAAAGAGAAGCGTCGACACTTCCTTAGAATTCTAGGAGGAGGAGTGGGAATATTGTCCCTTTCTCATCCTTTTTTAATTAGTTTGGTGATTCAACACAATTTTGAAATTTTAGTAAGGAGGAGAAGGAGCACTCGCCCTTTCTCACACTTTCATGGTTATCTAGAGATGAGGTGCGAGGAGGTGGTGGAGAAGAAACATGGGCCCTATATCAAACCCTATCCCTTGGTCCAATAATATTTTGTAGAATGTGTTAAATGGAATTAACACTTTCTCGGACTTGTTCCCTTTGAATGAGTAGCATGAGAACTCCCTTAGAATTTTCATAGGAGTGGGAGCATTGGCCATTTCTCATCTTATTCTAATTAGGCAGGTCCTTCATCACACTTCTAAAATTTGAGTAAGGAGGAGAAGGAGCATTATCCCTTTATCACACTTCTGTGGCTACTGAGTGCCAAGGAGTGAGGAGGTGGAGAAGGAACATGGGCCTCGAATCAAACACTTTTTTTAGGTCAACAAATTGCAATTTCCCTTGTTCTTTGGGTCACCAATGAGCCATATCCACTCAGAGAACTACAAAATCGTAGATTAAATTCAATAGAAACTACATTAAGAACTCCCAAAAGAGTCTTAAATTGACAGATGACCAAGATCAAACTCAAACTAGAAGATACGATGACTTAGAATTCATATTTCCAATCTAAACTAACGATCCCAAGTTTTCCATGCCGAATTCAACCTCGCGTAATCGAAAATCGACGGATCAAAACATAAAAAATAATACCTCTCGACTTCTGAAATCGAGAATCAGGGAGTCATTTGTTTTTTTTAATTTTTTGTTGGGAATTTAGACTCCCAATTACCAACGTCAAAAGGTGAAAGTCAGGAGGGATTGTTGTTTATATGCTTTGTTGTGTTGATCGATAGTTTATATCGGACATATATATTTTAAGCCATAAATATTCCTATTTGTGTTTGATCTTGGTCGTTTATCTGTTTATGACTGTGTTGGTTGTTTTTGGCCACCAGTGGTATTTCAGTGTAGTTGTGTAGGTACAAACTGTGTTAAATGGGTCCTGTCTCAAACCCTTGTTATTTGGGTTAGCAACTCCCACTTTCTGTCGCTCTAGTAACCTTTTGCAGGATGGGTCAAGGGCACTATATTTTCCCAATCTTGTTCCATTGGCATGATTAGCATAGGATCTCTCTTAGAAATTTGGGATGAAAATGTCACAAAATTGGTCGTTTCTCAAATCCTTTCACTTTGGGTGAGCAACTCACAATTCCTGTCGCTGTAGTATTCTTTGGTACGAAGGGTCGAGGAGAACTAACCCTTTCCCACACTTGTAACTTCCATTTGAAGGAGTAGCGTGGGAAATACCTTAGAATTTTGGGAGGAGTGGGAGCATTGGCCCTTTCTCATCCTATTCTAATTAGGTTGGTCCTTATTCACACTTTTCAAATTTGATTAAGGAGGAGAAGAAACAATGACACTTTCTCACACTTTCATGGTTATCCAATGATGAGGAGTGAGGGGGTGGAGAAGAAGCAAGGGCCTTGGATCAAGCACTTGTTATTTGAGTGAGAAACTCACAATTTATCTTGCTCTTGTAATATTTGGGTGGAAGGTGTTGGAGTATCGGGTACCTCCACATGGTATAACCACCACACCTTTGGGAATATAAAACAAGTGGTTTAACCACCACTCCTAGTGATAGGGGCTTGTGCTGGGTTTCAAATGTTCACCAATATCTGCAGGTTTTGGTGTAACGACAAACCTTACATGGTATCAGAGCTGAGGTATGAGGTTCAATTCCCCCGAGCTACACTGGAGGCGGGGTGTTGGAGTATCGGGTACCTCCACATGGTATAACCGTCGCACCTCTGGGAATATAAAACAAGTGGTTTAACCACCACTCTTGGTGATAGGGCCTTGTGTTGGGTTTCAAATGTTCACCAACATCTACAGGTTTTGGTGTAACGGAAAACCTTACATGGTATCAGAGCCTCGGTGGACAAGACTCCTCTCCTCCTCAGATCTCCAGCCAGATCATTTTTTTTCCAGTACTGCACCTGAAGCGGAGAATTTACCACTTAATATCCCAAGTTAAGAAATTGTTGATCAAGCTTGCTTGATCAACTATGCTGGGTGTGAAGGAAATTCCAAAAGTGCAGACTGTCGACCTTACTTTGTATGTTTGATTGTGTGACATGTTATCAGCTTCTCTTACAACATTCGCTATAAGCAGCCCTTTCTTCTCACTGCATTCACTACAGTAGCTCAGTTCTTCCTATTACATTCGAAATGGCTCATCAAATAGAGCTTCTCACTCCCTTCAACTATCCCCAGTGGAAGGATGACATGATAGTATTGCTCTGCACCAAGCATCTCTTCAGACTCATAGAAGAAATAGAGGAAGAGCTAGAATCAGATAAAGACAAAGCTAAGTACATGAACAGGCTTGATGAAGCCATTGGACTCATGCTCTCCTCAGTCTCTAGAGATCTTCGATTTCACATCCAAGACTTGGACACTCCAAAGGAGGTTTGGGACAAGCTTGCTTCCTTATTTGATAAGCATGATGAGATGAGGATCCATCAGCTAGAAAATGATCTAATTACTCTCAATCCATCCAATTTTGAATCTCAAAATGAATTCTTCTCAAAGTTCAAGAACCTGATATATCAGTTGAAGCAATGCAAAGTGAAGAAGGATGAAGATCAGCTCATCCTTTCCATTCTCACAAAGCTCAATGCAGACTACTCAGTATTTATATCCACCTTCAAAACAGTAAGGCTCACTACTCCAAATTGGAAGATGCCCACTCTTAATGCCTTCATCCAATCTCTTATTTCTGAGAATGATAAATTGATCCAAATGGGGATCATTCGATCTTCCAAAGATATAGCTCTAGTTGCAAGAGGAGATAAGGTAGCAAATGACAAAGGAAAGCAAAGAGATGAGTCCCCTGTGAAGAAAGAGCAGTCAAAAGAACCTTCAGGTTCAAAGAGAAGCAAGAAGAATGGCAAAGGCAAGGTCCTCTGCTCTTACTGTGGAAGGGGCTTCCATTCAGAAAGCTCCTGTATGAGAAGACAACTTGATGAAATGGCCCTTCTCTTGAAAAAGCACAACATTTCTGTACTTGCTAGCGCAAGGAAGGAAGACTCTGAAGAAGAAGAAGAAGAATAACAAAGGAAAGGACATGCACTGAAGGCTTGCTGCACATTAGCACCTGTATTTCTCATTGATTCTGGAGCTTCCAACCATATGGCTGCATCCATAGAATCATTCTCTTCTTATCAGTCCTTAGATGGTCCTAGTATTCAGATGGGCAATAACAATGTAGTCAAAACAAAAGGGAAGGGCTCTATCCAACTTGAACATGGAAGGTTCAAAGATGTGCTATTTGTTCCCTCCCTAGCTTCAAACCTGTTATCTGTCTATCAGATGACCCATACTGGATCTCCAAAGCGAGTGATCTTTGGTCCTGACTCAGTGGAGATCACATATATCTCTACTGGGAGCATCATAGCAAAGGGTACTGCAAATCATGCTTCAAAATCATATGAGTTCTCACATTTCATGGCTCCTTCAGAACCAGTGCACTCTTAGCAGCCACCTACAAGGGAAGGAAAAATCATTGGGCTCCCAATTTAGACATGGGGAGGTGGGGTGTTGGAGTATCGGGTACCTCCACATGGTATAACCCCGCACCTCTGGGAATATAAAACAAGTGGTTTAACCACCAATCCTAGTGATAGGGCCTTGTGCTGGGTTTCAAATGTTCACCAATATCTGCAGGTTTTGGTGTAACGACAAACCTTACAGAAGGGTCGAGGAGAAGTAGCCCTTTCCCACACTTGTTCCATTCGAAGGAGTAGCGTCAGTACTCCCTTAGACTTCTGGGAGGAGGAGTGGGAATATTGTCCCTTTCTCATACTTTTTTTAAATTAGGCTGGTGCTTTAGCATACTTTTGAAATTTAAGTAAGGAGGAGAAGGAGTACTGGCCCTTTATCACACTTTCATGGTTATCTAGTGACGAGGTGCAAGGAGGTGGTGGAGAAGATACATGGGACCTAGCTCAAACCATATCCCTTGGTTCAGTAATATTTTGAAGAATGTGTTAGAGGGAAATATCCCTTTCCTGAACTTGTTCCTTTCTAAATAGTAACATGGGAACTCCCTTATACTTTTCACAAGAGTGGTAACATTGTCCATTTCTCATATTATTCTAATTAGGTTGGTCCTTCATCACACTTCTGAAATTTGAGTAAGGAGGAGAAGGATAACTATCCCTTTATAACACTTTCATGCTTATTGAGTGAGGAGGTGGAGAAGGAGCACAAGTCTTGGATAAAGCCATTTTTTTGTGTCAACAAATCACAATTTCCCTTATTCTTCAGGTCACCAATGATCCATATCGACTTAGAGAACAAACGAACTGTAAATTAAAATCAATAGAAACTGCATTAACAACACCCAACACAGTATTAAACATACATACAACCAAGGAGTAATGACGTGGAGAATGAGCATGCACATTGGCTCAAACACCTTTTTTGGGGTCAACAACACACAATTTCCCTTGTTCTTAGGGTCACCAATGAGCCATATCAACTAAGAGAACAACAAAACCATAGATTAAATTCAATAGAAACTGCATCAACAACACCCAACATAGTATTAAATCGACAAACGACCAATACCAAACACAAACAATAAGATCCAATGTATTAGAATCTATATTTCTGATCTAAATTGTTGATCCAGACTTTTCCATGCCAGATCTGACCTTGCACAATCATAAATCGACTCAACAAAGCATAGTAACAATACCTCCCGACTTTCAATGTCAGGAATCGAGAGTCAGGTGTATTTTTATTTTTACGTTGGGAATTTCGACTCCCAATTTCCTACGTCGGGAAATCAAAAGTCGAGAGGGATTCTTGTTTATATGTTTTGTTGTGATGATCAACAGTTTAGATTAGAAAGATGGATTTTAAACCTTTAGATCTACTTGTTTGTGTTTGATCTTGACCGTGTGTCTGTTTATGATCGTGTTGCGTGTTTTGGCCACCAATAGTTGTTCGGTGTGGTTGTGTAGGGTTGAGCTACATTAAATGGGGCTTATCTCAAACCCTAGTTCTTTGGGTCAACAACTTGCACTTTTTGTCGATCCAATAACCTTTTGGAGGATGGGTTAAGGGAACTATCTTTTCCCAATATTGTTCCATTGACATGTGTAGCATAGACTCTCTCTTAGAAAATCAATGTTATAGAATGATGATAAACACTACAACAATTACCCCTTTAGTGGGGATTTAGGCTTGCGTGGGTCTTTCCAAAACCACGTCTAAATTTTTTTAGAGCTTTCAAGGCGGTTTTTGAACGCCCCCCGCCAAAAAAATGTCATGAAAATTGAACTTTTGGTGGTGGTTTTTTTATAGGTTCCTCTAAAATTTCAATTCTTCGTGAATTTTAGGGGGGGGGGGGTGTTAAAAATGACTGCCCCTAAATGTTTTTTTCCAAGTGGTTTAGTTACAACCCCACCTAAAAGTCATGAGAATTGAAATTTTGGAGGCAATTTTTTAACAACCTGATCCAAATTTCATGGGGATATGCTCTAAATTCAGATGTATGAGTCATAAAAGCATTAAATGGAGAGGTCACCCTCTCTCATTTAAAATAAAAACATTAAATGGAGAGGACACCCTCTCTCATTTATCATAAAAACATTAAATGGAGAGGCCACCCTCTCTCATTTATCATAAAAACATTAAATGGAGAGGACACCCTCTCTCATTTATCATAAAAAACATTAAATGGAGAGGCCACCCTCTCTCATTTATCATAAAAACATTGCACAAAGAGTTTCATAGGCTCTTCTATATCTCATTGGAAATATATTTCCATCATCTAAAATAGGTATTTTTCGGTTTTTCATTTACCTTTTTGGTTTGTTAGATATGCTTGTTTGAAGCAGCATATGTTTGTACACAGTGCCACCTCACATACAAAAACTTTAAAAAAGTACCATGGAATCCAAAGAATATATCAGAGTCTCTTCCATAGCTAATTGGAAATATATTTCTGTCATCTAAAATGGGTATTTTTTTGGTTTTTCATTTACCTTCCTGGTTTGTGAGATATGCTTGTTTGAATTAGCATATGTCTGTACATAATGCGACCTCACGTACAACAACTTCAAAAAAGTACCACGAACTCCAAAAAATATATCATAGGCTCTACCATATCTCATTGGAAATATAATTCTGTTATCTAAAATGAGTATTTTTTGGTTTTTCATTTTTCTTCTTGGTTTGAGAGATATCGTTGATTGAAGCAACGCATGTCTAAAAAATAGGGCGTGTGCATCCCTTGAACTTCAACAAATTTTTTCTCACTCCTTGGGACACCACAGAGAAATCATGTTATATGGATGGAAAGCTCACTTCAATATATCAAACGGGTCTTTAACATAACTCAATTTCACCACCTGCATCAGAAGATATGAATGGATTTGTAGTGAGACATCAACTGCACCAAAGACCATTTTTGGAATTTTATTAAATGATATTGTAATCATGGTTATGGGTTAACCACAAAAAACCCATGGTTATGGGTCAACCACATAAAACCCATGGTTATGGGTCAACTTACAAACAAGCCAGGATTATGGTTATGGTTCAACCACAAAAAACTCATGGTTAAGGGTCAACTACACAAAACCCATGGTTAAGGGTCAACCACACAAAACCCACAGTTATGGTTATGGGCCAACCTCACAAAACCCATGGTTATGTATTGTAATCATGGTTAGGGTCAACCACCCAAAACCCATGGTTAGGGGTCAACCACACAAAACCCACAGTCATAGTTATGATTATGGGTCAACCACACAAAACCCACGGCTATGGGTTAACCACAAAAAATACTTCTCTTCATTGGAAAATTGAACATTGTAATCATGGGTCTCTTTTCAGCATGAAATGATGAGGACCATCATTTTCTAAAAGGGGAAGAATGATCCGAATTTCAGGGGGCATATGGTCTAAATTGATATGTATGAGTCATAAAAGCATTAGATGGAGAGGTCACCCTCTTTCATTCATCATAAAAATATTAAATGGAGAGGCCACCCTCTCCCATCAGTGGTATTTGACAACCCATGGTTTTGTTCCATGGTATGGATTCAAGGAACATTGTACCTCTCTAGTCCATGGTATTTGACAACCCATGGTTTTGACCCATGGTATGGCCCCAAGGCACATTGTAATAATGTTATAAAAAGGCTTTATGCCTTCTCAATAAAACATTCAAGGATTTTTGACATCCTACACTTCTCTTATTTTATTGAGCTATTGGGTTACTAGTTCTGAGTGCTTTTCTTAGTATAGTTTGAGAGGTGAGGTTCAAAGGACCCTCTTTGAGCCTCACCCCTCCATGTGGCCTATTTACTCTATGTTTCTCTGTGCTACTCTATGCATCAAATGTTAACAATTTTGTAGCTTTAATATCCCCCTATTTTGGCATTCAAGCCTCCCGAGTCTCATCTCCCAAGATGGATCACGACCAACTTTAAAAGTTTGATTTTTATGACTTTTGGCGGGGCTTTAAAATCATTTCCCCTAAATGTGGGTTTTAAGGCAGTCTTTTGACACCCCCCCTGGAAAATCCACGAGAACTTAACTTTTGGGGGCATTTTTTTAACAACTGCCTTGAAAAGTTCAATTCTCATGCCTTTCTTGGGGGGTGGGGAGGGGTTTAACAAGACTGTCCGTAAATATATTTTTGAAGGCAGTTTTTTGACAACCCTATCCCTAAATATCTTCAGAATGTAACTTTTGGAGGTGTTTTTTTTAACATAATTTAAAGGGAAGGATAAATTTTATAAGCTTGTCATTATGTATAAACTTAGCATTCATGTATAAACATACCATAAACAGAAATTAAAGAATGCATAAGACACAAGGATTTTACGTGGATTAAAACCAACAAAGAAAAAAACCATAGAAACTTGTCTTCAAAGTTTTAATGTTTACAAGTTAAGCTTGAAGGAGTGTCCTACCCCCTGAATTTTAGGATCTAGCCTGAACGGAGCTACAAATACATATATTTTCCATATCCAACTATAAGCTAGGGATCCAACCCCCTAAATATAAATATAGATCAGAGAATATAAACTTGTCACAATCACTACATGCCATTGTCCTTGTCACTGCTTGTCACTATCACTATCACACATTGTCACACACTGTCACATTGTCATTCTCATACCATCATCATACTTCCATACTGTGATTAGTAAGTATAGAAACAATCATCCATATTCTTCATGTATAAATATTACAGTAAAACCCTAATCTTAAGCCCATAAAATTAAACCCTAGGTCATGTATACCCCAAGAAAAATAATGAAATTTCAACTCCATGAGGTCTCCTCATGAACATTATGAATCCAAAACTCTCCTGAAGGTATAGTGCAATCATCCATCCCAAGGGATTTGCACTTTTCCCAAAATCATGCACAAATCCCAGGTCGTGATTAAGACCTCAACAAAAGAGAGAAAATATTATCATAGTATAGTGAACCCTTATAACAAAATAGATCATGCTTTTAAGTGTGTGATCACATAGCACTTACAATAATATTTCCAACAAACTAAGAGGTAGAATGAAAGTGTATTTATACCCTTGCAAGGAGATGTTTAACTTTATATGAGGCCTATCTATAATTTGAGAAATACATAATGAGGGGGAATTTAACATATATTTATGTGCTCCATCATGTCTCTTAACCATATGCCTCTTACATACAAAATATTTTACATAAACAAGGAGTTTTATACACATGAAGAGGGTCTTTCTATCCATGAAATTGCACATACTTTCTTTGTCACATGGATAGTGATTTGATGCATATTGTAGATGGTTTACTACACTTATTGACTACTAGACCCATGACATCAATGACAACTTGCTTAATCTTTGGCATACAAGATTGCTTGATCTTTGACATCAATGAAAATCTTGTGTAATAGGTGATATATATTTGACAAATATGACATATATAACTATTGTTTTACACACACGTACCCACACAACATGCCACATAGACGATGATATTGTTTAGGAATAAAGCATACCGTGACTTTGTTAGATTTTGTAATTTAAACTTATCTATTTAAGTTAACAAAGGAAGATAAATGAGGGAGGAAATAAGTTCTTAGTGTTTACCCTTGGTTCCACTAAAACCCAAAAATGTCTTAACAACTAGGCGGGAAAATGATTTTAAACAAAAGGAAGTCCTACTGTTGTAAGGCCAAAGTAAGAGGAATAACTAGATAATTCGTTGCCACCATCATGATAGTTTCTTGGTCAATAGAGAGCCTTCATATAAATTTTCCTTGTAATCGCTACACAAACTTAAACTATGTGTGGGTATGTTAGGATTATCAATTCATTGTTTCCCATCCGTTGCATTTTTTATTAACTTGATCTTGATTAGCCATACCCCATTTTAGCCCATGTCCCGTGGGGTTGTAATGTTTCATAAAAATTGTCTTGATCCACACACTGCTACAGAGGAGGATGATCGACATGTGGCATGGAGAGATTTACAGTGGAAGAGTAGTTGTTTTAGGTAGGTAGATACAAGGAAAACAATTCTAGCAATGAGGGAAAACATCATCTGAGATGGAACGGTGGTCCCAAGTCACCATGCCCATCTAAGGAGGGAATATGAAATTGAGTGAAGGGTTGTCGTTGGTGCTTTCTATTTGAAACCCTCACCGAAGTTTCACAAATGGAAATGAAGAACCAACCAACAACTCTGATTATTGACTATGACAAAGAAGAGGAGGAGGATGTCTTACTTGATTTGAGAGTCATCACAACCAAAACATCACCCAACCATCTCACCAAATTTGAACATTAATAAAATAATACTAATATTACTCTAATTCTGCTAGACAATACCCCCCTCAGAAGACAAATAACAAGTAAGAAATGGGCGTGTACAACTACAATAGAAGGTACACTTAGCGAGGGTTCCATTCCCTCTCCCTATGTTTTGTTAGACACTCATGGTTAAGAGACATGATGGAGAATCATATGTTTATTGTGTTAGACCATGTCTTCCACTGCTGACGTGTGATCAAAGGCATCATATTTCACACCTTTACTTCCTAGGCTTCTGAGGTGTTTAGGTAAAAGTTTGACCTATATATTCAAGTGAGTATATTTAAAGCCAAATTTGTTTCACATATAGCCAAATTTGTTTCATTGATAGTTAATAATCTAGAACTTTGGCATGCACTGTAATTCACATACAACTCTAGAACTCAATGCCAACTTTTAGTGGATGTGGTTCCTTACCAAATCACTTGACTTGAGCATTGGGAAAGGTACCTACGTTAGTGGTAGAAATTTAGTTAATTAGTTCAGAATCCTCTGAAATCATCCCCTAAAGTAATCCTGACCCACACCAACATAATCATGTTGTCTTCAAAGTGGTAAAGTTTTCATCAATCCCGAGAACTTGCCAAACTAAAGTTGTCTCCATTTGGAATTTATTTTTCTAAGCATGTAATAATAATATTATTAAAAAGGGCTTCAAGTATTAAGCGTCTCAATCTAAATAAATATATATTTAAAAGACACTAAATATTTAAGTTGAAGTATAACCTTTATGAGTTAGGTATTAATCAACCAGAAGGAAAATGTTGTCAGATTGACAATCATGATTGCACTGATAGTAGCAAGGTGCTTTCAACCCAATATGGAGGAGATGTTGTAACGTCTAATGTTCTGTAACGTTACGTAATGTGACATTCCCATAAAAAAAATGCAAATGATGTCAACTTAAACAAAAAAAAATTAAATTATATTGATTTGACATATATATATATATATATATATATTCTAAATATGTAAAAGACTTAATGTTAAGAGATTTTTTACACCTCAAAAAAAATTAAAAACCTCTCAATGCTTGATAAATCCAGGTTTAAAGTAAATATATGTTAGTTATTAAATAATTATGAAATCCTCTTAAAAAAAACTATAAAGCTATATTCATTTATAATATCCAAAATATCCGACTTTAAAGCAATAGTTTTCCATCAAATATCTTCAAACAGCATTAAAACCCACTCTGTGAATCCTTAAGATTGAAAGAACAATGTTACATCTAGCCAAATTGATTGATAATTATTTTTAAACTATGAATAAACTAAATAATTTTATATTTTAAAACGTTACACTGGATTTTCCATACATAAATAAATTGACTCCGTCACACCCTAGTTGATTCTATTATCTGCGACGACGAGATCCTTAGTCGTTAGTTTACTATGCATGGATTTCCATACTTTATTTTCGGATGAATTCTCTACCTCATTGATGAGTGAATTGTCATTTAGGGCCTGGTTTTGCGAACACGACAGAGTCCAAGCCCTAATTGTTTTATATATATATATATATATATATATATATTAATTATATTATATTATATTATATTATATTATAGCGGTTTAATTTAATGTAATATTTGAATTTTGTAAATTAAAATTATTGAATTTAAGTAAGTATTTTTTTTATAGCTTAATGGGTCTATCGAATTTGCCACCCGGATAAATCATTGGGTATATTAATTTATAGGAATACCCCTCTCCTATTAGATTGTAAGCCAAAAGTTCAAAATAAGTTTAGGGTAGCGAATATTGGGAAGTCTTTATTTTCTTTTAAAAATTATTTTTAGAATTAATGTTTATTTGATTATTATTAACATGAAACATCTACAGTATTTTGGTAAGTTGTAGGGTATTTTAGCTAATATTGGGAAGTCTTTATTTTCTTTTAAAAATTATTTTTATAATTAATGTTTGTTTGACTATTATTAACATGAAACATGCACACTATTTTTATAGTATTTAAATAAAAAAAAAGTGGCCCACCAAAGTAAATTGGTATTATCCTATTAGATTGTAAGCCAAAAGTTCAAAATAAGTTTAGGGTATTTTAGCGAATATTGGGAAGTCTTTATTTTCTTTTAAAAATTATTTTTAGAATTAATGTTTGTTTGATTATTATTAACATGAAACATGCACACTATTTTTGTAGTATTTAAATACAAAAAAAGTGGCTTACCAAAGCAAATTGGTATTAGCAATATTCCTCATTATTTACTTTCTAGGTGGTCTAATGGTAGTCCAAAAATCAAACCACCACTTTGTGCAAAATAATATACATATGCAATAGACGAGAAAATCTGTATTACTGGTTTTTGCAAACCAACATGTGCCAAAAGACACCTACTAAGGTTTATGGAAACCTTAGTAATAGTTTGGATAGGAAAAATTTAAAAACTAATAACTAATAAACATAAACATGAAAACTATGCTAAGCATGCATATAACTTAGAATTAAAGACATGCAGAAAAAAACTAAACTAATATTGGATGCATTCTTTGACACATATACTGAAAAATCAAAGAAACATTTTCTTTTTGATTAAAATAGTGGAATGTATAGTGGCCAAAGGTTACCTCAGATTAACAATGACGAGGGGACCTACAACTTTCTGAAGAAGAATGAGCTTGGTTTCCTTACATCTAGGTGTTCTCCATCCACACGTCACGCAGTGCAAATCTCCAATGAAGGTGAAATGGGAATACTGAAGGGAGTTTAGGATCTCAAGGGGATATTTTGGTAGAGTAAATATATGGGCAACGAGTGGGGAACTTATGTCCTAATGGGGGACCTTCATGGTCAATTTATAGGCACCATAGGTAGGATGGAGGGATAAGGATTAACTGAAGTTTTTTCCATTTTTTGTTTTTTTAAAATTTTTTTTTCTGAAGTTTCTTTTTCTTCTTCATGATTTTTCATTTTTTGGTTTTTTGATTTTTCAAAGTTTATTTTTCCTCTCTATTATTTTAGAAATCCTTATCCATGCTTTTGGTTAAGTTCCAAGTTTCTTTTTTTTGTGAAAAAAGAAAATATCCAAAATGCCATTTTAGGCAATATGACTCATAATTATTGGACTTAATGAGCCAACTAATATTTAAAATGGAATTTTATGGTTGACTTAGGTATTTTGGATAAATAAGGCCTATGTGGTGAAAATGAAAAGTGGTTAATGATGTATAGGTTTTTATGAGGCTAGGTCACATGTAAGGTGGACAAATTTTGGCGTTAATAGATTGCCCCTTGATGTGGGAGGGAAGGAGCTCATCGCATGGCTGATATACATCATTGGATATTTCTTTTTCGGGAGATAAATGTGGCGACGGCATAGAGAATGGAGACTATGTCGGAGATAGTTCATTCTTAAACAAGACTATAGAGGCCCTTACCTGCAGATACAATAGTCAAGATGGATGAGGTTCATATAATATCAAATATATAGATGAGGTGGGCATACCCATGCTCGTATCAATGTCTCAATATATACAAATAATAATGATGTCTAAAGGGGAGATACATGAAGAAATGCTATGTACATCAAAGGTGTCCAAGAGGGACTCTAATATGGACTGTAATCATGGTCCAACCATGATTGATCTTAAAAACTGGTACTAGAAACAATGGCATGCATCATGAATGCATGATCACCATAACTGACGCTCTATTGGATCAGGAGGGGTCCAACAACTGTAAGGACTCAAACAATCAAGATTTTGAATCTCAGAGGTACAATATATGACATCTAGATCTGGATACACTAGGAATCATGGAGGGCTTCCACACATTGTCTCCAACATATCCCGGATATCATATAAGTATTGGAAGGGTTCCAAAGGGACTCATCAATGTGCTAGAGTCAGAGGATATCTGAGGTCTTTACCAAATAATGAAGGGACCAATACATTGTACAATTATCAATGGTACAATGATGTAGTTGATATTGAGCACATGAGAAACAACCATATAATAGGACAATAAGGGCTCCCCTCAAATAGTCTGTAAGAACTCATCGATGATGGCGATCATACTAAGGTACAGGTACCTCTAAGTTTATCCTTTGGAAAACATGTGCTGGTGTCGATGGAGGGAGACCTACAACTACCAAGGAAATGATGGTTCCTTTATAAGAGTGTGAGGTATATAAATAGTATGAAACAAGCTACTGGACTCAAACTTCCTTTGTTTAGAGTATGACTCCAGGGATGACCTGGAAGCATATGAAACTGATATTGAGGGAGGAGAACATAGCCGGATGGGGAGAACTACATTGGGTATGATTGCAAGAGGGTGACCACAGAGGGAAAAATACCGATCATGGAAAAGGGTTCTCCAAGGGTGACTTATCGCATAATACTCTAAGCAAAGGCCAATGGGAATGTTGTCGCAATATGAGACAAGATGTGATCTGCAGGGGTGCTAAAAAGAATAATTCAGGCCTTCTACATGGTTTAATGAGCTCAAAAAGGTATACAAGTGTGCTTGATATGATATTTCCCTGTGGATTTTTATGGAGCCCGAGACAATCAATGCTCGTTGATGCTTTCAATTTTAGAGAGTCTGAAAACATAAAGAAAACTCTATAAGTGTTCTTTTTCTTAAAGTTAGTCTCCAAATCCTGAAAAAGCATACAAGTGTACTAGGGAGAAATCATCTAGCCAAAAGGGACTAGAGTATTCCTTTTTCGTAAATAATCCATTCGGCCTGCAAAAGGGATAAACGTATACTAGATGGATGTTCCTTCACATTCTTGAATGAGTTTTAAGAAAAAAAGAATACTTGAAAATATTTTCATTATTTAAGGAGTCAGAAAAGAGATTAGCAGAAACTCTGCGCGGGGAGATTGAAGGAAAGGCCAAGGAATGACAATATGAATGGATGTATGAGGCTTTGGTGCTATATGTCAAACTACACAGACCCCCAATCCTATGGGGATATAAACAACATGGGTTCCAAATGCAAGCGGCACTAAATGATTACCCATACAAGGTAGGTTCTAACTATTGAGTAAGGGAGTATGCAAGGATGGCTGGGTTTGACCACTTACTCGGACAGAGTGGGGGGTTCCTATAGGCACAAAAGGGGATGAAATAGGTTGATGCATATGAATTCAAAGGGGGTGAGTACATATATGCCAGTTTGAAGGGTTATACGTCTAGGGATCTGTTACCGACTGAAACAAGTGGATTTCATCATGACCTAGACATGTACACATGGAAATGATATCCAAGTGTAGAAGGTGTGTTTGGAAATAAAACCAAATATACAAGTGGTATGTGACCTCATGAAATGGTCAAGATCATGCATGTAAAAAAGTGAGTAGGATTAAGGTCCCACCCCCATGCTATGGGCATGAGGTTTGTGATTATGGATCACGTATGTGTTGGTTTCATCTATGTGATTATTGAAATACTGAGATAGATGTGATGGGGAAGGGTCAAAATGATTGAACCAGAATCCTTTCTCAGCATCAAGATAATCGATCATGCGCCTCAGTCCAAAGGCGTCGATGGAATATAGATGTTCTCCTAAGGATATATCGACAGGGAATCAATCAACAACTGGAAAGGGGTGGTACCACGAGGCTAATGGACATGGTGGCACACTAATTTGGTGAGATGATGATAGGGGGTGTTGTCTACAGGGTGGATTCCCACAATATCATCGACAAGAATGATGATGATGATTAGGCATGTTTGGGGACTTGCTTTGATTCTATGGGAATGCAATTTTCTCATCAGCTTGGCAGGGTTGATTGGATAGGTCAAAGGGACTTGTCTTTCTTGACACAACCGTGCTGGGATTGGTTGATGAGGAAGGCTCATCAGAAGATGATATGAGGAAAATTATGTTCATCCCACTAGAAGAAGTCACTAGAGGTGAACTTCTTCTATCACTATGACTTGGGGCTCTGTGGAGATACGCCGCAAATTGGTGAGTACTGAACGATACTTAGGAAAATATTGACAATGATGTGAGTAATGGTCATGGAGGTTGCACACTACAGAACGATTGTTGGTGCACAATGACTTAGTGCATGGTTAGGGGATGTATTTTAGATGGTCTACTGGTACCTTCTTATTGGGATAATCATCTAATGTTTGCATATGAGTGCGTAGAATGGGAGACTCCAGACAGTTTTGGGTAACATGACCTGAAACATCGCATAAAGCACAAGGTAGTGGGGCTCGAGCTGAGGAAATGTTAGAACATATTTCCCATATATACCTTGGTTAATAATATTTGCATAAGTTTCCAAGTGTTTAGTGTAAGTTATTCCATGTTAAAATGGTTCTAGTTCCTGTCTAGTGTCTTGGACCAAGAGTTTGTCCACATTTGACTCACTTAGACTAGTGGTTATGCCATAAAAGCTTGTTTGTCCACTTACCTACTCTTTTCCTTTTTTATGGAGTCAATGCACAGCTCTATGCTACATTTATGGGGTGGTTATTACATTTCCATGTTTTAAGGAGATTGTGTGTGCCTTCTTAAGGATTTGGTCGATTTTCTCATTAATGTTCCAAAACCATGCCACTAAACCACCTCTATCGCCCTTGTGATGGTTCCTTTCACACATGTTGACTATCCTAACCACTTAATGGTCCATCTAGGTTTATTTCACCTCAATATGGACACTACTTGGAGTTACACTCGACACAATGTCATAGATTGGGGGGATTAGTTAAGATAAGCCAACATTAATGTGAGATACTCATATGGTTTGTTGGAGGCATGGTATTTGGTAGCCCATGGTATTTTCCCAAGGCATTGCATGTAATAATTCATATATATTGTACTGGGTTTTTGCTCAATAAACAGAGTGGGAAACTTCCTATTGGAGTGATTTTCCTCTAGTGTTCTATCCAATATTTCTTATCTATTCTTTCTATCTCTTTGTGCAAATAATTCTAAGTGATAATGTTTTTGCTATCTAGATCTAGATTGGAATGTCACATGAGTCAAAAAATTTGTTGTGATGTTATGCATTCAAAAATCTAACGTGGTATTAGAGCTAGTCTGATGCAAAACAATTTCCATTGTTTCTTCCAAATATTACCTTTGGTCATTTGGTTTCTCCTTTTGGACTTTCTCAAGCATACTACTGAAGTAAGGAATTTCAAAGAGTGTTGTTTGCAGGTACATGAAGAAAAGGTAGAAGATTCAACAAATGATCCAGTTCAACTTTCTTCCTCCATGGATTCCTCTCTTTTCCATGAAGTTGTTTTTCATGAAGATAACATACGAGATACTGCCATCAATACTATTGAAGGTAAGGTCTTCCATATCTCATCATTGTTCTTCCATGATTCTTCTATTTACTCTGCTAGTGTGCGAAAGAGTGATCCATTGGATTTTCTGGAAGAATGATCAAAGCTTGTAGATGTTGCATTGTCTCTCCTTGGATCCATACTTCTTATGTATTCTTACATTATTCCTAGCACCGATTTTCAGAGTTGCACATAAGATGGAGGACACCTACATTCACCTGGCTTTGATCTCACCTATTGTGGTTTGAAGCTAAAGTTTCAATAGTTTCTTTACTTATTTGTATTTTTTTTCACCCTTGTTGGTTCGGTATGAAAGTTCAAATGGATTCCATATTTTCTTGCTTCCATTGTTGAAGAAATCAAGCACATGTTTTGGTAGCGTGATCCACTTCTTCCCAAGAATAAGATTCCTCCAGACATATACATTTAGTTTGGAGTGTATACAAATTTTGGTTTCTCTTTCATGTCCATTTTTTAGGGAGGATTTTTGCCATCTGATTTTACCTCTTTCCTCAGTTCATATGGATCAATAATGTAAAGGTTGACCATAATCCTTGTTGTTTGGGCCCTCAATAATTGCTCACAACCATTTTGTCTTATGGGGGGGGTGTTGGAACATATTTCCCATCCAGACCTTGGTTAATAATCTTTGCATAAGGTTCCAAGTGTTTAGTGTAAGTTGTTCCATGTGAAAATGGTTCTAGTTCCTAGTCTGGTGTCTTGGACCAAGAGTTTGTCCACATTTGACTCACTTAGCCTAGTGGTTATGCCATAAAATCTTGTTTGTCCACTTACCTACTATTTTCATTTTTTAATGGAGTCAATGTGCCCCTCTATGCTACATTTATGGGGTAGTTATTGCATTTCCCTGTTTTAAGGAGAATGGGTGCACCTTCTAAAGGATTTGGTCAATTTTCTCATCAATGCTACAAAATCAAGCCACTAAACCACCTCTAGTTCCCTCATGATGGTTACTTTCACACTTGTTGACTAGCCTATTCACTTCATGGTCGATCTAGGTTCATTTCACCTCATTATGACCAATACTTGGAGTTACACTTGGCACAATTTCATAGATTGGGGGAATTCCTCAAGATAATCCAACATTAATGTGAGCTACTCATATGGTTTGTTGGACCCATGGTATTTTCCCAAGGTATTGCATGTAATAATTCCTATATATTGTACTGGGTTTTTTTCTCAATAAACATAGTGGAAAACTTCCTACTGGAGTGATTTTCCTCTAGTGTTCTATCCAATATTTCTTCTCTATTCTTGTTATCTCTTTGTGCAAATAATTATAAGTTAGAATGTTTTTTCTATCTAGATCTAGGATGGAATGTCACATGGCTTAGAACTTTTGTTGTAATGTTATGCATTCCAAAATCTAACATGGTATCAGAGCTAGTATGATGCAAAACAATTTCCATTGTTGCTTCCAGTTATTACCTTTGGTCATTTGGTTTCTCCTTTTGGCCTTTCTCAAGCATACTGTTGAAGTAAGGAATTTCAAAGAGTGTTGTTTGCAGGTACATGAATAAATGATAGAAGATTCAACAAATGATCGAGTTCAACTTTATTCCTCTATGGATTCCTCTCTTTTCCTTCAAGTTATTTTTCATGAAGATAACATATGAGCTATTGCCATCAATATTGTTGAAGATAAGGTCTTCCATATCTCATCATTGTTCTTCCATGATTCTTCTATTTACTCTGCTAGTGTGCAAAAGAGTGATCCACTGGATTTTTTGGAAGAAGGATCAAATCTTGGAGATGTTGCATTCTCTCTCCTTGGATCCATGCTTCTTATGTATTCATCTATGATTGATAACACCATTTTTTAGAGTTGCACAGAAGATGGAGGACACCTACATTCACTTGGAGCTGATCTCACCTAATGTGGTTTGAATCTAAAGTTTCAAGAGTTTCTACATGGATTTGGATTTCTTCTCACCCTTGTTGGTTCAGTATGAAAGTTCAAATGGCTTCTAGATGTTCTTGCTTCCATTGTTGAAGAAATCAAGCACATTTTTTGGGAGCATGATCCACTTCTTCCCAAGAAGAAGATTCCTCTAGACATATTCATTTAGTTTGGAGTGTATACAAATTTTGGTTTCTCTTTCATGTACATTTTTTAGGGAGGATTTTTCCCATCTGGTTTTACCTTTTTCCTAAGTTCATAAGGATCAATAATGTAAAGGGTGACCATAAACGTTGTTGCTTCGACCTTCAATAATTGATAACAACATTTTTTCTTAAGGGGGGTGTTGGAACATATTTCCCATCTAGACCTTGGTTAATAATCTTTGCATAAGGTTCCAAGTGTTTAGTGTAAGTTGTTTCATGTGAAAATGGTTCTAGTTCCTAGTCTGGTGTATTGGACCAAGAGTTTGTCTACATTTGACTCACTTAGACTAGTGGTTATGCCATACAAGCTTGGTTGTCCACTTACCTACTCTTTTCATTGTTTTATGGAGTCAATGCGCCCCGCTACACTACATTTATGGGGTAGTTATTGCATTCCTTGTTTTAAGGAGACTGGGTGCACTTTCTAAAGGATTTGGTCAATTTTATCATTGATGGTCCAAAACCAAGACACTAAACCACCTCTATCGCCCTCATGATGGCTACTTTCACACTTTTTGACTAGCCTAACCACTTCATGGTCCATCTAGGTTCATTTCACCTCATTATGGCCACTACTTGGAGTTACACTTGACACAATGTCATAGATTGGGGGAATTAGTCAAGATAAGCCAACATTAATGTGAGCTACTCATATGGTTTGTTGGACCCATGGTATTTGGTATCACATGGTATTTCCCCAAGGTATTGCATGTAATAATTCCGATATGTTGTATGGGGTTTTTTCTCAATAAACAGAGTGGAAAACTTCCCACTGGAGTGATTTTCCTCTAGTGTTCCATTCAATATTTCTTCTCTATTATTGCTATCTATTTGTGCAAATAATTATAACTGATATTTTTTTTGTTATTTAGATCTAGGATGGAATGTCCCATGACTCAGAACTTTTGTGTGATGTTGTGCATTCCAAAATCTTATAGGAAGAAGAGAAAGGGTTCAGGGTTTTGTTTCGGTTTGTTGATGGTATTACACTTGTTGCATTTCCCCCAACCTTCTTTTTGGGAGGAGGTAGGGCGGTGCTTGGTGCTACTTTTGGTGCTCCTAGAGGAGGGTGATAGGAAATACCAATAGGGTGCATAGGTGTTAAAACAACCTGAAGTGTGGAAGGTGGATTGGGATGTCTAAGGTACCAAATGGGGAGGCCTAATGTCAAACCTGGGATATTAAGAGTTTCCATGAATGACATGCTCACAATTCCAGATGGTGGAAATAAGAAGGGGATTTGCTGAATATGCATTGCTTCCCATTGGTTCCCAGGTAATTTAATGGTAGAGGGGATTGGTTGGGGTTGTAGTTGTGGTGAAAGTTGTGGTTGGGGCATGTATTTATTGGGAGAAACCATGCAGAGATCATAGATTTCCATTTTCAAGGGTGGAGGCGGTAGAACCTGAAAGGTACCAATCATGGGGGCATTTTGAAAAATGTTGGTCCCAACACTGGTAGAACATGGGATGGAGGAGGCACAACATATAGTGTTTTTGAGAAGGGGTAAAACATTCTCCATACTGGACAACCCCTTGGGATCGTAATATGTCAACTGGTCTAGCTTAAAAATCTTCTCGTCGTGAGGGAACATCATAAGTTGGAAGACGGATAAGGCAATTTCTTTCATGGCATACATATAGATACATCCAAGGAGGAGGTTGTAGTATAACTAGGATTTGACTACTTCAATGTCTATTAACACCGTTTTTCTAGCTAACTCTACATGAACATTTAGGAGAAGGACTTGAGGTTGAGCTACGCGACCATCATAAGCATGTAAAGTCATGACTGATGGCTCTAGTTTAGGGGATCCAATATTCTTCCAAACATGAGTTGACATGACACAGGTGGAAGCACCCTCATCAACAATAGATCGATGAATGACCAAGCTACTAATGGTAACTAGGATTTAGAAGGACACTAAGGAGGGAGTTCGTGGCTTCGATTTATCCAAATACAATGTCATCAAATGAGAGTTAGAGGGATCGGTTACACCTAAAGAATAGAGTAAATATTTGTGTTGTGCAGGGAAATTTCTAAGGACCTTCAAGGTTGACATGACAGTAAGGGACTGCGCTAAATAACTCAAAACACTATAATGGGGAGAAACACAAGTGCTGGGATTATTCGCAATGTGACGCAAAATAAATGTAGGACTTTCAAAATCCAATTAGTAGAAGGTCTAGGAAGGTGCAAGGTTTCATCCACAGAGCCATATTGGTTACATAGTGTTTGGAGGTTGACATCATAGGAAATCATAAGAAGGTGTTGAATCAATGAAGCTGATTGGTTTGGGTAAGGGACCATTTACTATCCTGTTATAAGTTACTACATGGAGACAGATTTCTATGGAACCATAGGTTTAAGTTTGGGTGGGATAGCTTGCCCTGGTGGGGTCACCACCGCTTCTCATCGATTCACTTCATTCCACAATTGGCAAGCCTTAGCCAAATGGAGGAAACGATGGGTATAATTCTAATACACATCATAGAAAGAGCAGAGATGATTTGCTCATAGTTGATTATTCTTGGCCTATTTCGGTTTCTTGTTAGGTTCTTGGTCTACGAGATTCACACCAATGCTGTCAGGTGGGTTTGCATGTTGGTTTCCACTTCCATATCTTTGGTTATTTCCATTGTTCTTTCTTCGATTATTTTTCTTGGGTTGCGCTTGGGTGTTGGGCATAGCTTGGGGGGGCATGTTTGGTTGGGAGTATACCTACCCCTATGGAAAAGAGGGAGAAACAAGGTGTGGCTAAATTGGAGCGACTGGTAGTGGGACAAGAAAATGATAGTATGGGTTCATGTTTGGAGGGGCCATGAAGGAAGTAGAAGTGCCACCACACATGTTAAAATTACATGAGGGTCCATTAAAATGGGGAGCTAAGGCAGGAGCTGAGTATGATGTACTCATTCCTATGTATGATGAAGAACGTGATAAATATGGGTCATATCTTGGAGTGGCGACTGGGCCCTAATTAGGATGCATTACATTTTGAAAAGGTCCATATGTATAACCACTCACTGGGAGAGGGTAAGGTACATATGGGTTGGGTATCAAGTCTATATTGATAACAATACCATCCACAGTGTAGGATGCCCTCGTTATATCTTTCCAAGAGGAGTCTTTGCAAGGACCATCGGGGATGATGGTATATAAATAGCCAAGTTGTGCATAGATTAGGTTGATCTTCTAATGTTTTAGGATAGCCTCTTCCTCAATTTAAGGTCGTTAATAGACCACATATTTAGCAATGGCAGGGACTAAGTACTTGAGGAACCATTCCAAAAAGATTCGGTCATCAAGTTCAATCTTACATAGACTTCTACACCTACACCACTCCTGGATGTGGTTTGTGATGTGGGTGGCATGATTTTGTCAATAAGGTAGAAGGGTCTCTACTTCATCATCATATTGGATGGGTAACTAAAAGAAATATAAGAAGGTGGACACAAATGACATAAAGTTAGGACGTGTTCTGTGGGGTTGGTCGATATACCACTTAGCAGTGACACTAGTGAGGGTCCGTTGGAACAAGCATATCTTGATGGAGTCTCCAATGTTGTTTGAGGAGAACCATAAGTGAAATTACATGATATGATTTTGGGGTCTTCCCCAACCATCTCTTCAAACTTTGGGATGTTTGATGGGACCTTGGATGGCATAGGGGGGCAGTTGGGATCATGGTGAATTGGATCGTTGATTAGCCTCTCAAAATCATGGAGGTTGAGGATGGCCATAAATGGAAAACTCACAATCGTGGGACCTCCAAGTCAAGGATTTTTTAAGGGAGTGTTCCCCATAGGGTAGTTCTCGGTGGGTGGATTTCCTATATGGGGGTTACTAGAAGAAATATTTCCCATCGAAAAGTAAGATATGTATGGATTCTCCATTACAACATGTCTAGTGGGTGGGTTACCAATGGGAATATTTCTAGAAAGGATGCTTCTAGAAGGTGGGTTTCCTATGGCAGGGTTCCTTAGAGGTGGGTTCCCAATGGGAGGGTTCCCAATGGGAGGGATTCCACCTCCAGACAAAGGAATGTTAGAAGCCATAGGAATACATCTGGGAGAGGGATCTAAGTGATAATGATCAATCCCAAATGCAATTCTGAACAGAGTTACAGAAAGAAAGAACAATGTCGACTGGCAGTGAAACAAAATCGGTCTAGCGAACCAAAATATAGTGATTTCCCTCGAAGCTTGCAAGAGCATCTTAGAGGATAAATGATGGTCGAATGATGTAAGTGTGAAAGAGGGATATCAAAAGTCTCAAAAATATAACTACAACTATGTGTGTAGAAGGAGAGATCTCAACAAAAGCGACACTCATGCCGACAACACACACTAAAAATCTACTGCAATCACATGTTGCAGTAAGTGAGTGGCAAAAAATGGTTAGAATCCCAACAAAAAGTCACTACCTAGAACAAAAAATACTCTGTAAACTATGAGGTATGGGAGCATGAAAACACCTAACTAAAGAGTTGGAAGCGCTCACAAACTGTATCCTCTGTAGGGTGATAAAATTTGAGTCATACAATACAGCCTAGAAGACCAATAATGGCTAATGTATATCCCCCTACCGAGAGGGATCTCAGGTAAAAATCCCTAGAGTAATTGTAACTAGGATACCCCGTTCAAGACATGCTCGAGTAGGTGAATCTGCCACTTCATCCTTTGACCGTTGCACCCCTGGTAAGGGAGCCTAGCAATGCAATGAGGACTACGAGTAGGTATCCTTCAATACAGAGTGGAGTGCGACATTCCACTCAGACCTCAAGAACTAGTCTTGTGACTTCAACCGTGCTTCAACCCTCACAAGGGAGAGTCCTACCCAACATATTGGTTGCAACCATGTCAAAAAATAATAGGGGATTTTGGTACCCTAAAAGTCAACAACTATGTTTCATATATAAGTGACAAAGGGGATTATTTGGATGGCTATCTCCAGTGCCCTAACTTAAGTACAATATTTGTTTTGGTGCTCAAATGAGGTTAATGTGTGTTAAGTTATGGTTTTATTTTAAGGCTTTATTGGCAGCATGAACCGATAATATTTTAACTTAGGCAGTGATTTGTGTGCATTGGTGTTGTGTACATAATATAACTAAGAAAATAAATGCTAAATAGAAATGAAAAATTTCCAATACTAAGCTTAGAATTTTCTTGAAAATATCATTTTAATGTAAAAGGCTATGACTAAGGGAAAATGTTGTCAGATTGACAATCATGATTGCACCGATAGTAGCAAGGTGCTTTCGACCCAATATGGGGGAGATGTTGTATCGTGTAATGTTGTGTAATGTTATGTAATGTGACCCATAAATAAATAAATAAAAATGCAAATGATGTTAACTTAAACAAAAAAATTAAATTATATTGATTTGATTTTAAACCTATTAATATCAAGAACTAAGAGAGATAAAATATCTTGATATGTAAATCTTTTTTTAATGTGTAAAAAACTTAAGGTTAAAATAATTTTTACACCTAAAAAAAATTAAAAACCTCTCAATGCTTAATAAATCCAAGTTTAAAATAAATATATATTAATTATTAAATAATTATGAACTTCTCTTAAACAAAACTATAAAGCTTCATCTATATTATATCCATTTATAATAATATCCAAAATATCCGACTTTAAAGCCATAGTTTTCCATCCAATATCTTCAAACATTAAAACCCACTATGAATCCTTAAGATTGAAAGAACAATGTTACATCTAGCCAAATTGATTGATAATTATTTTTAAACTATGAATAAACTAAATAATTTTATATTTTATAAGGTTACAGTCGACCACCTCTTCTAAAAGAAGAAATAGGGCTTCATATAAACAGAATTGCATTTTGTATACATAAATTGACTCCGTCCCACCCTAGTTGATTCTATTATCTGCTACGACGAGGTCCTTAGTCGTTAGTTTACTATGCATGGATTTCCATACTTTATTTTCGGATGAATTCTCTACCTCATTGATGAGTGAATTGTCATTTAGGGCCTCGTTTTGCGAACAGTCCAATCCCTAATTGTTATATATATTATATTATATTAGCATACCCCCAAAGCGGGGAAATGAAACACTGAAGAGAACTTCCATATGTTGTAAAAATGAGAGAAAGTTTTGTGTGTAAATAATATAAGTTTATATGATGAAAGAAAGTCTAGTCAACTTGTTAAATGTTATGAAGGCTCCAAAAAATTAATTTCATTTTGGTCATGGGGCCCATGCGCACTATGGCATGCATTTTCTGAAGGGATATTATATCTACATGTGCCTTATTTTCTAATGGAAATTTTGGGTTTTTAGGTGCAATATGAATCTTGACTTTCTTGATATACGATATTCCTTAGAATTTCATGTTAAGGCACTTTCATATCATTAGCGAGGGTTTTGTGAAAGGTATTGTTAATGGACCTAACTCAGAGATTTTGACCCCGTGATGGTTATGTCCATTACTTATCCATCTTATGTATATAATTCTTGATGAGATGATTGAGAAGAAAGAAAGGGGGGAGAGAGAATCCTAAAAAGGATCTCATAGGCATTTTGAATTGCAAGGTTAGATTTGAAAGTTTGGAATAAAGGAGTAAGAGGTTTTATATATCATTGAATGCAAGAGATTCACAAAATTATGGCTAAGATATTTACATTTTTTCATCTAATTAAACATCTTAGTATAATTTCTAAGATAATGATTTGAAACAAGTCATTGACAAAGAAATGGATTGTTTTAATTGCACTTAAGAGGCTCTTTATACAACCCAAGTGGGTGAGATGTTTCATGTCTATAACGTTGACATGGTACATGCACGTTCACACACACAAACGCTTATGCATGCGTGCGTATGCACATACACGCACACACACATGTTGACTCCAAATTTATATTGACTACAATGTAAAACACATTTGTATAGATATATATCAAATTTTAAATTCAATTTCAATTGAAACATTTATATATACAAAGAGAAAGTAAAACCTTGTATATGTATGGCACATGCATCTCAAGAACAACTATTCTACTTCATAATTAATTAATGACTACAACTTTTATCTATCTATAGGATTTATGTATCATAGTTGTACCAAGAGGCGCTTTCTACAACCCAAGTGGGTGAGATGCATCATATTTGTAATGCTACTGTGGCACATGCCAACTACAAAAATTAAGTATAAAACAAATCTAAAACTAAGTACATTTTGGCTCCAAAAGAATATATAAAAAAATTATAAAACCAATTACATGTCTGCTACAAGTTAAAAATGACTACATTGTAAGACACGTTTATATAAATATATGTCAAATCTAACCAATTTCAAACTCCTCCACAATTTGGGTAGCTCGACCAATAATTTAAGAATATATTTAGCTATATGAGTGAGAAATATCACACTCCAATTAAACAAATTCTAATTCTAATTCGTATCATGCCACATTTTTACTTTTCCCACACTTAACCAATATATATTTTTCATAGTTGGTTTTTCTTTCTTTGGCATGTGTTTGAATTCATAAAGCAACATCAAAAAAATTATTTTGGATGATATCTTTATAGTATGATAGATTTCAATCTTATGTTTTAGTTCATTGTTTAATAAATCTAAAATTAGAATGGATTTATTGTAAGGTAAATTTAATATATATAGTTATAGTTTATTTATGATTTGCACCTAGAGTGATCCGTTTTTAGAGTAAGGTTCCACCTAAAGAGATTTGACCCCTCTCGACGTGTGGTAGAGTCAAAGTTAAGATGGATCTATGTTGGTGATATTTTTATGCTCATATATAATTCTCATGTTAGAGTTTTAATGGCATTATATGTTTCAATGAAACCTTTTCCAAAGCTCATTTTCATGTATTGGAGTGGTCCTTAGCTCTACACTCTACACTATGTGTAGAAAATCAATGCTCAACACAAAAGGAAACAAATAAAAAGCTCATTTATGATGTGATGTGATGTAAAGATATTCAGAACCCACACTTCACACATTAAAGAAAATGTATGTGAAGTATACACAATCTCTAATAGGAAGTGTATAGTTCCCATTTGTAATTATTAGTGAGCATAAAAATCTTCCCAAATGGATTTACAAGGAAATATGTGTGTTATTTATATGTGATTGTTTTTTTTTGACATTATTTCTCCTTATTTAAATTATAGTATGCAAAATAACTTAGAAAAAAGAGATTATATATCTTTAATTTTTGCAAAATTAATTGAGGTCTATGTTAGTGGATACAAGAACATTAGGAAGTCATTATTGCAAATCTTTAGAAAAAGAAAAACCATTGAAAATCAAAGAAAAGTTTGATGAGGAAGAACCCAAGAAAGACCAAGAAGTTGGATTTCCTTGGGTAGAGCATAAGCAATAGTCTACAAAATACTAGATTGTCTTTCAAATCACATTTAAGAAGAATACAACAAATAAACAATAAACATAACATCAAGAAAATAGTCCACGCTTATACAAGAATAATAAAATCTTAACATGTCCTCTTTCTAAAATGCAAAGGATATATTATCTTAGATTCTTCAACTCCTTTCACATAATTGTTATTTTCTTTATAAAAAAAATATTCAATTTTAATATTACATCACTTTTTACAACTTTAATGAAGTTCTCTCCAAAATTTGTCTTTTTTTCTCTCATGATCATTCAACAAGTTTGGGTAAACATTTCATAATTAAGAAAAATATTCACGTTTTTTATTTTTTATTTTTTTATTTTTAGCAATGGTGCTACTTCTACATCCATATAATAAAAAAAATTGAATTTTTACATCTATATAATAGAAACAAATTTTTATTAAGTAATATAGTATTATTAAAAAAATAATCATAAGCTAAAAATTATAAAATACGGAAGACCTTCATGCCATTTTGAATTGATAATGTAACTAAGAAGCTAAATTGCAAAACCACACTTTGTTGAAGCAATAAAATGTGAAAAAAATATACCAAAAATTTAATAAATATGATTCCAAAAGATGTATTGAAAAAATTTAAAAGTTGTACACATTTTCTTACAATATACACACGTTTCTTACCATAAATAAGAAGATTACCCCCCGATTCTATACATAATAATATTACGCTCTTTCTACATTAAATTAAAACCACCAGGTATCCTAGGAACTATGATCCAAACGATGTATTGAAAAAAAAATACGTGTACAAAGTTTCTTATTATATACAGACATTTCTTACAACTATCGCTGCCTGCTTCTACATGAAATTAAAACTACCATGTGGAACTTTTGGTGGCTGATCTATATTAAAACTACCATGTGGAACTTCTGGGGGCTGATTTATATCAAATGTTTCTAGCATTTCATTCTCTTCATCCTCGGCTAAATAATTTACAAGGATTTTAACTGTTTTTTGTTGGAAAAAGTAATTACCTGCAGATCCGTACCTGACTCTCAGTCGACTCTGTCAGGGTCTGTACCAGTCAAGATCTTGTCGGTCAGTCTGACAAGAGGGAAGAGTCCACGATTCGGCAATGTAAACCAGTCGAATTTATTTCTGAAGCTAAGTTGTTAGGTAGATAGTTATTACAGTCTTTAATGGTGAGTCAATCGACCCATGTAGAAGCAGGTTGGCTATAAATAGAAGAAGCAAATTGTAAATTAGGTTAGAGACACAACACACACAATAGGGAGACAGAGGAACTCAGGGTGAGAAAAGAGAAGTTGAAGCTCAAGCTTCTGTGTAAGTGATTCAGTTGAAGAGCCGAAGCTCTGTAAAAGGATCAGTCGGTGGACCGACAAGTTTGGACAGACAAGTTTGTAATACTTTGTTGTTTCTGCATAAGTTATATATATATGAAATAGTTTATGGTTGAATGTGTTTATTTGGCCGCACAATATTTCCAGGTTTACTTGTGTAAATGTCTTTTACCATTACAGTTGAGTGAAAGATCAAGAACCCATAAATTTTTCACAGCGTGAAAGTTCCAGGGTTTTACGGCACATTGGTCGACTCAAGTCTTCCTACATATTTGGGCATATGTTTTATAAGTTATTTGGATTTGTTAATGTGTCTATTTTACTTCATCTTACTCACAGGTGAAAAACATTTGTAATTTCTTAAGTCTCTTAGACTAAGAAAAATACTCTATAGATTTCGACCAAAGTGAGCTAACTTGAAAGGTTGGTTGAGTAAGACAACTTGAGAGGTCAAAGAGATCAGCCAACTTGAGAAGTCAAAGAGGTCAACCAACTTAAGAAGTTGAAGAGGTCAGCCGACTTGAGTGGTCAAAGAGGTGAGCTGACTTAGAGGTTGAAGTCAGCCGACTTTGAAGTGACAAGTGGTCAAGGTAAAATCAGTTGGTAGAACTGACAAGTAAGTCGAAGTAAATCAGTCGGGTCTAAAGGCCGACCAAAGTTGATAGACTTGTCTACTTGGGAGATAGACAAGTTTCACCCGACAAGTGAAAAAGAAAAAGAGGTCGACGTGAAAAGTGAAAATTAAATTTTTAATATTAACTGAGCGGTAAACTCAAGTTTAGTCGGCTTGGTTTTGGCTAATTGGTATCAGAGCAAGGTTTATATCAGAGAAAGGTTTATATTAGCCCAAGATTTAGGAAAGAAATCTTGTCTTAAAAGGTGGAAATTAATTTTCTAAGGAAAGTTAATTAAAAAAATTAAAAATGGCTTCCACTTCTAGTTCATTGCAAACTCCAATTTTTACAGGAAAGAATTATGAATATTGGTCTTTAACAATGAAGGATTTATTCAGAGGTCAAGATGTCTGGGTGATATTCTAGCATGGTTATGCAGAACCAATAGACATGACAACATATAACAATCTCACACAGGCTGAGAAAGATGTCTTGAGAGAACAGAGGAAGAAAGATGGAAAAACTCTGTTTTACATACATCAAGCTATGCATGAGAGCATACTCACAAGGGTAGAAGCAAAAAATAATGCTAAGCAAGCATGGGATACATTGGAGACTGCCTATCAAGGTTTGGATAAGGTAAAGACATCCAAGCTGCAGATTCTGAGAAGAGATTTTGAATCTCTGTCCATGAAAGATTCAGAGAATGTAGACACATTCTACACCAGAGTTGTTGGGTTGATAAACCAACTGAAATCTCATGGAGAAGCCATAGAAGACTGAAGGGTTGTTGAAAAAATTCTCAGAAGTATTCCCCCAAGATTTAAAAACTTGGTTGTGACCTTAGAAGAACACAAATACATGGCGACATTTACCATTGATGAGTTGCAAGCTTCACTCATCAATCATGAACACAGAATCAGTAGAACAGAGACATCATTGGAAGGTGCATTCACAGCAAAGTCATCCATAAGACGTGGTAGAGGCAGGGGGAGAAACAACTTTAGAGGTAGAGGAAGAAGTTCTTCAAGAGGAGGACGAGGCAAAAGTACTGTAAATGTCGGTGGCAGAGGAGATAATCAGAACCCAAGTCATCCAAGTGGCCAGAGGTTTGATAAATAAAAAAATTAATGTCATTACTGTAAGAAATTTGGTCATTATGCATATGAATGCAGAAAGAAGAAATATGATGAAGGAAGGCAAAGCCCAAATCAGTCGACCAGCACCAGCACTTCGACAAGTGCAATGTTAATGGCATCAACATCTCTAGTCGAATGTAATGCTGTTCAAGAAATTCCACGTGACATATGGTACTTATATTTAGGCTGCAGCAACCACATGACTGGTAATTTAATTTTTTTTTCCAGTCTAGACAATTCAGTTAAAACTGATGTTACACTTGGAAACAATGTCCAAGTTACTGTTTTAGGAAAATGCACTGTTGATATTTTAACCAAATAGGGGGAGAGTAAATACACCCCTGATGTCTATCATGTCGAAGGTTTGAAACATAATTTGTTAAGAATTGGACAGTTGATACAAAAAGGCTATAGAGTCTACATGGAAGATGATCACTGTGTGATTAAAGACAAGCATCCAAGCGACCAGCTGATAGCAAAAGTGCCAATGACAAGCAACCGCTTGTTTCCATTGAGAATAGTTCTCAACATGAAAGGGAAGACAAACACAAGAGCTGCATTCAAGGTATAAAGTGAAGAAACAGTCGAGCTCCTCGACAAGAAAGAAAATTGCAGTGCTAATTTGCAAGCTGCATTTCAGACAGAAGTTTAGGATGAATCCTAGTTGTGGCATTTCATATTTGGACATCTAAATTTTGGTGGGTTGAAGCTACTGCACACAAAGAATATGGTAAAAGGATTACCATTGATTGACAGACCAGAGAGGGTTTCTGAAGGCTGCATTTTTGGTAAGCAACACAGAGATACTTTTCCAGTCGAAAAGTCCTATAGAGCATGCACACCACTTGAAATTGCGCACTTTGATATTTGTGGTCCAATGCAGACATCAACCATTGGTAGCTGCAAGTATTTTCTAACTTTTATTGATGAATACTCAAGAAAAACATGGGTATACTTTTTGAAACATAAATCTGATGCATTTAGTTATTTTCAACAGCTCGAGGCACTCATGGAGAACCAGAGTGGACATCGCATCAAGATCTTAAGGACCAACAGAGGAGATGAATATGTTTGAAATGAATTTCTGAATTTTTGCAAGACCCATGGCATACAAAAACAATTCACTGCATGGTATACACCTTAGCAAAACAGAATTGCCAAAAGAAAGAATAGAACCATCATGGAGATGGCACGCATCATGTTGGTAGCCAAGCATTTGCCAAATGACTATTGGAGTGAAGCAGTCGCAACTGTCGTTCACATTGTGATCCGTTGTTCGACAAAGAGTGTGAAGAACAAAGTTCCCCAAGAAGCATGGACAGGTATGAATCATAGTGTTTCACATTTAAAAGTTTTTGGTTGTGTTGCATATGCTCATGTTCCAGATGAGCTGAGAAGGAAGTTAGAAAAGAAGGGACAGAAATGTATTTTTGTCGGTTGTTCCGAAGACACAAAAGCATACAAGTTGTATGATCCCATCACAAGGAAAGTGATAATCAGTCGAGATGTTCAATTTGTTAAGAATGAATCATGGGATGGAACTATCGACATAAATGTCAACATTGTGTCGAAGTTGTATGATTCCATCACAAGGAAAGTGATAATCAGTCGAGAATGAATCATGGGATGGAACTGTCGACATAAATGTCAACATTGTGTCAAATGTCGAGAATGATGATATGGAAGAGGAAGTGGTTCAAATACCACATGTAAGTCAACCGGTCGCAACAACTTCGAATCCCATGACACTACGACATGGTTCAGCATAAGGACCATTGACACAAGTAGCAGCTCAAGCTACACCGACAAGTACACCAAGAGGACAACAGACTCCATCAAGCATTTCTTCAAGATCGACATCGACAGAACCGATGAAGACAAGAAGTCTGTGGGAGATATATGAAGCTGGTACACCAAATTTATTCTCTCTCTTTGCATTATTTTCTCCTATATATGATCCACTAACATTCGAAGAAGCTGTTGAAGAAGAAGTATGGGCACAAGCCATGGATGAAGAAATAGAATGCATTGAGAAGAACTAGACATGGGAATTGGTTGATGTACCGAAAGACAAGGATGCAATCAGTGTCAAACGGATTTATAAGAGAAAGCAAGATGCTGATGGGAATGTGCAAAAGCATAAGGAAAGAATGGTAGCAAGAGGGTTCACACATCAACCTGACATTGACTTCAATGAAACGTTTGCACCTGCTGCACCATGGATACAGTCAGAATAGTTTTGGCCATTGCTGTACAAAACAAATGGCATGTTCATCAAATGGATGTCAAGCCGACATTCTTAAATGGCTATCTAGAAGAGGAAGTATATGTGGAACAACCACAAGGGTATGAAGTTCCAAGTCAAGAGCATAAAGTGTACAGATTGAAAAAGGCATTATATTGTTTGAAGCAAGCTCCTAGAGCTTGGTACAGTCGGCTTGATTCCTATCTCACTGAAAATGGATTTCATAGAAGTGAAAGTGAACCGACTTTGTACACCAGAGTCGATGAGCAAGGTAAGATGTTAATTGTATTCCTGTATGTAGATGATTTTATATTTACTGGTGATTTTGGAATAGCAGATTTTAAAGCAGTCATGGAAAGTGAATTTGAAATGACTGATCTGGGGCTTATGAAGTTTTTTCTGGGCATTGAAGTTCAGCAGTCTGAAAGTGGTATTTTTATATCACAGACAAGGTATGCAAGTGAATTTCTAAAAATATTTAACATGTCTAATTGCAAGACAACCCCAACACTAGTAATAACAGGTTTAAAATTGAGCAAGGATGATGAAGGATCCACTGTAGATCCTATGATGTTCAAAAGGCTTGTTGGAAGCCTTATGTATTTGATAGTGACAAGACCAAACATTATGTATGGAGTAAGTCTGATCTCAAGGTTCATGGAGTCACCAAAAGACTCACATTGGCAAGCAGGTAAAATAATTCTGAGGTATGTAAGTGGCACAAAAGACCTTGGTATTATGTACTCAACCTCAGAAAATTTTAAACTCATTGGCTACACTGACAGTGATAATGGAGGAAACATAGATGACAGGAAAAGCACATCTGGGTACACATTTCATTTTGGTACAGGTGTTGTTTCATGGGATTCAAAGAAACAACCCATTGTAACTTTGTCTTCAGCTAAAGCAGAGTATGTTGCAGCGACAAGTGCTGCATGTCAAGCTATCTGGATGTGAAGAGTCTTAAAATATTTGTCACAGAACCATCAAGAACCGACAACCATCTTCTGCGACAACAATTCAGCCATAGCATTATAAAAAAATCATGTGTTTCACAAGAGAACCAAGCACATCGACACAAGGTTTCATTTTATAAGAGAGTTTGTGAACGACAAGGAAATTTGTTTGGAATTTTGTAGGTATAAAGACCAACTTGCAGACATATTTACGAAACCATTGGCAAAGGACACATTTCAGTATCTGCGTAGTTACCTTGGAATGACAAGTTCTCCATAGTGAAATCTGTCATAAACATAGCATGTCTAAGCTTTGAAACATTTTGTAAATTTTTGTTTTAAAAAAAAACCCATCTGCTTATAATTAAGAGGGAGTGTTGGAAAAAATAATTACTCGCAGATCCGTGCCTGACTCTCAGTCGACTCTGTCAGGGTCTGTACCAGTCAAGATCTTGTCGGTCAGTCTAACAAGAGGGAAGAGTCCATGATTCGACAAAGTGGGTAGTCTCTGTTTTCTTTTAAAAACTATTCCTAGAATTAATGTTTGTTTGATTATTATTAACATGAAACATGAACATGAATAATGTTTGCGTAGTATTTAAGTACAAAAAAAGTGGGCCACAAAAGCAAATTGGTATTAGCAATATTCCTTATTATTTAATTTCTAGGTGGTCTAATGGTAGTTCAAAAATCAAACCACCACTTTGTGCAAAATAATATACATATGCAATAGACGAGTAAAAATCTGTATTACTAGTTTTTGCAAACCAGCATGTAGCAAAACACACCTACTAAGGTTTATGGAAACCTTAGTAGTAGTTCGGATAGGAAAAATTTAAAAACTAATAACTAATAAACATAAACAAGAAAACTATGCTAAGCATGTGTATAACTTAGAACTAAAGACATGCAGGAAAAAACTAAACTAATATTGGATGCATTCTTTGACACATATACTGAAAGAATCAAAGAATCAATTTCTTTTTTTATTAAAATAATGGAATGTATAGTGGCCAAAGGTTACCTAAGATTAACAATGACGGGGGGACCTGTTATAGCTGATTTTACCACTCCAGGTGAATCACACTTGTATGGCCTTCCCCTGTCCCTCTGTAGACTCCTTAGACCCCTTGGACCATTTTTTGTCCTTTGATGTTTCCTAAACCATCCCTAAAAACATGTGAAAATCAATACACGTGACTTTTAAACCCCTAATCGCGTACATACGCGGGTTTGACCCCTAAAACCGCGTACATCGAGATGTGTGCATAATCCAAATCCTTTTGGAGTTTTCCTTGACATGGATATGACTCATTTGACTCCTGGCCTTCCATATGCCTTGAGATCACTCAGATTCAACCTTTCATTACCCCTTTGAAAAGCTATATAAGGAACTCTTTGGTACATTGAATGCATATGAGAGAATTGAGAGCAAAGAAACTATAGTCCATTGTTGCCGGAACTTGTGCTTGAGTCTGCATCCCTTTGTCCCTTGGAGCACTTTTGTGTTCTTCCCAAGCTTGCCTTTGCTTGTGAGCTTGCTATCGAGAAATGGAGGATTGAGGTGGTGGAGGCCCAAGTGGGGGATTCATTTTCTCCGATTCGCAGACGTGCCGACAGAGGTTGTATCCATTGTAATCTCTGATTTTATATTAATAGAATTATCTTTTCCTGTCCAATAATGTATGTTTGAATGAATATTTTATCCATGGATGTTTTCAAATGCTTATACATTGTTGATTATATATGCTAGAATAGATCCAACACCAATATATAGTATGCTTGTCTTGTTTACTTGTTGTTGAGGAAGTGATTTATCAATTCAAGCTGAAGTTGGAAAGCTCAACGGGGATCTACTTCCACCGTCTGGAATAAGGTACGAGGTCTGATCCTTTAGTGTTAGATATTTAATTTCTATTGCATATTGGAAAGGATTGATTTCTGGAGTTAAGCTGTCTGTTGTGGTACCCCAAGCCATAGGAATTTCTCTCCGCAACAGAATTGGCAACTCTGCTGGGGAGTTCCTAGTAGTTGTCCTTTGGGGGTTTTCTATCGGCATTCAATGACTTTGAATTGCTCTTTTTCTCTTGTTTCTGTGTCGGGTCTGGGGGCATGTTTTCTTGGTAGTCTCTGATTGGTGTGAAGTTTGTCTCAGCTTGTCTGTTTGCCTTTATTTTTATGCACCTTTCTTCCTGTACGCGAGTTTATAACTCACAGTTGCGTATATATACGGGTTTCATTGCTATTTCTGTGTACACACGTAGGTTTACTGCAAACAGTCGCATATGCCCTTAGTTTTGACTTCTAGATGAAGTTGATGGTTGCTGGGTGAATTTTGATGATTGCTGAGTCTCCTTTGATACTGCTAGAGTCTGTATACACCTCTATTTCTGACCAGAGACGTTTTTTTTAGGGTAAATTTCTTTTTTAAGAATGTTCTTGTCATTGCATTTTCAATTTTTTGTTTTGGGATTAGTGCATTAGATTTATTTTACCTTAGTACTTTGCTTGAGTGCTGCTTGAGTGTGCTTGTAGAGTTTGAGGGTTGTAGAGCCATTCTTTTGCTTTTATATCTCATTTTTATTTCAAAAAATCCAAAAATATTTGCTTATCATCATGCATTGCATCTTGCATTTTGCATAGTACTTGGACTAGATTCGCTTTGGAGTATTAGTCAGGATTTTATATAGGAAAGTTTGCATTTATCATTTGAAGAAAATTGTGCATTTCAAGTAGTAGCATACCTTGTTTTTCATGGACACAATGCATTCACATTGATTGTTAGGTGTGCATTTTGCTTCATGTTGTGTCATAACACCATTAGTTGCACGGCCATATCCCTCTTTTGAGTAATAAAGCCAATTAAAATCAAGGCTTAATTAAAATGAAATACACTATTTTATTTGATAGGGTTCACCAACAAGATTAGGTTTTAGGGTCTTGGAATAGTTCATTGTGAGTAAATTCTCCAAGACCACTAAACAACAACATGTATGTGTCTGTCCAGGTGAGTGTGTGAAATTCCTTGGTATAACTAGTGTTTCTCAGGATCCTCCTCTCAAAAGGGAGTTAAGCATGAGGCAGTGTGAGCGGTTATTGATTGGGATGACCCCTAGTCATAACTGAGTAGCATCGGAGATATTTCCAGGATTGTATTTGTATCTGGGGGCTCTTTCAAGAGTTTCGGGCTCTGCTACCCTGCCCATATGGTCAGTCTCGCCTGCGACTGTCCGCCTGAGCATTGATTATATTTAGGTGACCTTAGTGGCCTTACCTAGGATATCGAGGGGGTACTTTGCAGGGGTTATTCTGCGAGTGTCCCCGCTAGGTTGGGGTTAGACAACACAGTCTCTTTACGTGTTGAAGCCGAGGGCCATAATAATTGGTTACGTACCACCGCTTGTTGTGTATGGGAGTCTCAAGCCTCTCCTAGGCGAGACATACCTGCTTCATTCGGGAGCTCACTTATCCTACCCTTGATTGCTTGTGTTTGGATTTAGATTTTCTTGGTGATTTCTCTGTGCACGTTAGCTTGCCTAGGGTTTGCGTAGATAGAGAGTCTTTGATATTTTTTGAGTCATTGTGGATTCGGGTGCAACTCCTTGTCATTCTCGTCGTTTAGCAGGAATTCCTCCTTCTACATCTCCTCCTCCTTTGGGAGAGAGAAATAGACATTCCAGGCGGACTACTTCGCACATTGATTCACACACCATGGGAGACCATATAGAAGGTATTCTTGAACCACCTTCTCCCATTCATGTGGAAGATGGGGAGTTTACTCCTAGCTATGATCCTTCACCCGATTTGACTGAGTTAGGTCCTTTGATTTCTGAGATAGGAACCTTTCATGATAGACCTACTTACTCTAGGGTTGATTCCCCATTGACGCATTGCCGGTATGGAATGCCGGAGGATGATGAGACTCATTTTGAACCCACGAGCACTAGTTATGGTAGTTATGGTATGTCTAGTTTTCCCACACATGATTTGGCATTCCATGTCGAATCTGAGTTTGATCCTAACACTATGCCTGGGGGCACTCTCATTCCTTACCATGCGGAGAGGTTTGGGAGCACAAGTCACATTGCACCTTCCATCCCGGTGGTGGAAGCTACATCACATATTCCTCCTACGTCTAGGGTTAGTGATCCTATTAGGTTACCAAATCTGAGACGAGTGACTATAGGGAATAACACGTACATAATTACACAGATCCCTTCGTCCTCTGTCCCTAGTTCTTTGAATGTTCACCCTCCACCTCATTCACGTGGTCCTTCGGGCCGGAACATTTCTACGAGTCATGTTCGTACTGCGGTTACTAGACCAGTTGTGTCTCAGGTTTATGCACCGCCCGTTGTTTCGGGAGGTCACGTTCATACTTCTAGAGGTCATATTCCTACTTCTGGAATGTATATTCCTACTTCCAGAGCGTATATTCCTACTTATGGAGTGTCTCATGGGACATCTAATCCGATGACTTATGGACCCTATTATGGGACGCAGTATGGATAGGGTTCTTCACCTTATGGGTGCGGATATCAACAACCTGCTTACTCTCCAAATTATGGCTTTGTAGCTCCGAATCGTCAAGGTACACCACACTATGGTGCTTCCATGCCACCCTATAGGGGTCAAACAGGAGGAGGGCACTATGGCCAAGGACATGGTGGTTATGGTAATCAGACCTATGTGAATCAAAACTATCAGGGAGCGGTCCATCAACCTAATCATCCTAGGCCCCCTTTCCTCGCAATGCTGAATCTTCCTGACTTGTAGAGATTGACGAACGATCTTATAGCTCATGACCCAGCTTGGCCGGCTGTCCCTACTAAGATTCCCTCGGACATACCCAAATTCAAGGGAAAACTGGGAGAGGATCCGAGCGAACATGTTACTACCTTTCACCTATGGTGCTCTTCGAATTCCTTACACTAGGACTCAATCTGTTTAAGGTTGTTTCAACGCACCCTGACAGGGCCTTCCATGAAATGGTATATAGAGCTACCTAAGGGGGCATTCGCTTTGTTCGATGACCTAGTGATGAATTTTCTTAACCACTTCCAGCTACTAGTGCATTATGATGTTGGTACTGAACTCTTGTTGACATTTCGACAGGATAAATCCACACATAGCTCGGACCACATCCAAGAGTGGCGTAGATGGAAGAGGTTAATTAAAGCCTTTATATCGCCATAATTCCTCCTCGAATGGTTCCTTAAGTCGTTATTGCCATATATAGCAAAGGATGTTTCTACATCTGGAGTGCAAAATGAGGAACAAGCCATTTTTAGGGCACAGGAATTGGATTTTATTTATGCTCAGTTCGGTTTGTTATATGAGATTATTCCCAATGCTCCGCGGTCTAGTTTCGACCCCAAAGTTAAACCTAGACCACATGCCGATGGCGTTGTTGGTTGTGCGAGTGCTAAACATGTGGATTCGGTTGCAAAACAAGTTAGTCAAGTGTCAATCAACCAATTTGCTTCGAGACAAGCCACGGTTTCATCTCAACCCGCCCAAATGGCGAGTGTGCTTTCAGTGCAATCGTCGGACCAGAAGGGTAACCAGCAGCCCGGACGGAATAAAAAGAAGGGTAAGAATAATCGTAAGGGTGGGAATATGAATGAGAATGATAATAATAATTACAAGAACTCTTGTAATGCTGGGGGGGACAAGCAAACTAAACGTAAGGTTAAATTTCCTTGCAAGTTGTGTAAGGACGATAACCTCACTTACTTGTGCCCTCGTATCGATGAAGCCTCAAGATTCTTGGCACAGGGCCTAGCTGTGCTGACTAACCCTTTACCTCACAATCAAAATATGAACTCAAGGACCCACAATTAGTCTGGTGGTGATCAAGATCCACCAGAGGGTAGTGTTCATGGTTGCATTAACATGGTACGTGCTGCGAAAGTTGTGACCCGTGCGAAAGACTATGGTTCGTCACAAACCAAACCAGGAAAGGAACTTGATCCACCAGGGACTCCTTTGCATATTGAAAAACCTGTGGATAAACCTAAAGCTGCACCTCGCATTCCTAAGGGAGTCCTTAAGCGTTCGGGGCACAATCCTAATGCCCGAGCCGCTCAGAACTATTCAGTTGTCGAGGATTTGGGCCACACTCCTTGTGCAATGTCTGCACTGGAAGTGATTTAGAGTTGTCCTTCGCAAAGGAAGGATTTTCTTTCTGCCCTTGGTGTGAATGGTTATAATTCCTCCTCCATGATTAAATTTGAAACCGTAGGACTTCAGCCTCACTTGCCTTACTATGTGTCTCTTTTGATTCACGTAGAATGTCTTAACATGATCGTCAAGCGCACTGTGATTGACGAAGGTGCTGCTGCTTCTGTGATGTCTTTATCGTGTTGGAAGGGTTTAGGTTCCCCTGAGTTGTCTATAACAGGGACCATGTTAACTACTTTCGATGGGAGATCCTTTAGGCTGCACATGATCCTTCCTTCCCTTAAGGTCCATTTGGGAGGGAAGACCGTTGCGATAGAGGTAGAGGTGGTTGATGCACCCCTTGACTACAATCTCTTGCTGGGTAGGAATTGGATGTACAATATGCAAGCCGTAGCTTCTTCCCTATTTCGCATTGTATGCTTTCCATTTAATGGGAAGATAGTCATGATTGATCAAACGTCATTCAAGAATCCATCAGTTACCGCATCTTTGGGAGCTTCGATCCCGATCGTAAAGCACTCTCAGCCGACAACTGGGAGTGTGGGTGTGGGCATGTATCCATCCCTCATGGGAAGTTTTAGTTGTCCTGCACCGATCCTTATGATAGGGTCTAGTTCTGGTGAGGCTCCAACATCTATGAGATCAGAGTCTTTTCGCACGAGTCATATGGAAGATCCTTCGATTCTTCCTACACCGAGTACTCCGAGTGAGCCCATCATGATAGACATGTCGTTGCTTGCAACTATGGTAGCTTATCAAGCTAATATTGAGTGGGTTGCAGAGCCTAGTCCTTCCTCTTCGCGGACGGAGGAGGAGGATCCATATGTGCTGCCTACATGGGCAGTACAATGTTCTCATGCACATGACTCCCTTGATAGTGTTTTTCCTTCAGACGAAGTGATTATTGAGGCCATGTTGGGAGTTGAGCCACCATGGGAAGAGCTCCATCATAGATCTTACTTTCTTCCTGAGCTTGACCGCTTAGAGCGTGAGGACTTTTTGGAGGTTCTTAGCAAGAGAATTGGTAGTCCCATGGTTCCTTAAGCTCTCCTGGTCCGATGGCTGATGGGAACATGGCAAATATATCTCCAACAATTCCTATCAATATCTCTCGCGATCCTAGCAGGATAGAGAATGTCTATATTGGGGCAGAATGTTCCCATGCTGAGATTCAAGAATACACCGAGCTGTTTAAAGAATTCTGTGATATCTTTGCTTGGTATTATGATGAAATGCCAGGTATCGACCCTTGCATTGTTGAACATGAGATTAAGACTTATCCCAATGCTAAGCTTGTTCGACAACGCTTGCGTGCAGTGAATCCTAGGAAAGCACCCGCGATTAAGGCAGAGATAGAGAAACTGTTGAAAGCCAGTTTATCTATCCCGTTCCCTTGACGGAGTGGGTTTCAAACCCTGTTCCAGTGGATAAGAAGTAGGGAGTGATCCACATATGTACTGATTTCCGTGATTTGAATCGTGCCTATCCTAAGGACAATTTCCCCACACCATTTATTGATCAGATTTTGGATGAGTGTGCGGGTAGCGAGGTTTTTTCCTTCATGGATGGATTTTTTGAATATACTCAGATACAAATTAAACCTGAGGACCAACATAAGACTGCATTTATTTGTCCTTGGGGAACTTTTGCATATCGAAAAATTCCTTTTGGCCTTAAGAATGCCAGAGCTACTTTTCAGCGGGCCATGACCTTGATCTTCCATGATCTCAAATCGATTAGCGAATTATTTTTGGATGACCTTGCTGCTCATTCTCGTATGAGAATGTGTCATTCCTATAATTTAATATTGGTGTCCGAAAGATGCCGCCATTATTTGGTCAGGTTAAATCCTCACAAGTGCATCTTTTGTGTGAAGTCAGGTCGCTTGTTAGGATTCATCGTTTCTAAAGAGGGTATCAGAGTCGACCCTTTGAAGGTAGAGGAAATACTTCAGATGTCTCCCCTGAAAAATATTCATCATCTTCAATGTTTGCAAGGCATGGCAAACTTCTTATGGAGATTCGTTGTCAATTTTTCCAATTTGACTAGAGGCTTCATGCGTCTTTTGAAGAAGGACACCACCTTTTGTTGGAATGAGCGAGCCCAGGAGTCCTTTGATGCGCTCAAGCGAGCCCTAGCATCGGCCCTAGTGATTAGTCCCCCAGACTATAGCCATGATTTTCTACTTTATGTGGCTGCGTCCATGGAGAAGATTGGTATGGTTTTGGTTCAAGAGGATGAGAAGCTCCAAGAGCATGTCATATACTATCTAAGTCGGAATCTTATTGACGCAGAGATCCATTATTCTCATGTTGAGAAGTTTGCTTTCGCTACCGTACATGTGGTTCAACAGTTGAGACATTATATTCTCCTTCCCCAGACCTTGGTTGTAGCCCATGTCAATCCATTTCAATTTGTCCTCACTCAAAGGATGATTGGGGGAAAATATAATAAATGGATTGTCATCCTACAAGAATTCGATCTCGAGTTTGTTTCGGCAAAATCAAAGAAATCGTTAATTTTTGTAGAGCTTATATCGGATTTCCCAAGCGAGGCTGAGGAGTTGGTTTGTGAAGATACGTTTATCGATGAACACATATTCTTAATCTCAACTTTAGACCCATGGTATGGGGATATCATTATATATTTACAAACATTGAAGGTCCCTACTCACCTCTCACGGGATGAATGACGATGATTACGTCATGTGTCTAAGAATTACCTCATAGTGGATAACACTTTGTACTGCCGTGGGGTAGATTCCATTTTATGACGTTGTTTAACCCATGAAGAGGCTGAGGTAGTGCTGAATGATTGCCATGGAGGGGCGTGTGGTGGTCATTTATCTGGGATTTCTATAGCCCAAAAAATCTTAAGAGCGGGTTATTTCTGGCCATCGATCTTTAAGGATTGTGTAGATGTGGTCAAGAGGTGCCACCCTTGCCAGGTGTTTGCACATAATATGTGCTCGAAACCTACCCCGTTACATCCCATCATCACCACCGATCCCTTCACTAAGTGGGGGTTAGATTTTATGGATTGCAACCTAGCTTCAGTTGGGGGGCATCATCATATCATAGTGGCTGTTGATTACTTCACGAAATGGGCTGAGGCTATGCCTACAGTTAAATCTGACGGTGAGACAACCGCCCACTTTGTATTCAACCGTATTATTACTCGGTTCAGGATTCCGAAAGAGCTTGTCACTGGCCATGGTTCGCACTTTTAGAACCGTATGATGGAAGAGTTGGCATCAAATTTAGGGTACAAACAAGAGCATTCCTCCTCTTACTACCCTCAAGTGAATGGACAGGTAGAAGCAGTGAACAAATCACTCAAATCCATTCTCCAATGAACCATCGCACAAAGCAAGAATAATTGGCACATTATGTTATATCCTGCTTTGTGGGCGTATAGAACCGCTGTTAAGACTGCCACGGGTTTTTCTCCATATGAACTTCTACATGGAGTGGAGTTGGTATTGCCGGTTGAATGCAAGATTCCTTCTTTGAAGCTAGCCATAGAGCTCTTACTAGACACTTCACCATTGGAGGAGCGTTTGGTCCACCTTGAGCAACTTGATGAGCAGCGTCGAGATGCCTTAGTGTCTCTAGAAGTAAATAAATGTCGCGTAAAGGTCCAGTACGATAAGTCTGTCTTTCCAAGGAGGTTTAGTGAGGGAGACTTGGTCCTGTTGTTGGATCGAAAGAACCCTTGGGGGAAGGAAAGTTTAACCCCATGTGGCGTGGTCCTTACGTCATCAAATGTGTGTTAGAGAAGGGCACTTATGAGTTAGTGGATTACGAGGGAATGGCCTTGGTGGAGCGTAGGAATGGGCTCTATCTCAAAAAATACTATGCATGATTTTCAGCCAAGGTTGGTTATTGTATATTATTGTACAGTTTTACATAGTTAGGTATTTTTCTTATGGTGATTGGGTTTGTGATTAGTTTCCGTTTCTTTTGGCAGATGTCAATGGAATCTTCCACCTACGTAGGATTCGTGGATGGTGCAAGCCATCACACTCAACACTCAGCCTCTGCTGCTTGGGTGATTTATACTCCTATGGGTTAGGTATTGTCTTCAGGAGGCGTATGTTTATGGCCATATTCAGACAATGTTGTTGAATATAGTGCCATTATTGAGCTTCTACAAGATGCCATTTTACATGGCATTCTCTCTCTTGAGATACGTCTTGATTCGGGGTTAGTAGTGTCACAACTTAATGGTTTGTACCATGTTAGAGATCCGACATTATTAAGAAGATTCTTATGTGTGAGATTATTAGAACGGCAATTTGACGATATAACATACATACATATTCCAAGAATTAATAATCAAGTTGCTGACTCATATGCTAACTACGTGTTCGATTGGAATTTCTTTCATACACAAAAAATTCATCATAAACACAAATTTTTACACATTTAAATAAATAAACCGATCATCATAAATTTTTTTATAAACATCCAAAATGTGGTAATACATAGTGTCATGATACAAAAATGGGGCTCTCGAGCCACCAAAATATAATACACAGTAATACAAAATGTATCACTCCCAGGTATCTAAGCCTGTGGAGGAGGAGGGGGGTTATGATCATGGAATGTCACTATGGCTCTAGCTAGCCGTCAAAATAATCGCACCCATGCTCGTGGTACACCCACCACCTGGCACTGCATGGCCTCAAGCAAGTCCTCGACTTGCGCCATGGGAACTCTGTGTGTCAGCCTCACAAAGTTGGTATGAATGCTCTGGAGCAACACCCATGATATCGTCTCCTCTTTTCCTCCGTCTGTGATGAGGGAAGCCTTCAGGCTGCCATGGTCCCACATCTGCATGCATATGGTAGATTTCACTATGTATTGTCACCCAAAAACATGTCTTTTGATTCCATATAATCAAAAAACACAAAAAATTAAATAACTCAAAAATTTAAAGAGAAGGTCGAGATTCGTTACCTATGTCACCGTATGCCGATCTTGGTGGTAGCAGCATGTCCGGGTCCCCTCGGAAATCTATACCCGCATAGGGGTAGTCATCGATGGCAACTATCTGTCGTTGCCACCACGGAAATAACTCAGTTGGATAGGGGTTGGACACCCTACCTCCACCCAGTCTGCGCATCGGATCCGCCCAACGCCGTTGGGCCGGATCTCGAACCCCGTGTAGAGGAACGTCAACTCTGGGGCTCAATCTTGGAACACGCTCAAAGAAAAATGTGCTCAGTATGCTACTGAAACTGAATTTTTGCACTTTGCCCATCTTACACTCACTGAGCTGGTGTTTCATGTTGCCCAGTAGTGTAGTGCTCCAATCATATACCATGGGTCTTATGCACTCCACTGCATAGAACATCAGAGGCCACGAGGCCTGGTGGAGTGAAGCCAAGCCTGCTATCCTGCCCAGTGTCAGTAGGATGGCCTTTAGGCCCAGCATCTGTATGGAGTTAGTTGGGATCTGACTCCCCACCTTCTCCATTTCCAGATAGCAGTACACCGTAATGTACTCATCTATAGTTAGGCCACCTCCGGGCTCACGAGAACGTAGGTTCACTACTTCCCCCCATCGGAAAAGTCTAGTAATAAAGTATATGCCCTCCACCTCTATGGTGAGGGACATCCCATCTATCTGGAATGAATCTGAGTCTAGATCCCAGTAGTCTACCAGCATCTACAATAGTCTTGGTTTGGCCCTTAAGCCACCAAGACACCAAAATTTGTAGAGCCCACATGCACGTAGCGCTTGTTGAGCCATTAGATCGGCCCTTATTGCCTCTTCTACATCACCATGTTCACATTCTCTCCATTCTAGGACCATCCTACACAAAAAATTGGAAGTTTACCCATTAGAACACTTAAAAAACCTTATGTGCATCTGCATACGCGACTGTTTGCCAAACAGCTATGTATGTATGCGACTGTGAGGGCATTTTTCGCATATATCCAGCCCTATACACAGAAAAACCATCGATTTCCTCGTGGGCCATAGCGCCTATTTTGGATTGGCCTAGAAATTCAAAATTACCATGGAATTTGATAAAAATTGCATCAAAATGGAAGAGTAGAGCATGGGTAGTTACTTGGAAGAAACGATAGTGGATTCTGCCCGCTGGATCTCCTGGAATTCGCTGTTGAAAATCTGAGCTCAAATGGGTAAAAATTTCAAATGTTTTATAATGTTTTGAATTTCTTACTATTTATAGAAATTATTCAAATTTTTGAAAATTTTTACCCCGTTTCCTATAGTTTGGACCATTTCTAATCCTTTTGGACTGTTTTTGGACTAATTTATGATGTAGGATACCTTTTTGAGTGCCGTTTCAGCCTTTGGATTGACCTGTTCGTGCCGATCTCAGGTATCATGTCTAAACTAGCATATAGGTTAGGTTTCATCACCATTTGCATTTTGCATGACCTTATGACCATTTCATTATAGTCTTAGGTACGAACCCACTCTATTATGTCACGGAACCTTCTTGCTGTTTTAGAAGTGGCATGATATGAGTGGTAGAGCTTGACCTTACATGGGTACCCTAGTTAGTGCCTTATTTGCATTTGGTGCCCATGTTGACGTTTTGTCCCTTAGGGTGTGGGAGTCCATTGTATAGTATTTCCATGACACTTCGCAAGAGCCTCATACTCCTCTTGATATTTTGCTGACCTATTTACCTCAGAACTCCCTTATGTCAAGTTGTAATTGCATTATCATGAGCTTTTCCTGCCTTATTGAGCTTTATGCGGGCTTCCTTGAAATTGAGTTTCAGCCATATAGCCCGAGTTTGTCTCATGTCTAGCCATGTAGAGCCATTTTATATATCCTTTGCAGCTTGATTCCCTTTTTACTGGGAGGGGATTTTCCCCTGAGTGTCGCTATCCTACACATGTATCCTTTCATTGAGCATAGGTATGTTCCACTGCTTGGAACTAGTTTGTTTGCCCCTATGACACTCGTCTCCTCCTAGTCTGTAACTATAAAGCAATTTTATTCTTTTTCAAGCTTTTTAAATATTTGAAAAAGTCCAAAAAAATCAAAAAACCAAAAAGCCGGACAAGGAAAGATGTTATCTTTGGCAGCTTTCGATTCGTGTCGCCTTCGAACAGAGCATTGTATATCACATTCGTTGGTTGGGTTTATAGTTTGAATTTAGGAGCTGTACTCACTTATCTGAGATTATCTCCACCGACTGGTTAAGCTTCCAATCCCCATGGAGCCTCTGTCGATGCCTCCCGTGTCACCGAGATGTCCCTGTTTTGTATATCGAGTCTATGCTGCCTTTATTCAGTCACCATTCACCGTTATTCTCTTTTTCGAATGAAGTTGAAACCTGAGTTGGCCATTCCTCAGTTATCTTGACTTTGCATGTCGACCATTCCCTGTACAGTTACTGGTTCGTGCACCTTATGATCGAGTCCTTCCACATCATACAGCTTTGCTGAGTACCTCGTGTTGGATGATGGGGGATGCCTTAATGCCCTCCTTCCAGTGGATTTCATCCCATCGACTTCAGATCATTTATTTTGGGATTGGAATCTAGAGTCAGTTTTGAAAGCCTTGAGACTTGCAGTCATCAATGGAAGGTTCTCTCGCTATCGATAGTATTTGGGAATACATCAATGTCCCCTAATTGATGGATCCTCTCAAGTGTTCGACCTCTACACATTTATTCACACTTGTTAGTTTGCACTCTAGTACCTTGATTCCCATTTTCATTATCGGTGGGTGATCTCGCGTCTGTTAACGGTATACATCAATGACCGGTAATCAGACGATGGACTACTATGTTCGAACTTGACACCTCTATTTGCATAGTAGGACATGTACTCGTAGCGGTTGGTGTAGAAGACCTTCCAGATTGGTGGCATCTCTTATATGCTACCTCCTTGATCATGCCAGTGTTCATGAGATTTTATCTCTCGTGACTTGATTCCAGTATATGTCAGACATTTCTAGCTATTATGGAGATCTTGATCCATTATATATCTTCAGCCATTATGGAGATCATGATCCTTTGTATATATTCATCATGGAGATTCTGATCTATGTGTATTTCACGTGGCGATGACCACTATGTGATATCTTGTATCAGACCTATTCATGGCCATTGTACTCTTATGTATCCGGGACTGCTATATGTATTTGTAGTTATATGCAGAGTTGTATCATTGTACTATGCTGATTGGGTGGCTGGTCTTCCATTTGGGATCCTTCATCACTCCACTTCTGGGATGGACTTATAATGTATTTTGACCATCGTATGACCCCTCTGACCTCAAACATTAGGGGGCATCTGTTATAGCTGATTTTACCACTCCAGGTGAATCACACTTGTATGGCCTTCCCCTGTCCCTCTGCAGACTCCTTAGACCCCTTGGACCATTTTTTGTCCTTTGATGTTTCCTAGACCATCCCTAAAAACATGTGAAAATTAATACACGTGACTTTTAAACCCCTAATCATGTACATACACGGGTTTGACCCCTAAAACCGCATACATCGTGATGTGTGCATAATCCAAATCCTTTTGGAGTTTTCCTTGACATGGATTCGACTCACTTGACTCCTGGCCTTCCATATGCCTTGAGATCGCTCAGATTCAACCTTTCATTACCCCTTTGAAAAGTTATATAAGGAACTCTTTGGTACATTGAAGGCATGTGAGATAATTGAGAGTAAAGAAACTATAGTCCATTGTTGTCGGAACTTGTGCTTGAGTCTGCATCCCTTTGTCCCTTGGAGCACTTTTGTGTTCTTCCCAATCTTTGCTTTGCTTGTGAGATTGCTATCGAGAGATGGAGGATTGAGGTGGTGGAGGCCCAAGTGGGGGATTCAGTTTCTCCGATTCGTAGACGTGCCGATAGAGGTTGTATCCATTGTAATCTCTGATTTTATATTAATAGAATTGTCTTTTCCTATCCAATAATGTATGTTTGAATGAATATTTTATCCATAGATGATTTCAGATGCTTATACATTGTTGATTATATATGCTAGAATAGATCTAACACCAATATATAGTATGCTTGTCTTATGTACTTGTTGTTGAGCAAGCGATTTATCAATTCAAGCTGAAGTTGGAAAGCTCAACGGGGATCTACTTCCACCGTCCGGAATAAGGTATGAGGTCCGATCCTTTAGTGTTAGATATTTAATTTCTATTGCATATTGGAAAGGATTGATTTCTGGAGTCAAGATGTCTGTTGTGGTACCCAAGCCATAGGAATTTCTCTCCGTAACAGGACCTGCAGCTTTCTGAAGAAGAATGAGCGTAGTCTCCTAACATCTAGGTCTACTCCATCCACACGTCATGCAGTGCAAATTTCCAATGAAGGTGAAATGGGAATACTGAAGGGAGTTTAGGATCTCAAGGGGATATTTTGGTAGAGTAAAGATATGGGAAATGAGTGGGAAACTTATGTCCTAATGGGCTACCTTATGGTCAATTTATAGGCACCATGGTGGGATGGAGGGATAACGATTAACTGAATTTTTTTCCATTTTTTGGTTTTTATTTTTATTTTTTGAAGTTTCTTTTTCTTCTTCATGATTTTTCATTTTTCATTTTTCATTTTATTTTTTGAAGTTTATTTTTCCTCTCTATTATTTTAGAAATCCTTATCCATGCTTTTGGTTAAGTTCCAAGTTTCTTTTTTTGTGAAAAACGAAAATATCCAAAATGTCATTTTAGGAAATATGACTCATAATTATTGGACTTAATGAGCCAACTAATATTTAAAATGGAATTTTATGGTTGACTTAGGTATTTTGGATAAATGAAGGCCTATGTGGTGAAAATGAAAAGTGGTTAATGATGTATAGGTTTTACGAGGCTAGGTAACATGTAAGGTGGACAAATTTTGGCATTAACAGATTGCCCCTTAATGTGTGAGGGCAGGAGCTCATCGTATGGTCGATATACATCATAGGATATTTCTTTTATAGGAGATAAATGTGGCGATGACATAGAGAATGGAGAATATGTCGGAGATAGCTCATTCTTCAACAAGACTACATAGGCTCTTACCTGGAGATACAACACTCAAGATGGATGAGGTGCATATAATATCAAATATACAGATGAGGTGGGCATATCCATGCTCGTATCAATGTCTCAAGATATACAAATTATAATGATGTCCAAAGGGGACATACATGAATAAATTCTATGAACATCAAAGGTGTCTAGAGGGACTCAAATATGGACTGTAATCATGGTCCAACCATGGCTGATATAAAAAACTTGTACTAGAAACAATGACATGCATCATGAATGCATGATCACCAGAAGTGATCCTTTGTTGGATCAGGAGGGGTCCAACAAATGTAAAGATTCAAACAATCAAGTTTTGAATCTCAGAGGTACAATATACGACATGTAGAACTGGATACACTAGCAAGCATGGATGGATTCCACACATTGTCTCCAATGCATCCCAGATATCATATAAATATTGGAAAGGTTCCAAAGAGACTCATCAATGTTCTAGAGTCAGAGGACATTTAGGGTCTTTGAAAAAATAATGAAGGGACCAATACATTGTACGAATATCAATGGTAAAATGATGTAGTTGATGTTGAGAACATGAGAAACAACCATATAATAGGGAAACAAGGGCTCCCCTCAGATAGTCCGTAGGAACTCTTCGATGATGGCGATGATACCAATGTATAGGTGCCTCTGCGTTTATCCTTTGGACAATATGTGTTGGTGTTGATAGAGGGAGACCTACAACTACTAAGGAAAATATGGTTCCTTGATAATAGCATGAGGTATATAAATAGACTGGAACAAGATACTAGACTGACACACTGTAGGTGGGTACAAGGGTGAATGAGTAATTGGAATCAAACTTCCTTTGTTAAGAGTATGCCGCTAGGGATGACTTTGAAGCATATGCAACTAATATTGAGGGAGGAGAACATAGCCAGATGAGGATAACTACACTGGGTATGATTGCAACAGGATGACCTCAGAGGGAAAAATATCGATCATGGAAAAGGGTTCTCCAAGGGTGACTCATCGCAGAACACTCTAAACAAAGGAAACTGGGAATGCTGTCACAATATGGGGCTATATGTGATTTGGAGGGGTGCTAAAAAGAATAATTTGGGCCTTATACAAGGTTTAATGAGCTCAAAAAAGGTATAGAAGTGTGATTGATATGGTATTGTCCCGTGGATTTTTATGGAGCTTGAGACAGTCAATGCTTGTCGATGTTTTCAATTTTAGAGAGTCTGAAAACATAAAGAAAACTCTATAAGTGTTCTTTTTCGTAAAGTTAGTCTCCAAAGCCCAAAAAAGCATAAATGTGTACAAGGGAGAAATCATCTAGCCAAAAGGGACTAGAGTATTCATTTTTCCTAAATAATCCATCCGACCCAAAAAAGGGATAAACGTATACCAAACGGATGTTCCTTCACATCCTTTAATGAGTTTTAAGAAAACAAGAATACTTGAAAATATTTTCATTATTTAAGAAGTCAGAAAAGAGATTAACATAAAATCTGTGCAGGGAGTCTGAAGGAAAGGCCAAGGAATGGAAATATGAAAGAATGTATGAGGATTTTGTGCTAGATGTAAAACTACACGGACTCCCAATCCTATGGGGATATAAACGACATGGGTGCCAAATGTAGGGTATGCTAAACGATTACCCATGTAAGGTTGCATATAACTGTTGAGTAAGGGAAAATGCAAGGATGGTTGGGTTTGACGAATTACTCAGATAGAGTGGGGGGTTCCTATAAGCATAAAAGGGGATGAAATAGGTTGTTGCATATGATATTCAAAGGGGGTGAGTACATATATTCCAGTTTCAAGGGTTATACATCTAGGTATAGGTTGTCAACTGAAACAAGTGGATTTCATCGTGACCTGGACATGTACACATGGAAACGATATCCAAGTGTAAATGGTATGTTTGGACATCAAATCAAATATACAAGTGACATGTGACCTCATGACATGGTCAATATCATGCATGTAAAAAAATGAGAAGGGTTAAGGTCCTGCCCCCATTTATTATGGATCACCTATGTGTTGGTTTCATCTATGGGATTATTAAAATACTGTGATAAATGTGACGAGGCAGGGTCAAAATTATTGAACTAGAATCCTTTCTCAGCATCAAGACAATCAATCATGTGCCTAGTCCAAAGGTGTTGATGGAATATAGATGTTCTCCTAAGGATATATTGACATGGCATTAATCAGCAGCTGGAAGGGGATGGTACAATGAGGCTAATGGCCACAATGGCACACTAATTTGGTGAGATGATGACAGGGGGTGTTGTCTATGGGGTGGATTCCCACAATATAATCAACAAGAGTGATGATGATGATTAGGCACATTTGGGGACCTGCTCTGATTTTATGGACATGGGATTTCCTCATTAACTTAGAAGGGTTGATTAGATAGGTCAAATGGACTAAGTCTTGTGTTTGTTGACACAACTATGTTGGGATTGGTTGATGAGGAAGGCTCATCAGAAGATGAGATGAGTCAAATTATGTTCATCCCACTAAAATAAGTCACTGGAGGGTGAACTTCTTCTATCACTATGACTTGGGTCTCTGTTGAGAGACATCGTAAATTGGTGAGTATCGAACGGTACTTAGGAAAATATTGAAAAGGATGTGAGTAATGGTCATGGAGGGTGCACACTACACAATGATGGTTGGTGTGAAATGAATTTTTGCATGGTTTTGGGAGGTATGTTAGATGGAATACTGGTACCTTGTCATTGGGATCATCATCTAACGTTTGCATATGAGTGCATAGGATGGGAAACTCCATACAGCTCTGGGTAACATCACCTAAAACATCGCATAAAGAACAAGGCAGTGGGGATCGAGTTGAGTCAATGTTGGAACATATTCCCCATATATACCTTGGTTAATAATCTTTGCATAAGGTTCCAAGTGTTTAGTGTAAGTTGTTCCATGTGAAAATGGTTCTAGTTCCTAGTCTAGTTTCTTGGACCAAGAATTTGTCCACATTTGACTCACTTAGACTTGTGGTTATGCCATAAAATCTTGTTTGTCCACTTACCCACTCTTTTAATTGTTTTATAGAGTCAATGAACCCCTCTATGCTACATTTAAGGGGTAGTTATTGCATTTCCCTATTTTAAGGAGACTGGGTGTGCCTTCTTAAGGATTTGATCAATTTGCTCATTAATGTTCCAAAACCAAGCCACTAAACCATATCTATCACCATCATGATGGTTCCTTTCACACTTGTTGACTAGCCTAATCACTTCATGGTCCATTTAGGTTCATTCATCTCATTATGACCACTACTTGGAGTTACACTCTGCACAATGTCATAGATTGGGGGAATTAGTCAAGATAAGCCAACATTAATGTGAGCTACTCATATGGTTTGTTGGACCCATGGTATTTTCCCAAGGTATTGCATGTAATAATGCATAAATATTGTACTGTATTTTTGCTCAATAAAGAGAGTGGAAAACTTCCCACCGGAGTGATTTTCCTCTAGTGTTCTATCCAATATTTCTTCTCTATTCTTGCTATCTCTTTGTGCAAATAATTCTAAGTGAGAATGTTTTTGCTATATAGATCTAGGATGGAATGTCACATGACTCATAACTTTGTTGTGATGTTATGCATTCCAAAATATAACATGGTATTAGATCTAGTATGATGCAAAACAATTTCCATTTTTGCTTCCAGTTATTACCTTTGGTCATTTGGTTTCTCCTTTTGGCCTTTCTCTAGCATAATGTCAAAGTAAGGAATTTCAAAGAGTGTTTATTGCAGGTACATGGATAAATGGTAGAATATTCAATAAATGATCAAGTTCAACTTTCTTCCTCTATAGATTCCTCTATTTTCCATGAAGTTGTTTTTCATGAAGATAACATACGAGCTACTGCCATTAATACTGTTGAAGAGAAGGTCTTCCATCTCTCATAATTTTTCTTCCATGATTCTTCTATTTACTCTGCTAGTGTGCAAAAGAGAGATCCATTGGTTTTTTTGGAAGAAGGATCAATGCTTGGAGATGTTGCATTAGCTCTCCTAGGATCCATGCTTCTTATGTATTCCTATATGATTGATAGCACCAATTTTCAGAGTTGCACAGAAGATGGAGGACACCTACATTCACTTGGAGCTGATCTCACCTATTATGGTTTGAAACTAAATTTTCAAGAGTTTCTTCATGCATTTGGTTTTGTTCTCACTCTTGTTGGTTTGGTATGCAAGTTCAAATGGATTCCATATTTTATTGCTTCCATTGTTGAAGAAATCAAGCACATGTTTTTGGAGCATGATCCACTTCTTCACAAGAAGAATATTCCTCCAGACATATTCATTTAGTTTGGAGTGTATACAAATTTTGGTTTCTTTTTCATGTCCATTTTTAGGGAGGATTTTTCCCATCTGGTATTACCTATTTCCTCAGTTCATATGGATCAATAATGTAAAGGGTGACCATAAGCCTTGTTTCTTGGGCCCTCAATAATTTCTCACTACCATTTTTTCTTAAGGGGGGTGTTGGAACATATTTCCCATATAGACCTTGGTTAATAATCTTTGCAAAAGGTTCCAAGTGTTTAGTGTAAGTTGTTCCATGTGAAAATGGTTCTAGTTCTTAGTCTAGTGTCTTAGACCAAGATTTTGTCCACATTTGACTCACTTAGACTAGTGGTTATGCCATAAAATATTGTTTTTCCACTTACCTACTCTTTTCCTTGTTTTATGGAGTCAATGCGCCCCCCTTGTGCTACATTTATGGGATCGTTATTGCATTTCACTGTTTTAAGGAGTCTGGGTGCGCCTTCTAAAGGATTTGGTCATTTTTTTCATTAATGGTTCTATTCCAATCCACTAAACCACCTCTAGTGCCCTCATGATGGTTTCTTTCCCACTTGTTTACTAGCCTAGCCACTTCAAGGTCCATCTAGGTTCATTTCACATCATTATGGCCACTACTTGAAGTTACACTTGGCACAATGTCATATATTAGGGGAATTAGTAAAGATAAGCCAATACTAATGTGAGCTACTCATATGGTTTGTTGGACCCATGGTATTTGGTATCCCATGGTATTTTCCCAAGGTATTGCATGTAATAATTCTTATATGTTGTACTGGGTTTTTTCTCAGTAAACAGTGTGGAAAACTTCCCATTGGAGTGATTTTCCTCTAGTGTTTTATCCAAAATTTATTCTCTATTCTTTACATCTCTTTGTGCAAATAATTATAAGTGAGATTTTTTTTTCTATTTAGACCTAGGTTGGAATGTCACATGACTCAGGAATTTTCTTGTGATGTTGTGCATTCCAAAATCTTAATGGAAGAAGAGGAAGGGTTCAGGGTTTTGTTCTGGTTTGTTGATGGTATCACACTTGTTTCATTTCTCCCAACCTTCTTTTTGGGAGGTGGTGGGGCAGTGCTTGGTGCTACTTTTGATGCTCCTAGAGGAGGGTGGTTGGCAGTAAAAATAGGTTGCATAGGTGTTAAAATATCTTGGAGTGTGGAAGGTGGATTGGGAGGTGTAAGGTACCAAATGGGGAGGCATAATGTCAAACTCGAGATATTGAGAGTTTCCATGAATGGCATGCTCACAATTCCAGACGGTGGAAATAAAAAGGGGATTTGTTGAATAGGAGTTGCTCCTCATTGGTTACTAGGTAACTGATTGGTAGAGGGGATTGGTTGGGGTTGTGGTTGGGGCATGGATTTATTGGGAGAAACCATGTTGATCTTAGAGATTTCCATTTTCAAGGGTTGAGGTGGTAGATCCTAAAAGGTTCCAATCATGGGGGGATTTTGAAAAATGTTGGGACCAACACTGGTAAAACATGGGATGGATGCGCAATAGATAGTGTTTTCGAGAAGGGGTAAAACATTCTCCAGACAGGCCAGTCTCTAAGGACCATAATATGTCAACTGGTCCAACTTGACAATCTTCTCGCCATGAGGGAACATCATAAGTTGGAAGACGGATGAGGAAACCTTTTTCATGGAATACATATAGCTATGTCCAAGGAGGAATTTGTAGTCTAACTAGGAGTTGACTACTTCAATGTTTATTAACACATTTTTTCTAGCTAACACTATGGGAACATTCAGGACAAGGCCCTGAGGTTGAGCTATGACCATCATTAGCATGTAAAGTCATGATTGATGGCTCTAGTTTAGGGGATACAAGACTCTTCCAAACATGATTTGAAATGACATAGGTGGAAGCACCCTCATCAACATTACAACGGTGAATGAACAAGTTATGAATGTTAACTAGGATTTAGAAGGATACTAAGGAGGGAATTCGTGGCTTCGCTTGATCCAAATCAAATGTCATCAAACACTAGTTAGAGGGATCAATTGCACCTAAAGCATAGATTAAATCTTTGTGTTGTCCAGGGAAATTTCTAAGGACCTGCAAGGTTCACATGACAGTAAGGGAATATGATAAATTACCCACAACATTATAATTGGGAGAAACAAAAGTGTTGGGATTATTCGCAATGTGACACAAAATAAATTTAGGGAATTTCAGAATCCAATCAGTAGAAGGTATAGGAAGGTGGAAGGTGTCATCCATAGAGCCATATTGGTTACATCGAGTTTGGAGGTTGACATTAGAGGACATCATAAGAAGGTGCTGAACCCCAAAGTCAGGTGGTTGACTCGATGAAGCTGATTGGTTTGGGTAAGGGGCCATTGACTGTCCAATTACAAGTCTTTGTATGCGGAAGGAGTTTTGCAGAACCATAGGTTTAATTTTGAGTGGTTTGAAGCATGGGTGGGATAGCTTGCCATGGTGGGTCCACCATCGCTTCTTGTTGATTCGCTTCATTCCATAGTTGGAAAGCCTTAGCCAAATGGGAGAAATGATGGGTATAATTCCAATACACATCGTAGAAAGAGAATCAAATGATTTGCTCATAGTTGAACATTCTTGGCCTATTTAGGTTGCTTTTTAGGTTCTTGGTCTACGAGATTCACACTAATGTTGTTTGGAGGGTTTGCAGGTTGGTTCCACTTCCATGTTGTTGGTTATTTCCCTTGTTCTTTCCTCGATTATTGTTCTTTCCTCGACTATTTTCCTTGGGTTGTGTTTGGGTGTTGGGCATAGCTTGGCGGGGGGCATGTTTTATTGGGTGTATACTTGCCTTTGTGGAAAAGAGGGAGAAACAAGCTGTTCCTGAATTGGAGTGACTGAGAATGGGACAGGAAAAGGATAAAATGGGTTCATGTTCAAAGGGGCCTTGAAGGAAGTAGAAGTGCCACTACACATGTTGGAATTACATGAGGGTCCATTAACATGGGAGGCTAAGGCAGGAGGTGAGTATGATGTACTTGTTCGTATGTATGACGAAGCACGTGATAGATATAGGTCATAGCTTGGAGTGGCGATCGAGCCCTAATTAGGATGCACTACATTTTGAAAAGGTCCATATGTATAGCCACTCACTAGGAGAGGGTAAGGTACATATGGGTTGGGTATCGTGTCGATATTTCTAACGATACCATTTGCAGTATGGGATTCCCTTAGTAGATATTTCCAAGAGGAGTCTCTGCAAGGACCATCAGGGATGATGGTATATAAATACCTAGGTTGTGCATAGATTAGGTCGATCTGCTAAGATTTTAGGAAATCCTGTTCCTCAATTTGAGGTCGTTAATAGGACACATCTTTAGAAATGGAAGGGACTAGGGACTTGAGGAACCATTCCAAAAAGATTCAATCATAAAGTTTAATTTTGCATAGAATTCTACGCCTACACCACTCCTGGATGTGTTTTGTGATGTGGGTGGTAGAATTCTGTCGATAAGAGAGAAGGATATCTACTTCATCATCATATTGGACGGGTAATTGAAAGAACTATAGGAAGGTGTACTCTAATGACACAAAGTTAGGATGTGTTATGTGGTGTTGGTTGATATACCACTTAGCAGTGACACCAGTGAGGGTCTGCTAGAAAAAGCATAGCTTTATGGAATAATCTCCAATGCTATTTGAGGAGAAACATAAGTGAAATTACATGATATGATTTTGGGGTTCTTCCCCGACCTTCTCTTCAAACTTTGGGATATTTGATGGGACCTTGGTTGGCATAGGGGGGGAAGTTGGGATCATGGTGAGTCAGATCGTTGATCAGCGTTGCCAAATCAAGGAGGCTGAGGATGGACATAAATGGAAAACTCGCAATTGTGGTACCTCCGAGCGGAGGATTTTTAAAGGGAGCATTCCCCATAGGGGACTCTTGATGGGTGGATTTCCTATATGGGGGTTACTAGAAGAAAGGTTTCCCATCGAAAAGTAACATATGTATGGATTCTCAATAACAACATGTATAGTGGGTGGGTTGCCGATGGGAATATTTATGGAAAGGATGATTCTTGAAGGTGGGTTTCCTATGGGAGGGTCCCTTAGAGTTGGGTTCCCAATGGGTTCCTAGTAAATGAATTTCGAATGGGAGGGTTCCCAATGGGAGGGATTCCACCTCCAGATGAAGGAATATTATAAGCCATAGGAATACGTTTGGGAGAGGGACATGTGTGATAATGATCAATCCCAAATGCAATTCTGAACATGGTTAGAGAGAGAGTGAACGATGTTGACTAGTAGTGAAAAAAAATCAGTCTAGCGAACCAAACTATAGTGATTTCCCTTGAATCTTGTGAGAGTATCTTAGAGGATAAACGACGGCAGAGTGATGCAAGTGTGAAAGAGGCCTATGAAAATTCTAAACAATCCAACTTCAACCATGTGTGTAGAAGGAGAGATCTCAACAAAAGCGAAACTTAGGCCAACAACACACACTAAAAATCTACTGCAATAAGTTGCAGTAAGCGAGTGGAAAAAATGGTTAGAACCCCAACTAAAAGTCACTACCTAGAAAAAAATACTAACATACCAATGAGGTATGGGAGCATGAAAACACCTAACTAAATAGTTGGAAGTGCTCGCAAACTGTATCCTTTGTGGGGTGATGAAATCCAAGTCATACAATACGGCCTAAAATACCAATAATGGATAAGGTATATCCCCTTACCAAGAGGGATCCCAGGTAAAATATCCCTAGAAGAATGGTAACTAGGCTACCTTGTTCATGACATGTATGAGTAGGTGAATATGCCACTTCATCCTTTGACCATTGCACCCCCAGTAAGGGATCCTAACAATGCAATGAGGAATACAAGTAAGTATCCTTCAATACAGAGTGGAGTGCCACATTCCACCCATACCTTAGGAACCATTCTTGTGACTTCAACCCTCACAAGGGAGAGTCCTACCCAACGAATTGGTTGTAACCATGTCAAAAAATACTAGGGTATTTTGGTACCCTAAAAGTGAACAACTATGTTTCATATGTATGTGAAAAAGGGGATTATTCGGACGCCTATCCCCAGTGTCCTAACTTAACTACAAGATTGTTTTTGGTCCTCAAATGAGGTTAATGTGTGTTAAGTTATGGTTTTATTTTAAGGTTTTGTTGGCAGCATGAACCAACAATATTTTAACTTAGGCAGTGATTTGTGTGCATTGGTGTTGTGTACATCATACAATTAAGAAAATAAATGCTAAATAGAAATGAAAAATTTCCAATACTAAGTTTAGTATTTTCTTGGAAACATCACTTTAACGTAAAAGGGCCATGACTAAGCATTCAATTTTTAAAGCATAGAATGAATATTATTAAGCAAAATTAAAAAGAAAATTGTTGCTAACACTTTTTTTTTCTTTTTGTTTTTTTGAGGGAATAAATAAGATTTATTTTTGTAACTTGTGATGCATAATTAACAAAAAAAAATACATTTGAATTCCTCTCGAAAAAATATGTAGTTTGAAAAAAACACACAAATCTGAGTCTGGAGGCAAAGGTATCTTCGTTAAAAAAAGCCAATTTTCAGCACTTTTTTGTTTTGTTTTTGGAGGGCGGAAATCAAATACATTTCTGTAAAATTTGAAGCATAATTAACAGAAAAAATTATATATTTGAATTGCTATCGAAAAAATATATGGTTTGAAAAAAAAATCATGCAAATCCCAGTCTAGGAGGCAAATATATCTTCATTCAAAAAGACAATTTTCAGCACTTTTGTGCATGAACGAAAATATTGCAGAGGACATTTTGAAGGAACAAAAGCTCAGCTTGATTAATAGAGGGTGGATTCATGCCAATTTCATCATTGTAAAGACTCATAAAGCATAACAAAACCAAAAAATCAAGCAATCAGATCAAGAACAATTAAAAAAACTAAGAGAGAAAGGTGGTTGAATAGAACCAGAAATCGATATGGATTGAACTCAGTGGAAGTGCCAAAACTGTTATTGGTATTTTCAAACAAACATGTGCCAAAAGGAACCTAATAAGGTTTATGGAAACCTTAGTATCAGTTTGAATATGAAAAATTTAAGAACTAATAATTAATAGACATAAACAAAAAAAACAATACTAAGCATGAATATAACTTGGAATTAAAGAGATGTAGGAAAATGCTAAACTAAAATTGGATGTATTCTTTGACACATGGATTCGTCTATGAATTCCTGTACTGTTAGTTTGGAAAATGTGGAAGCAACATTATGATACTTACATTGCTCCTTCTACAGCTTGATATCTGCAAGATTTGAAGCTTATTCAATCACTCTGCTTTCTGATGTTGCCTTTTCCTATGAAAGCTGATGAGGCCGGTCCTACAAACTCTGCAACTGCAACTGATGTTGGGATTTAAGATCTTCAATATGATTGGAGAAGTTCTCCTGGAGAATATTATTCTCTTCTTGTAACCGATACTTTTTGTCCTTTTATTCATTAAGAAAATTGGTCAAGGTGGAGACAGAGTCATAATTTTCCCCAGCAAAGGATCCCATGGCAGCTAGAGTCAACCACAACATCTTCACCAAAATTAGTTGACTCCTCAGTTGTGGAAACCAAAAATTCTATAGAATCTAAAATTGGTAAAGGTGTATTGATAGTGGTGGATTCTAATTGGCATAAATCCTATGGAACTGATGTAATTGATTGGGTATAGGTAGTCATAGGATTTTTTTTTACCGAGGGATCAGTAGGTTGTGTAGGAGAGGACTTCACTTCATACTATGAAAAGATAAAAGGAGTGGAAAATTGATACAATTATGTATCCTATGGAAAAGTTGGAGGTTGGTGTGATACTGGATGTTTAACTAGAGTGTCTAACACATTCTCAGTTGTTGGTTGAGTGGATGTATTGAGATGTTGTGTAATTGAATCTAAAGTATTAGTGTGAGGACATGAGTGTTGTGGTGAATTATGAAAGGAGTAGGGAAAGGGGTATTCAATATAAGGGGTTTCTGATAGGTTACTATCTAGAGAAGAAGTATATTTAGGACCAGTTGATATGCCATTAATAGTTTCAGTGTTTTCTAGAGAATATGACTGAAAATGTTCTTGGACTACTAGAGTTGGATGAACTACTTTTAAAGGTTGTTCTTTTTCCAAATTAACAAAGTTTTCTATACATGGTTGAGAGGAAGGGTTCACAACTGGTTTTGTTTTACCTTTATCTTTTACAGAGACCAGAGGTACTGACACAAGAAGATAAGTAATACTAGGGATAGACTAAGTAACATTGTGACAAAAAGGGACATACTGAATAGAAGAGGCATACTTACCTTGGAGAGTTTGATTATGTTGGATCAAGGTAATGCCATTTTAAATTGGAGTAGAAGGTTGAGCAAATTATATAAGTTGTTTTCCTTGTTTCTCTTCAAATTGTTTATGTGTTGCAGATCTAGGTGAGGCTGGACTGGCCACTATATATCTATCGTATGTTTCCATTGCCTCCTTGGAAACTTGTTGTTGTTGGTCAAAGAACCTATTTATTTCCTCTATTACTCTGATATTCTATTGTTTCTAGGATTCATGAATAAGAACTCTTTGTTCTAAATTAGTCACCCTGCTCAAAACTTCTTCAAAAGTTAATCCAAATTGATATATGGAGTCATATGGCTATTCCTCATGCACATAAGATCTCTTTAATTGTAACTCCACAAAATGATATGCTATAAACCCTTTGGGGTCATGCATCATTTTCCCTACAAACTCTAACTTCAACTTAGTTAGCACATTTGCTAGTATGAAGCCATGAGGTGATTTTTGGAGAACTATATGTTCAATGTACAAAGGGAATTTTGGTCAGGACTTCCTTTTGAGGGAATTGCATTGTGCATAAGGTCCATCAAGAATAGTCTAAAAATATAGCTCTACAAGGACCAATCTGTTAGGGACAAACCTGGGTAATAGGTGTACTGATTTGCTGCCCTGTATCCTAAGATAGGTGAAAAAATACAATGCTTACCAATATCACATAGGTTCCACCAATTTTTGGCCTCTTATGAGATCATAGGAGATTTATTCTTAGAAATAATAAAATAAACAACACTGAAGAAGTTATCACATATATCATAAATATAGGGTTTATAATTATCTTCCCACATAATTGAACAATAAATGTGAATCGAGGGTTTCTCCTTAGTCCAATGCTAGTTCATAGAAGGATAAGCAAATGAGGCACACATAATAATATCTACTAGGTATGCCAACAAGTAAAATTTGGGATTCTTGGTAGCTGGAGCCTTCTATGCATGAGTGAGCGCATCCCTTAGGGTTACGAATTTTTTTTGTGCCCAATTGAATACTTTCCATGTAGTTTAAATGTGATGAGACAAGGGATCCCATCCCATTTTAAAATAGGAGCAATTGTCAACATTGTAGAACATGCAAACCATGGCCTTGAGCAACTTATAATGTTACTTAAGCATAAAAATTGGGAACAACCTAGTAGGTTTGAGTACAAAGATATCGGGTTCAGCCATACATGTCTTAACCATGACATCTAGTTCATGTTTCTCCCTGAATGCTCTAATGAATTCTTGTGTAAAGAGTTGGTTCGAGGTCTTCAATCCATAAATTCTAGCAAATGTATCTAGCTTGAACGAAGAATAAATGGTCCCCTTGGAGTCCCTAAAGGTACTGGTTGGGATGTCGACATAATCAATCATTCATTTGACCAGGTCTATGTAAGGCATAACATATGGATGTGCAGCACGGGGCCTTCACTTGTTGGCCAATATCTTAGCACGTTAGTTCATATTGTGGGTTTTTAAATTGTCCAAATTTTTATCGAACCGATATATTGCAGGTATTGGGGGGGATGAGGGGTTGAAGCTGGGGGGGTAGGGTCATTTATAAGGATTGGGTTATAAAAAGGGGTGGCGGGAAGGTTTTAGGTATTGGGAGGGGGTTTCAACAAAAACGGTCTGGGTCAATATCTACCGAAATTAAGGGTATTCTTTAATATCCCATGATTGCATGTGCTACGTGAGAGGCTCACTAAGTGAAGTCCCTATGGTGTGTAGGGATGGCATGTAAATGGGACCGGATAGTGTTCTGGTAAATGGGTTCTCCATCTTTGAACTCTGATAATTTTTCAATGTCGAAAAATATGTAAATTCTCACCCAATCTAGACAAACCATGTCAAAAACCCGTGCATGAGTGTCCAAGTAAATGCCAAAATTGGGGTCTTTTATTTTTAACTCATGTTACACTACAACTTTCTGCATGGTTTTGCTAGCCATGGCATCTGAAGGTAATCCTGCAATGCATGATAGAATAACATAAACTACCGTAATTACAAAAAATCAATACAAAACCAAAAGAAGCATACGATACCTGAGATAAACCTGAAACACAATCGTAGAAATAACCTACAATCTTAGTGCTAGAGTAGAGAACAAGAATTCAAATTCTCTAAGTTGTAATGGTGAAGTGATTTAAAATTTGATTAAGTGCAGTTCCATCATGACCAAATCTTATTACCATTAATTGCAAAAAATATAGTTAGAAATTGCATTTAATTCACTAGTCAATCGAGGTGTTTTTGGCACGTGTTTCTGCACAAGTGGTTTTGGCATGTGTAATTGTAATAAGTGACATCGGAGGCGATCGATTTGCACCGTGCGTCCGTAGGGTGCATATGTACAGTTGGATTATGATGCAATGCTCAACAACATTTCACACACACATGCACACATTTTCTCATGGTCTCATGGTATTAGTGTCTGAGTAAATGCAAAAATTGAGGTCTTTTATTTTTAACTCATGTTCCACTATGACTTTCAGCATGGTTTTTCTTTCCATGGCATCTGAAGGTAATCCTGAAATGCATGATAGAATAACATAAGCTACCTTAATTACAAAAAATCAATACAAAACCAAAAGAAGCATACGATACTTGAGATAAACTTGAAACATAATCATAGACATATCTTACAATCTTAGTGCTAGAGAAGAGAACAAGAATTCAAATCCTTTGTGTTGTAATGGTGAAGTGATTTAAAATTCAATTAAGTGAAACTCCGTCATGACCAAATCTGATTACCATTAATTGCAAAAAAGCTAGTTAGAAATTGCATTTAATTTCACTAGTTCATCGAGGTGTTTTTGGCACATGTTTTGCAAATGGTTTTGGCATGTGTCAATGTGATAGGAGACATTGGAGGCGATTGATATGCACCCCGCACCTCAAGGTGCAATATGCACAGTTAGATTAGGATGCAATGCTCAACAAAATTTTCACACACACACACACACACACACACATTTTCTCATGGTCTCCATATATATATTCCGAGTTGTCTAACTCGGGGACTTTTTGGGAGGCCTTAATTGTCTCGCCATAATTTTATTTCTAAAATTCAACTATTTTATTTCTTAATTTGGTTAAATAGTTACGTAGTTAGACCCGTTTTATATATTTTCTTAAACCTATCACATGGTTTTGATACACACACACACACACATATATGTATATGTATATATGTATGTATATATATGTATATGTATACATGTATATATATATGTATACATGTATATATATATATATATATATATATATA
>LPNX011224705.1:597813-732813 GCA_001517045.1 Pseudotsuga menziesii
TATGTATACATACATACATACATATACATACACATATACATACATATACATATGTATGTATGTATGTATATGTATACATACATATACATACATGTATATATATGTATATACATACATACACATACATACATGTGTATATGTATACATACATATATATACATGTATGTATGTGTATGTATGTATATACATATACATACATGTATAATATATGTGTATGTATACACATACATACATACATACATATATATGTTTTACTTATACATGATAAAACTCATATCATGTGATAGATTACAATTTATGCAGTGAGGACTTCAATTTTTTTTATCGTTGGATTAGTTCCTTTCATTACTAAATATATGCATCAATACACAAAGAATTGATGTTTAAATATAATATTTTTAATGTTGAAATATATAATTCAAATAATGAATTGCTTGAATTACAGATTATCTGTAATGATGTCTCCAACATTAGTGGATGGAGAACACATAAACTTATTTTTGAGCAATTCAAAGGTTGCATAAGGCAAGGTCTACCCAAGTAGGAAGGTACTGCATTGTAACAAAATTAGATCCGACTACTTTGTTGTTAATGTTCAAAATGGAGAGGTTCCATTATCTTGTCCTAATGAAGAACTAAATACATTGGAAGACACTCGTTAAGGAATGTACTTTGTTTCTTGTTCGAGAGTGCAAATGTTTAAGAATGGTGAATGACTGGTACCTCAAACAGATCATGGTTTGATGAGTGTTTCAATGGGTAATGATTCAAATAATGACAGTGATGGGAATCATAACATTGCTTCAAATGATGAAAAAACTTCAGGGGAATTTTCTACGTCAGAGTGGGAATATAATTGATAGAAAGGTCATTATATGAATATTGGTCCCAAATAAAGGAATGAATTCCTTGCACACCATGTCATACTAAAGCATATATGCTCAAATACAAAGGAACACATAGCCTTGGGTTTTATCTCAAATGTTCTCGAGGACCACATTATTGAAGGAGAGATGTTGGGATTACATAATTTTGGTGTAATGGTGGAATGAGTTATATCAGATTGCAACAAGTGATCCCTCTTAGTCCAACCCATGAATACAATATCTTGGCCAATAGATAATTTTCTAGGGTAAAAAACTGGAACTTTATTTCAAGTTCAAGGTATACATCAGTTAAACCGACCATCCTATTCCCATATTAAAGATCATAACTTGAAGTTTAAAGGATTGTCGATGAAGCTAACTCATCTATGCTCATATGAGAATAAGTATATTGTCGATGGGACTATTATAAAGGTGCTTGAAGGAGAAGTGGTACAATTATTCAGGTTAGATAGTCTTCATTTTGGTAATCATATCTATAAAAACTTCACACAAAATTGCAACCACTTTAGTCTATTAGAAGGTTCTTTGATAAGGTGTCCTATTGACTAGTTGGTGCACCTTAGTGGTGTTATATTAGATGTCAAGTTGAAAGAAATTATAGTGGAGGTAGAAGTGAATATGTGGAGTGCAGTGGAAGATACTCTTCCACAAATGGAATATCCCATTAATATCGGTTATTTCTCTTATGGCAAATGAGTGACAACCTGAACATACAGTCACCACAAACACCCAAGGCCAAATTAATCTCATGGATGTACAAATAAAACAGGCTCTACTGAATATGAGGATGAAGATCACTTCCACAAATGATTAAGAAATAAAAGATGTTGTAAAAAGGAATGCCTATCTAGAATACCCAATGGCTCATTAGTGAATGGTTGGCATGTGATTAAATCCAAGGGTGAGAACAAAAGAAGGGAATTTGTGCTCAATTCATTGGAATCAAATGAAATTATAAACATGAGTGACAACACAATGGAAAGGGGCTTGCTTCATGAAATTTGGTGGCATTGAGGTTTATCAAAACACATGGTATTTATCTTTTTGTATACCAAGAACCACCTTCTTTCATTATATGAGGAAATTTATAAATGGTGACAGAAGGTTAGTAAATGGAAATTGTGGGTCAACAAATCCAATGCCTAATACTTTATAAATAATATATAGTCTAATAAAGACAATCAACGAAAATTCATATATAGCTCCCCATCAGAACCAATCAACATCCAGATAGAATGTCGATGCCTCTTAGTTTATTACCTACAAATTATACACAGAAAATAGTTCTTCAGAAGTGAAATGATGACCTTGACAAGCTTATACTTCCTCCAGTGTCACAGTCCAACTTCAATAGTATATGGCATGGTCATTTCCAAGATATAACAATCACAAAGAAACCTCTACTTTGCATAGTGTGATGAGTGTTGTGAAATTTTACAAAAACTCATAGTCACCACAGACCGAAAGGTGATAAAATATTGGCACCAACTCCATAAATTTCACAATGATTACATTACTAGTTGGCACACAAAATATTATTCACATCGATTGGAATCATACTACAACCCAAGCAAATGCTTGAACATTGTGCATGACAATATGGACAAGATGCAGATGGAAGGATGGGAAGGAAGCCAAAGTTGGTTACCCTACCTATAATCTCCCAGTTCATGTAACTAGAATTCTTACACATGGGCATAGGTATGGGGGTTTTGGTCACTTTGGGATCCCTTATCTAGATGTTTGTTCGAACTAACTATATCATCCTTATCTTTATTCCTGCAAAAGTTAAAGGACCCAATTGTTGATGAATTTGGGCATTTGTTGTATGAGAAAGGGTCTCCAATGCATCCATTTCATAATGCACTTATAAAAAATGAATGATATGGAAAGTGTCGAGATTATAAAAGTAAATATTTGGAAAAATGGGGCCGACGGCAAGTCGAAATTGCCTATGGGAGAACCTATAATGTCACCATTCAAAACACTGAAATAAATCAAAGATTTAAAGAAAGGAATGAAGTCATATATTTCTTATTTCAGTGCAACAATGGAATATGGAGGGGAAGAGCAATGGATTTCGAATATAAAATATTGGAAAAATGTTTTGTGGTCTTTAGACGTGTCGTTGGTTAATCAGGTAAGTCCAAGAGGTTCCTTTTGGCCAAAACCAAGGAACAATTCAAAAACTAGCAATGATATTCATCTACAGCCTTATCTCATGGAGGACTACTTGGATAAAAGGGACCTTACTAATGATGAAATATATCTGGGTCCTTCCTGCAACAGGCCTACAGAATAATTTTATCTAAGAAAATATGTGAAGAAAGGTTATATGCTCATTATAATACCAATTGAAGATAGGCTAATATGTTTAGGGAATGAATTAGGTGATGTTTACAAATACATGGATGATATGTAGAGACACTAGGTTTTAGTTCAATGGTGGAAAACCAATGGAGGATTTGCACCCTGGGATAAAATAAATAAATAGTGGATAGTATAACATGGGATTAGAAATTACGATAGGATGAAAAGTACAAGGTACAAATAAATGAAACTAGACATTGGGCCATTACAATATATCAACAACAAGTGGAAATCAAATGTATGTGATGATAAATGAGGCATTCTTGTTATGTTTCAAGAAATATAGGAAGCTAGTTTCTCTCGACTTGAGATGTAATTTCTCTCCAATTTACTCTATTACCATAACAATCAAACAATTTGTAATATGTTTTAATTATCAATGGAAAATGAGATATTAGATCAATTAATTTATATGATTATTACAACATATGAATAATTTTGGTCGTAGTAAATCAAGAAACGAGTAGTTTAAAGAAATTGCAATTCATTCTTGGTTTATGCTTGACAATTACAACCAATGCATTCATCCAATCAAACAACAATACAAACCATCAATTATTATTCAACCACGAACATAGATAAATGAACATAGGTCATATTAACATGAAGTCTTTATTCCAATCACATTACCTAGAGAATATTTATATTAGTGCTATACAAATGGTGCAAATTTCGTTGCTCAACGCTTTCAATAAATTAAGAGATTTTTCATTGATAGGAAATGGGTTTGAAATTCACAACACAAGAACAAAATTACAAGGATAATAGGTATCTTGAATGTGTAACTGAATATGTTGTTTATACCACCTAGTGTATTTTGATAATGTAATTGATATAATTGTTTTTATGTAAGTGAGAAAAGAGAAGTTCCACCTCTATAAACAAGTATGGAATATATTAATTTCCATTTTATACCATCTTATGAGGTTGAATCTTACCCTTTAGTCGGGTTCAAACATCGACAATCCTAGTGTCACAATTACAATGACTCAAAATAATTCAAAAATTCAAGAAACGACTTATGTTCCTTCCCTACTCTTTCTAATGGAGTGGCTGAGGAAGGGCTAGTGGTCCAACTGATTTTTTACTTCTCTCTTCTTCTATATCTTTCATTATGTTCATGTTGTTCTTTCTAACTGCCTAACTTCATTGTTTATTTCTATTGGACTACTACCGAGGTGCGTGTCCAGTGGACCGTCCAACTATCTATACTGTTGGGTGCTTTGCTGGAATGGATTTCCATACTCCTAGTTAAGCAATCTTATGATATTTGGAAATTTGATGCCACTCATTTCCCATAGGATATTTATGAGTCCTTAGTGTGTCAAATACCAAGTCAACATTTCTGTATTTTCCATATGATATAGGGGGTAGGTGTTTGATTATATTTATGAGATTCATCTATAGTTCAAACTCCTATTTCAATTTGTCAACTACCACAACTCCATTTAAAGGCTCACTTAAATCCCGAAAATCTCTCTCTTTGTTACTCTTTTTCTTGAACTTTTCAAATATTCTGCTTTATTATATAGGTGTCCATTTCCATCACACATATGGGGAAATCCTCCATAAATAACATCTTTAAATAGGCCTCTAAAAAATGCAATAACTGATGTTAAACTCTCTATTTCATTTGGAGCACTCATCATCAATTCTCTCTTAGTAAGAAATTTGTTAGCCTCCTTGATTGTGTTTTCTATTTGTAACCCCTATTTATGCAAACTACATGCTATTTCTATTCTTCAAATATTTGATTAAATATCTTGCAGTCTTTGTAATAGACTCAATTCTGCTTCTGTACTTTTTATTTTAGTAGTAGAGGTGGTGGCCAGCTCTACTTCATCCCGTATCAACTGAAATTGGTCCAAACACTAGATGCATTCTTCTTCTATATTTCCCCACAATATTTCTTTATCTCCTTTCAGGGGGGGATTCCCCAATAATTATTGTTTTAACTTATAAACCTTGTCTTCTAGTTCATCTTCCTCATTTTCCAGGTGGGAAAAGAGTTTTTCCTTTTCTCTTGAATCATTGTCTAGTTCTTCTATGTTGAGATCCTTTTATTTTATCAAATATGATGGAGTATCCCCTTTGATGTTGTTAGCATCTTGATCAACTTTAGTCTTCTGTCCCTGATCTATTTGGATCTGTTCTGCCTCTCCTACTCACTACTAGATTTCTTGGCCTAAATTAGATTCTAGTGGAGTAGATATGGATTTATGTTTTAGCCTCATTGATAAAATTTTCAATTCAGATGATGTGTCCATTTCTAGTTGATCCATCTAGAAATAATTTCACAATTATTTTCATGCCATGGAAGTTTGTATGGGCACAAGGGGAAATCCATTTTTTCTTCTTCAGGCTGAGCAGTAACCGATCTTCCCCAAAGTGGTTTCAAAACTCTAGTTTGAGATCCATTGTCATTTTTAATTAGAATATGCCACGTGCCATAGCAGTTTCATGCCAATGTCTCACCATGCCTACCTTATCTTTCGTGTTATTTCACGAAGCATTGTTCCTCTTGGCCATTGATTTTTCTTGCATTGGGATGTTATGCATGTTCTGTTCTTGCTCCTTTACACCTAAGCTCTTGGTCTTCACCCTCGACCCCTTCCTTACTTTTCCATAGCATCAATTTTCTTGTTCATAGAACATTCCATATATAATTCTTGACAGTCAAGCCTTGATGGTTGAACTCCTTATATTCCACTCTATTCCATGAAGCGTTGTTCTTCCCGGCCATAGATTTTTCATGTCGCAGACTGGTATGCACGTTACAACCCAATGCCTTTAAATCTCTATCCTTAATCTTTTCCAGATACATTGTTGATGGTCAACCTCGATATGATGAGGCATAGACTCTGCCATATGTCAAAACGTGGGAAATGGGATGATGAGGAGAAAGAGGAGAAGCCACTTATGTTCTCACACTTTAGTAATTCATGTTATTTGGATTATAGCTTAGGAACGTTGGTGGTGAGAAGCAAGAGAAAGTGTCCAAGTTCTCATTATATAAAATACTAGGTCATTGTATAGGAATTAATTATGTGAATATGAGAAAATACATCTTGAACTCATGAAATCCAATAATTACACTAATGAGATTTATTATGAGTAAGATTATTAATGAAATCAAATTTTCAGAAAATGATAATCAAAACATTAGAAACCAGTGTTCACACTACTGGAAACTGATAATGACAAATTCAAAAAACCATTAATCATACTATTGGAAACCAATGATCACACTTCTAGAAATGATGATCCCAATTTTGGAAACCGATGATCACACATTTGAAAACTGATAATCACATTATGTAAAACCAATAGGCATGCTTTTAGAACATGTTTTAAGTTCATATTGTTAGTGGATAGTCTAAGTTTAATGAAATTGGGGTTTCCCTCTAATAAATGTTTCAGTATGGAAGAACAATTTTGTTTTACCCTTTATATCCACTAATTTTATGGCATGGTATGTATACAGTATTAGTGGAGACATATTTGGAGTGTTAGGGGATGCAACTACTAGTCATAAATTGAAGAAACTAATTGATTCTCTTCACAGGTTTCTTTTACATTACAGGAACATATTATTTATTCAGAGGCTTTGACTATATTTACCAATGATTAAGAAGCATTTCTAGGCATGTATAAGTGCAGAGTTTGTTAATAAAAAATACAAGAAATCCAGCGAGTAATCTAAGACCATCATAAAGTTTTCATAACTTGCTCTAAATAAAATAAATAACATGTAATACCTCAATGGATCTAATAAATTTAAAAGTTTGTTAAACCATAACATTGTCCCACTTTAGTATTAAGTCCATAGTCTTTCAGGGCTTTCATTATGACATTCGTTCAAGTAGAGTACAAGAAACATGGTAATCCACTTCTCTTCACCTTAATTTAAAGTTGAAGCTAATAATTTTCTAGAGTACAATATGGGAGTATGCTTTTATCATCCATAGGGTGTTGTTTAGCACTATTATCCTCTAGTAAGCATGCCATTGATATCCTTCTTTGCACATTTGGCACGATGGTTTGTTTTTCCAACATTCCTTTCATCCAATGGGAACTCATATGGTTGCATTTCATCAATTTAATTTTCATGTCTTATTTTCTCTTCTTACATTCTCTTCTTACTTCTCTTACATATTTTGAATTTCATGTGATGGTTGCTCTTGTTCTTCCATCATTGTAGTGTCAATATATTAAAAATATTGATCATGGGAGTCATTGTACTTGTTTTTTTTGGAATCTATTACATTTTGGATCCTAGTTCACAGAAGCTTTAAAGAATGCATATACTCTCTTATTAAGTCACCAAATTCACATGTTTTGTGAAGTGGTAGGGGCCTAGATGTCTTGGAAGTTGGAAGACCAAAAGTAACTCTAAAATGTGGAAATTGTCTAATTGGATCTCCATGACATAAATCACAATATTTAGATTATTACATATGCTTCATACATGTTCCTACACTAAAACCCATATTATATTATATGCTTGATGACATCACCATGTCTTTCATAGGGATATATGTATAACCTTTTCATGAGTGTATTTTTCATGGTTTTAAAATCTTTTGAGTAATACTATCAATGTCTATTATGAACAAAATTCTATAGTGGAAGAGGGGTGGAGTGGGGGGAGGGGGTTCTCATGTGGTAGGGGAAGGGATAACTTCTCGAGTGTTTAGAATGTGTCTTGTGCATGTATTATTCTCTACTTGGCCAGTGTTGTTTTTCAAAATAGATGCTTCATTCTTGATCATTTGATTTTTTTCATGAGATACTAAAAAGAAGCAATGGGATTATATATTTTATATTGAGTGTATCTATAGGAAAACCCATCTACTTTGCAATTTAAGTTTAGAAAAAAAAGGTGCAAGTTCTAGACAGGTGTTTCCATGTAATTAAAAACTCTATTGGGTTGTGCTCATTTTCATTTGCACTTGTAATATCCTGATTTTGACCCCATTTGCATTAAAATTATAAATGATGTAAATATCTCTATTAAATCACGGTGAGGAGCTCAAGGCCAAGGCATTGCCATCGATTTAGCATTTTATGTATTGGAAATTGAAATTGATGCCGATGGTTCTCATGCTATCCTGCACAATATAAATTGAGACATCATGTAAATATTCAATTTAATAAAATACCCACAACTAGCTATGCAATGCAACAAGAGATGGGGGCATGATTTTCACAAGGAATAGGGAGGGAAATTATTCAAATCCTTGAGCCAATAGTGTTAAGCCAAATGTCAATGACAAGGCCCATAAACTCTCAACTACCCATTTTGTCTTATGCACCCAATCATTTAATTCTTCCAAGAGTTGGTTGAGGTAGTTAATGCTTTGGGAATGGAGAGGTATGGCAATCAATTTCGTATTGGGGCAAGCCATGAATTTTTGGAAATTGTATTTTTTCTTGTGGGGAAAGAAAACACCCATAAATGTGTGCCCAAACCATTCCTCACCCATGATTTTCACTTCCTCACGCCGCTGGAGCTAGCTGGGGCATTTTCTGCATGTTTTTTTTGCTTTTTCCTTCATTTTTCCATGGTTATAAATTCGTTTTTGTGTTGTACAGTGGATGGGAAGGAGAGATTCATGATTTGGGGGTTTATGGAGGTCATTTATGCCCCTATAAGGCCCATAGACGTTTCCTGAAATCGAATTTTCTCTCACAAGGTTGATTTCCCGTTCTACCATTTCATTTTTGGTTTCCCACGACTTCTAAGACTAATGGAAACCCATCTTGGGAATCCCACATCCAAGACGTTTTTTGCTAAATTTTAGAAAAAAAAACATGGAAACATTTGTTTACATGTTTCTCAACAATATATGATGTTTTTCACACATTTAATGAAATCATAATAAAATCTACTTTAGTGATGTAATGGTGAATTTTATGTTTTTTTTTGTTGTTTTTGAATTCCATTGTCATTGAATTTGAACATGAACACAAATCAGGTGACTTAGGCCTAAAATCCTTGATGAACACTTTGAGAGATACAAGAATACTCCTCTCTTCATTTCATTGTAGCTTGGACATCATTGTTAGGTATGTTTTTTTATCATTATCTGATCCCCATGATTCATTAACACCTTGTACTCTTTATCCAACCTTACCATCTTATATTATTCGGTTGAGTTGTTGTCTAATCTTGTCCGGCCACACGTCTCCCCTCATTCATTTTCTCATGTATTCCTCCCATGGAGTTAGTTCCAATATTTGGAATGTAACCTACAATCTTGTTGGTCAATATTATGATGTGATGTTAGATAACATTAACAAAGGATTGTAATAGATCTTTCAGTTTCTATAATGGCGTTGTTATCCTCCAATTCCATTTTTTATTTTTTCTCTTCTTTCTTCAACATATTTTTTATAATTTTCAAATAATCTTCAAAAATAAAAACCCTAACCTCTTTCTTAAATTCCTATTTAATCCCTTCCAATGCCTCCATAACTTCTGAGAAAACATGTATAGTTTTTCTTAGTCTAGTGAACATAGAATTCTATAGATATATCAAACTAGCCTTAAATAACTTCTATGATTGCATGATTGGTGTTTCCTTTCAAAGGCTTGACAAACTTTATTTCTATGGAAGGGATTTAGGGGGTAACCACTAGCTATTGTGTTTTTACTTATAATTGTATTTTTTCTTTATAAATTCTATCTTTGATTGTTACCTTAATTAGATGAGAGCGTAGAGCTCTTGAAATGTATGTTTTTTTCCACGTATTTCCAAGGAAGGGTGTTGATAGTATTAATATCGTAATTGGATAGCAGCTTTAGATCTCTTGCAATGTGTGCTTTTCCTCTTTCCAAGGCAGGGTGCTGTCTTTTACTATATTCCATATAGTCATTTAAACTACAAATGTATTTTGTTCTTATAAATTGATTAGAAATATGTACACCAAGATTATGGTGGAAGAGAAGGAAATTTTCTTTCAAAATTTACTAGTAGGCGATAAACTAATTCTTAGTTTTTGAAAGTTTTGTGTGGAAGTGAATTTGATCTCATATCTCATGTGTGTTGATAATAGGTTTTGTTCCATTCAATGACAATGAGGACGTGTTTTCCATGACAAAGTTTTTGAATGTTTTCTACTCTTTTGTAATCCTTTGATCTTGCAAGTGTTTTCTGAATGGAGGGAGCATGTATTTATGTATTCTTGTATTTTGACCCTAATATAGTGTGTTAGGGAAAGACATATTTATGTATCTGAAATATAATTGGTCATGGATTACAACCTCTTATTTACAAGATAGTAACTAAGGCATCTCATTAATACAATGGACGAGGTTATCCTTTTAAGGAAAACTACAGATAATGTTATAAAGAAAGGAACTTGTATTGGTTAATTGGATACCAATAGTATCCAAGGAACATCGAAGCTAGGCTAGCACAAGGGGTTATTTGGTTGGTCTTTGTTGGGGTAGGGTAGTTTAAATAGATTTTTATTGAGATTTGGCACAAACCACACCTATTTATAGAATTCTATTAGTAAGTGCTAATCCCTACTTGTTAGAGGCAAATCTATCTAGGTCTCTTCCTATAAATCCTAACCTTTGATTTGCTTCTCCTTCGATTCACTCTCAATCTAGGTAAATAATAAGTAAATATGTAATAATAAGATAAAATAATTTTGTCAACATCCAATAATGACTAAATAATTTTATCTATGTGAACTTTGATTTGGTGTGAACTTAAATTCAGTGTGAACTTTGATTCTATTTAAGGGTGCTAGCTCAATGGAAGAGCACCTTTCTTACAAGAAAGAGCTTGGTGGTTTGCTTCCTCCATGCCCTATATACATAAAACAATACAAAATGAGAAAGTGACAAAAATAACCAAATTCGAGCTGGAGACCGGTGTTAGCAAATTTATAGTATATTATTCTGTGACAAAAAAGTGGTCGTTTATAGATTGTATTATAGTCATATATTTAGTTGTTTATATCTTGTCTTATAGTCGTATATTTAGTTGTATATTTGGTCATTAATTTTCACAATTAATGAATAAATTTATTGTTGAGATTATTATTAATCCTCCCTTTGACCACATAGTCTAATTGTATATTTTCCTAGACTAGGAGGTCTTCATCACTCCACTAGTGCATGGGGGACACGCCTAGGGTACATATGCTACTTATTCCACCTGATATTGAGTTTAGGAGTCCCATGGACCAATTCCTATAATTTAGAAACCCACTCTCAATGTTACCAGTAGTCTCCTTCAATTGACCTTGGTAGGTAATCAATCATGCTTAGTTATTCTCCAGTTACTATCAATTAAATCACAATCAGTTAGCCTAGTGCCAATTTACATGATTGAAGGGAGTGTGGTTGCATTTTCTAACCTACTGACAGGCCTTGGATTTAGCATCTCTTTATCATAATTTCACCTTATCTATAATCCATTCTACTTATCCATATTCGTGTGTTAATCCCTTCTTATGCTCGTATACGGGTTTTTATGCTCAAGTTATTTTTCCATTACATGTCTTAGCATTTCATTAGATTTTTTACTGACATTGAGGAAATTAGTGTACTATTTATTTTCTTTGAATATTAAATCATTTGCTGGAAGTAGCTACAATATATTTGAGGGAGTTATGTAGTAGTTGCAAAAACTATACAAGCAGTTGTGAAAACTATACACGAAGCTGCGAAAACTTTACAGGAAACTGTGGAAACTCTACAGGTAGTTGTGGAAACTTTGTATGTAGTTGTAGAAACTCTAGAGGTAGCTACATAATCTTTAAAGAACCTGCTAGGTGTGGAACCTATATAGAACCTTCCAGATATGAAAACTCCTATATAAGCTATAGAAAATTAATAATTCAAATTTACCTTCAACCACCAACTTTGGAGAAAGATATTCATTATGAGTAATGGATTTTTATAAATCCATTATTTATATTATTTTTATATGTCTCAAATCATGATGTTAAATTAAATTTGGTAAATGGAGGTGGATATGAGTGTATCTTTGACTTATTCACAAAGATTTGAAGACCTGTATCAAATATATGATGGACATAAGAAGTCAAAAGTTGTTAGGAGACACTTAGGATGAGTTTTGACTATTTTATTATAGCGTCTCTCCCTAAATTCGAATTTGGCTTCAAAAATATTCTAAATAGCATGTAGTTAACAAAGATCTTGGAACTAGTTTTGAACTAGTTTTTGAGATACAAATTTTAGGAAATTGTTGAAGATATTTTGGATCCTCATTTATTATTTGTTATGGAGAACACATGTAGAAATAATAGCTCTTTATTCATTCTATGGGAAGACTCTTAGAGCATTAATCCAAATAATGATGGAATAAAGTTATGCTTTCGTCTTGATTCAATATAGATCTTAGTTTTATCATTTTCTTTTTGCAATGTGATTTTATTTATTTTATGATCACGTAGTTTCAATTTGCTTCTATTGTTTAAGATAATTTTGCATATCTAGTTATGTAGTTTATTTATGCAATTTCATTTTAATCCATAGATCAACGATTTAAATGTTTATTTTTACAGTAAATGTGCTTAATGCAATAATGTTATTTACTACATTGGATCATACACAATAAATCGTATTTGGAAAGGATATATTTCATTTATGCAATTTCCATTTCAAGTGTGAATTAGTTTAGGATTTACTTTTCCCACAAAGTGTGAATTAATTTAGAATTTACTTTTCCCATAAAGTGTGAATTAGTTTTAGAATTTACTTTTTTTCTGCAATGTATGAATTTAGTTTTAGTATTTACTTTTTAACATTATGTGAATTTACTTTCCCGTCGTGTGATTTACTTTTCTCCAAGTTAGTTTCACTAGTTGTTTTGATGTCTAGTTCCTTGCCAAGACTATGTAACTGTTCATACCATTTTTTGTAAGTAAGGTTATTGAACTACAACTTCAGGTAGATAAATGACTGTGAGAGGAGATTGTGGTTTGCACATACATTGCATGGTAACTCGCAAGTTCTCAACGAACCCCGGGTTGACAATTAATGCACACTTCTTAGTTGTTTTCTAAGTAATTAGAAGACAATTAAAAATCCCATCACCTACACTCATTAGTTAACTGATTCTAGACTAAGTTAGTTATCTGGAGTTGCATTAGAGATCTCCAGTGGTGATTTTCCCACACTGAGTTAGCTCTGGAGTCGGTTTGAGTCGGTAGATTCGACTCAAATCTTAGGAATTCTAATTCTCCTATATGTACAACCAATGTATTCCATATTAATTACTGATTCATGAATATATTCATTTTATTCCAATTTTGTCTCCACGTGTTTGCAATTTTGTCATGATTAATTGAACAGCCTATGCTAAATTCTTCTCTCTCTTCTACAACATTCTCATCTCATTTGAATTCATGCAAACTGATGATCCTATGCTTCATAGATATAACATATACAACCAAATTAATGACCAAATATATGACTTCAAGACAAGCTATAAAAAAACAAACTAAATATAACCACACATTTGGTTGTGTGATAAGATATTGAAAATTCACTACCACTGGTCACCAACTAAAAAATGGTCGTTTATATGTGAATTTTGGTCGTTTCTTTATCATTTATCTCTCATTTTGTACTATTATCCTGATTGAGTGGGTTCACATGAATTGATATTTTCTATTTTAGTAAATATATTTTTTCCTTCCATTTCACTCACACCCCATTCTAAATGCATTTCATTTTCAATTATAATGTGAATTTTATTTCCCCTTTTCATTAAAATATGCATTAACCTATATGATCAATCAAAGCACTCATGCAAGCTGATTTTTTTTCATTATCGTGTTTGTGTGTGTGTGTGTGCGTGAGAGAGAGAGGATACCTTTCTCACAAAATGTGCACAAATGCAACACTGCTACCAAGGGTGCCATGCCCATACATGGCCTTCAAGTATCTATTATTATTATTATTATTATTTCTTTAATGGTGGGGGGTGGTTTCATGGTTGGGACTTGAAACTAACCCAAATATTTCACCATTAGGGAGAGATTAATGGTTACTTAGGAATAAGGATCAACACCTTATTGTGTTCCCGCTAGTATATCCTCGTGGTGATTAAATCCACAACCTACCCTCACGACAAAGTGTAACCTCTAGGAAAAACATAGAATGCACTTTTCAACCCATTACATGAGAGGATTATGTAGGAATAAGAAACCTATACCTCCTCTTCGTCAATGACACTCATATCAAAACTATTCATACAAAATTTTTCCCATGTGTAAGCTTATTTGGAAATTGTTTCCCTATCTCTACACCCATCTAAATACAAGCACATCAAATATCTCTATCCAATAATAATAATAATAAAATTGTATATATGGAAATTATCCACATATCAACCCCATCCCAGGTCTCCATATCTTGATTTGATCTAGAATCAATATGTACCTATTATGATTATGTTCATACTTGACAAACCATCAGTAGTACTAAAATTATAACATAAAATACTAAATATATTTTAATAAACATATGTTCTCTATCACAACACATCATCATTAGCATATGCAATCCACTTTTATATCTCAAGGTCCATATTTCAGTACATACATAAGTTTAGTCATAGGCCATATAAATTAACATCTCTCATAATTGAATACATTATATTCATGTTAACCCAAAAGATCCAAAAACTTAATTCATGAGAAGGTGCATGAGATAAATGACATTGAAGTTACATAACCTCATTTGTTATGAGTCACATGCATTCACCACATTGCACACTAGCATACAGTCATTTTATACACACACCATATTTCAAATTATAAGCTATATATGTAATTAATTACAATTTCAATATAAGTCATCTATTCATCTAAGATGGTTTCAAATTATTATGACTACTATAGGAGTTAGCAATAGATGGGGCATTCATCAATGATTGGATTTGATAATCAAAATGAAGTAACTATCTGATTTAAGGCACATGTCTGTTAGATTTTTAACATTAAGCTAGTATAACATTAGGATCTTTAACTGAGAGAACAACAAACACAACAATCAAACACAAGAGACAATGAACACAGTGTTTTTCCTTGGGGAAACCATAAATGGAGAAAACCTTGCAACTTCCTTAGAGATAGAATCAGCACCAAAATTAAAACCCCAAAAACAGTAAGATGATCTCCCGACAGCAGTAACCTTCTTTCTATCTAGCCCTAGTGTCTTCTCCTTCCTCAACTATGCGCTACACTTGAGTGTGTATGAGTTGTGTACTAAATAGAGAGGCTAGATCTCTATTTATACTAATCCCGACATGAAGAAAACCCTACTAGGGCCCACCTCTCTAGGAGAGTCTAATAACCCTAGTGCCCCAGAACTGTGGGGAATTTAACCCTTAGACAATAGGAGGGTTACCCACAATGACTTGACATGACTTATTTAGATTATAGATCTTCTCGATTGGAACATTGGGGCATGAAATGACTCAAGTACATTACAAATACATCCCAGAATAAACATCAGGTTATAATACATAAGAAATACAAGTGAATACATTCCAAAGTTACATATACATCAACACTCCCTCTTAACTAGGAAGGTATTCTCTTGACACAATTTTCAACACAAGTATTCTTCTCTGTATCATCTGGGTCATCGTCAAGTTCTCGTCATCTTTATCTTCAAGTCATCTTCATCTAGATCTGGATCATTGCTCGATCTGGATCATCATCACTAGATCATACTCGATCTGGATCATTACCGGATCATCATCACTGGATCTGGATCATCATCACTGGATCTGGATCATCACTGGATCTGGATTACCATCACTGGATCTGGATCATCACTCAATTCGGATCACCATCACTGGATCTAGATCATCACTCGATTTGGATCACCACTGGGTCATCATCACTAGATCTGGATCATCACTGCTGGATCTGAATCATCACTCGATCTGGATCATCTCGGAGACATCATAACTGGATCTGGATCATAGCTCGATCTAGATCATCACTGGGTCATCATCATATGTTCTATCCCATGATTCTTCTCGTCACAGGAAGTTCTACAGAGCCAGCCCTTTTTCATGTTGGGTGTAGGCCTACCTCCTCCTAGGTCTTTGGTAGCCCTTATATCTAACCTACTTGTCAGAACGGTCAGCACTCACATCTAACCTTGACTCCTCAGAAAGGCACAGCACTTACATCTGACCTTGACTCGTCAAAAAGGTGCTCAGTCCTATACTGAGGGTTCCTGGTAACTGACCATGTGCCTCCATTTAGAGAATGGTAGTATCCCTTACATCTGACCTACTCGTCAGAATGGTCGGCACTCACATCTGACCTCCTTGTCAGAAAGGTGGTAGCCCTTACATCTGATCATGTAGGACCTCATCCTACAGTCACATCAAAATGGTCGGCACTCACATCTGACCGACTCGTCAGAAATGCAGTAGCCCTTACATCTATGTAGGATCTCATCCTACATTATAATGGCTGGCACTCACATCTAACCTCCTCATCAGAAAGGCGATAGCCCTTACATCTGTGTAGGAACTAATCCTACATCAGAATGGCCGGCACTCACATCTGACCTACTCGTTAGAAAGGAAACAACCCTTATATCTGATCAAGTGGGAACACATTCCTCAATCACACCAGAATGGCCATGTGCTCACATCTGATCATGTAAGACTACATCTTACAATCGTCTCAGAAAAGCCCTCAGTCCAAGACCAAGTATTCTTGGTAACTCACCAGGCAGATCCATTCCAAGAATGGCAGTAGCCCTTATATCTGATCATGTAGGAACCAATCCTACAGTCATATCAGAATGGCTCAGCACTCATATCTAACATGGAAGGAACCAATCCTCTCACCATGAAAGAATGGCTCAGCCCTTACATCTGACTTGCTCGTCAGAATGGCTTCTGGACTCGTCACTTCCCCTTGGAAGGGACCTCAATCTGGAGAACACCAAGCTTCTCCCTAAAGTACTCAAACTTCACTCTGGCCAATGGCTTCATCAACACATCAGATATCTGATCGTTCGTCGCAATATACTGGAGCTTCACTGCTCCCCTCTGCACCATATCCCTGATATAGTGATACTTGATCTCGATATGCTTTGACTTGTCATGGAACACTGGGTTATCTGACAACTTCACACAAGTCTGGTTGTCACAGTGTATACAAGTAGAATCCAGCTGGAGATCAAATAAATCAGACAATAGCTTCCTGAGCCATACTACCTCACAACTAACTGAACAAGCTGCGACATACTCTGCTTCAGCTGTACTCAGTGCCACACAGGATTGCTTCCTACTAAACCAAGAGATCACACCTGATCCCATACTGAAGCAACATCCTGAAGTGTTCTTCCTATCGATGGAACTTCCTGCCCAATCTGAATCAACATAACCCTCCAGGTTAATCTTCTGATTCGTATCGTACTTGAGCCCATAATCAACCATACCTCTCAAGTATCTCAGAATATGCTTTGTAGTAATCAAGTGAACATGTCTCGAATCTATCATGAACTGGCTTAGGGTGTTCATAGAATATCTGGTCTAGTGTTCGTCAGGTACATCAAGGACCCAATCATCTGACGATACATCGTAGCATCAACCGATTCTAATGAAGCATCACTCAATAGCTTCAGGTTCGATGCCATAGGTGTGGCCATAGCCTTGCAATCCATCATCCCAAACCTTTTCAAGATCTCTACTGCATACTTCCCTTGTCCAAGGGAGATTCCATCTGCACTCTGCCGCACCTCCATACCTAGAAAATAATGCATCATACCTAAGTCCTTCATTTCAAACTCGGTAGCAAGCTTTCTCTTCATATCAGCAATCAACCCATCCATACCTGTCACAAACAGATCATCTACATATAGTAGGAGCATCACTGGGTTGCCATCTTCAACGTTGTAGTAAAGGTTGGAGTCTGCTTTACTCTTGGTAAATCCCAAACTGGATAGAAAGCTGTCAATTCTGTCGTACCAAGTCCTAGGTGCCTGTTTCAAATTGTATAAGGCTTTCTTCAATCTGCATACATGAGACTCTCTATCATGTGTCTCAAAACCAAGTGGCTGTTCTACATACACTTCCTCTTCCACTACACCATTCAAGAAAGCAGTCTTGACATCCATTTGGTGTATCTTCCATTTCATCACTGCAGCCAGGGAAAGTACTGATCTGATGGAAGTGTATCTGGCTACAGGTGCAAAGGTTTCTTCATAATCTATTCCTTCTTTTTGTGAGAAACCCTGAGCAACAAATCTTGCTTTATATTTCTCTATGCTACTGTCTGCAGCATGCATGATCTTGTAGATCCATTTGGAAGTTACAACTGACTTCCCTTCTAGTCTTGGGTAAACATCCCAAACATTATTCTTCATGATCGATTGATATTCTTCGATCATAGCATCCTTCCATTCTTTCCATTCTGCTGCTTCTTCATAACTGGAAGGTTCTTTATCAATGAAATCACATAGTAATGCTACATACCCGGAGTAGGATCTGGTCCTTTTTCTTTCTCTGTGATTCTCTTCTGGAGCACCATATCTTTCTGCACCTTGGATAAGTTCTCATACCCAAGCAGTTTTCCTCTTATGAGGATTCTTCTCTGGAGGTGGATCTATAGGTCTTTGTGGTTCTTCAAACTCTCGATATTCTTCTTGAGTTTCTTCATTCATGGTTGTATCATGAATTTTGGGTGCTTCTGCTTCTTCAAATTCTTCAGCAGGTTTCTTTCTGGATTTGTTGTAAGCTGTGTCTTCATCAAATGTCACATCCTTGCTGATGTCAATCTTCTTGTATCCTAGGAAATATATTCTGTAAGCCTTCGAGCTTTTAGAGTATCCCACAAATATACCCTTCTTTCTTGAAGGATCTAATTTTGTTCTCTTTTCTTTTGGAATGTGTATGTACACAGGACAACTGAATATTCTTAGATGGCTGATTTCTGGTTTCTTGCCGGAGAAGACATATTCAAGAGTCTTGTTCTCGAGTACTCTATGTGGAGTATGGTTCTGTACATACACCGCTTTTCTAGCAGCTTCTGCCCAAAGATGCATAGGAAGATCTTGATCATGAGGCATTTCTCTTGCAGCTTCCATGATAGTTCTATTCTTCCTTTCTGTAATCCCATTCTGTTGTGGATTATAAGGAGTGGACAGCTCCCTCTTAATCCTTGAGTCTTTGCATAACTCTTTGAATTCATTAGATGTGAATTCTCTGCCATTATTTGATCGAAAGGTCTTGATGTTCTTGTCTGTGTGATTCTCGATCAAGGCTTTGAATTCCTTGAACTTGTTGAATACTTCATCTTTTTTCTTCATGAAGTAAATCCATGTCTTCCTAGAAAAGTCATCAATAAAAGAAACATAGTATACATACCTGCTTAGTGAGCTTGATGACATAGGACCGCATACATCAGAGTGGATGATTTCCAATATTCCTTTTGCTTTGCTTTCGCTACTTGGAAATGTCTTCTTTGTATTCTTTCCTTTCTCACATCCTTTGTAAACCCCATCATGTTTTGCTTGAATTTCTGGAAGACCTTCAACAGCTTTGCTTGTAATTGGTAGTGCTCTGTAATGCACATGTGCAAGCCTTCTATGCCAAAGTTCATTTGGATCTACTGTGTCATGGACCAAGGCTTGTTCTGGATGGCCCTTCAATTTGTATAGACCTCCTTCTTGTTCCCCAATCACTATTGCATCATTAATAGTCTTTCCCTTTGGCCACATGATGACTTGGCCATCCATGAATGCAACCCTCATGCCTTTTGCATCTAATGCATATATGGAGAGAAGGTTCTTCTTGAGTCCTAGTACAAATAATACATCTTACATCCTCATAGACTTTCCAGAGTCTAGTTTATAAGAAGATTCCCCACTACCTTTTATTGGATATTGGTAGTCATCTCCAAGCTTCACCTTGTGAGGTGATTCATGTTCTGAAAGTTTCACAAAGGATTCTTTGAATCCTGTCATATGCTTGGAAGCCCCATTGTCTATAAGCCAATCATTGCTTCCATGTGTGATATTTCCAGTGAGAGTAGAAATCAAGACATATTCTTCATCACTTGAAGAGTCTTCACTTTCATATTTGGTTTTCTTCTTGGATGATTCATCATCTTCTGCAGCATGAGCATGATGTCTTTTCTTGTTGCCCTTTTTCTTATTTTGTCTTTTAGGACAATCTTTTGCAAAGTGTCCTACTTCATCACAAGTATAACATTTGACTCTAGAGAAATATTTTCTATAGTTAGTTTTAGAAAAATGCTTACCTCTAAAGTGATGAGAACTTATTTTGGTTTTCTTGGAATGTACTGTGAGAGCTTGATCTTCACTTCCCATCTTCTCTTCTTTGGCTGCTATCCTAGCTTCTTCTTGAGAGCATTCTTCCCATATTCTGTTGAACTTGACTAACTTCTTTCTAGAACATATCCCTTGAATAAAGGAGTCCCATGATCTAGGGAGACCATTCAAGGTGGTCATTACAATCTCAGCATTTTCCACTTCTTCATCTACTACTTCCAGTTATTCTTTGATTTGAGAAACTGTTGTGAAGTAAGGCTAGATGGTTTCTGAATTTTGAATCTTCACATTCTTCAGTTGGTTTCTCAGAGTCATCTTCCAGTTTATGTTCTTCCCTTCAAACAATTTGGTTAGGGCATCAAACATAGCTATAGGTGTCTTTAGGGAGGACACATGTGGTATGAGATGATCCTTGATAGAATCAGCAATGATTCTCTTTGCCATAACCATCTTCTTCTTGTGTAAGTCCTTAGCCTCATCTCCCTTTGGAACTGGAACCTCCTCATTAATGTAGGAGTCCAACTCATTCTCTTCCAAGACCAGGGATATCCTATACTTCCAGGCTCGAAAGTTATCAGCTCCCTCAAGCTTTTCATCAAGCTTGGTATGATGAGACATCTTAACTGAGAACCTTAAATGGAAATACAAAATATTTAGATCTTACCAGTACAAGATGTCGGATCTGGATTTGTAGCTGAAATTCTATAGTGTTGGTTCAGAAGCAGATTAGGGTTTTGCTTTTCTGGAGTTCTGTCCAACCAATTGCTTTGAAATTGATGCCTAACTTTGATTTTAGGGAGGAGATCAATTCAGGCCTGGGCTCATTGAAAAATTCCTCTTCTGTGAAAAGCCCTAATTTTCGGCAGTAGTGTCGGGTCCAAAACTGAAAAACTTGAGAATTGGATTCTGCTTCGACAAAAAGATGCGCCCTAAGGAGGAGAGTTATTCCAACCTTCTTTTGTTGAAAAACTGTGGAGAGAGATCCACAAATTAGGAAGCCCTAGTTCCCGTAGCTACACAGTGTCTTCTTCTTAGGTTAGCTCTAATACCATGTTATATTTTTAACATTAAGCTAGTATAACATTAGGATCTTTAACTGAGAGAACAACAAGCACAACAATCAAACACAAGAGACAATGAAAACAGTGTTTTTCCTCGGGGAAACCATAAATGGAGAAAACCCCGCAACTTCCTCAGATATAGAATCGGCACCAAAAGTAAAACCCAAAAAACAGTAAGATGATCTCCCGACAGCAGTAAACTTCTTTCTATCTAGCCCCAGTGTCTTCTCCTTCCTCAACTATGCGCTCCACTTGAGTGTGTATGAGTTGGGTACTAAATAGAGAGGCTAGCTCTCTATTTATACTAATCCCGACATGACTAAAACCCTACTAGGGCTGACCTCTCTAGGAGAGTCTAATAAACCTAGTGCCCCAGAACTGCGGGGACTTTAACCCTTAGACAATAGGAGGGTTACCCACAATGACTTGACATGACTTGTTTACATTATAGATCTTCTTGATCGAAACATTGGGGCATGACATGACTCAAGTACATTACAAATACATCCCGGAATAAACATTGAGTTACAATACATAAGAAATACAAGTGAATACATTCCGAAGTTACATATACATCAACAATGTCAACAAAATGATGAATTCTAAGGTTGATACTTGGAAATATAGGATTTAATTTCCCATAGGCTCCCTCTCCTCTTCCTCTCTTGGAATCATATGCTCTCTAGTGCTCTTTACACATCCATCTTGGACCACTTTTATTAATTTTCCAACATCATATTTGCATAGATTTTTAGTTAGCATGAAAAGCTAACCACTTGGTGCATATATATATATATATATATATATATATATATATATATAGTACATGCCTAGCCATTCACTAGTCAGGAATTGGACTTGAGCTTTGTATTAGGAATCCATACTAGCATATTTACATCATTTGATTTATTGGATTCCAAGTCAAAACTCGACGTATTACATGGAAAATGATGAATAAAGAGTTTCTTACTTTAGCTAAATTTCTTAGAACTAATACTGATATGAACACCCATTGATAGGACCAAAGTCATAATTCCTTTGTCATTTATAATTCCTATGGTCATATTTCTTGTTTCCATATTTCCTATTAGCTATAGTATTGTGGTCATAGCTCATGTGGGCCAACATTACTTACATGAACTTTAACATATAGGGATCAAGAAAAGAACTTTGATCAAAGTTCATATCAGTCATAGTTTTGGGCCATCAACTATTAAAATTCTATCCAAATAAAGAAAAAAATTCCAAGTATTGATTAAATATCATAATCTCTTCATATTTCCTCGATCACCTAACCAATAGGAATGTTAACCAAGGTTTGATGATCATAGTTCTAAGGAATTTCTTAACCACAAAATTTGACTAAGGAACTATCATAACCAACGAACTGTGATCCTCTTATTCCTTCATCGATCAAAGTTCATGTCTTGATGTTGGTCCTATTGTGATGTCAAGGTTCCTATGAGGAACTCTAACCAATCACAAATTTACCATTTAGGAACTTTTTCTTACAATAATTGTTATTGTTAGCAACTCTAATCTTAGGCAGGTCTAACATAAGAACTCTAACTAATAATAACTCTAAACATTAGGATCTATGACCATAGGAACTCTGGAAAATATGATGCATGAGAATTAAAGGAATTGTGGCTTTGTTCCCATAAATCAAAGTTCATGTTGGTCATAATTCTAGGAAAATTTGGCTAAGGAAAGTAACTCATTCCAATTATCAATCGTAGTTAATAGTATTTCATAGTTCATTGATCTCTTGATTTGGAACTTTGAACAAAATTTGAGGTTCATGCTTTCAAGGAATTTCTAAACCATGAACATTGACAAGGATAATATTCTGACTAATGAACTATGATCTTGTTATTCCTTCATCAATCATAGTTCATGTCCCAATGTTAGTCCTCTTGATTATATTTATTTGTTGAGTAATTAGGAACTCCTCCTAATAGGAAGTATGACATTGAGAAGGGTTGATCACAAGCACATAATGTTTGACCTCTAAGCATTATCTCGAATGGGAACTATGATTTATAGAAACTCTAACGAACAATATTTCCTTCGTCAAATTTCTTGTCAACCGATGTGCCTTTGTTAATGTTCTTGTTGATCATATTTATTATTAGTGAGAGTTCTTATCATCCAAATCTTGCATCAAAATTCATTTTATGAACATCGACTAAGGAAACACTAGCCAATCAAGAGACTTTTACTCTTAAAAGAACATTGACTAGTAAAAAACACATTCAATTCTTATTTAATGCTTTCAAAGGTAACAACAAAGCTCACTAATGCATCATATGTAAGTTGGTACATGGATCTAGATATTAGTGATAATACCATCTTGGATTAATGTAAAATGATTGAAGTATATTGTGGCTTTGTATAGGTTATAATATGTAGGGTGGTACAAGGATATGGGTATTAGTGATAATACCATCTTTGAGTAATATAAAATGATTAAAGTATATTATGGATATTTCTAGGTTATAATAGTATCCCTTTCAATTCGGAGGTCTACTTCAAGCATGGTTGCTTCGCAAGCACAAAGGAGACAACCTTTCAAGCCTCAACTAAAACATCTACGTATATGGAAAGAAGGAGTTTCTAAAAGTTGTTTTGATATAATAATTAACGATTAATGGTTAAATATATTTAGATAGTATTTAGGTTTTATATTACCAAGTGAGGGTCTTGAATGAACAACATCTTGAAATTCAAAGCAAATCATTATATCTAATCCACGCGCTAAAATTTGAACCTTAGTATGTCTCTCAATGAAATGTTGAGTCCAATTTGTATTTGTATTTAATGATTTTTTAGATTTGTCAAGTCTTACTTGGGTGGTTGGTATTCAAAGGGTTATGTGTGTTAAGAAGAGAAGGGTTCAAAACTTTGTGGTAATGGGAGGAGACAACAAAACAATTGAGCCATGCTAAGTGTTGGTAAATTTTAGTTTTGCAAATTGTAATAACAACTTTTGAAATTTTAATTTGAAATTGTTCAAAATTTTGTAAGAAATATTGTTGATATTGTAAGTGGTGTTAATATGAGGCTAAAATGACATTTTTCTTGATAGAGGCCATGTGTGGTTGGTGGAGGAAACCTTCTTATCCATGGATCACTTGAAGCTTCTTTTAGGGCCCTATGTTCAGGTCTCTTCATTTGACCATGTTGAAGGCCCTAAGGCCAAAAGAACTAGAGACATAATTCCATGGATACCCCTACAAATTCATGTGTAGTTCTTTGACGCATTGTTGATGGAATTGGATTCCTAAATTATTTATTTAGGGAAAAAGGCATGGTCTTCCTTGCTAGAACTTCATTCCCAACAATTCAATGCATGTACATACTACTCAAAAAAACTTAATAACACTAACATCCTCAATCATAGGCCAATGATACCCTCAAAAGGCCATGTGTTGTTGGTTGAGACAACTTTATTAGTCTTGGATGGCTAGAATATTCATTTAGGGATTGATCTTCATGCCTCCTCCCATGACCATGCCCAAGTCCTCAATACTTGGATACATAGTTCCATGGAAACCCTTGCAAAGTCATGCATTGTGCTTTAAGGAATTATTCATGGTTTTATATGCCTAAATTGTTTCTTTAGGGCCAAAGACACGACATTTCCCCTAGAATTCCATTCGCAAGGCATTGAGACACATAAATATTTCACAAACCCACCTAATGGAATTGTCATGCTTAATCATAGGCCAATGATACCCTCTAAACGCCATGTGTGGTTGGTGGAGGCAACCTTCTTAGCCTTGGATGGTTACAATATTTCTTTAAGGACCAAGGTTAATGTTTCTTCCACTCACCATCTCCAAGGCATCAAGGCCCCACAACCTGGATACAAATCTCAATGGGTACCCTTGCAATGTCATGCATGATGATTTGAGACATTGTTCATGGCTCTAGATTCCTCAATGGTTTATTTAGGGACAAAGGTATAGTCTTCTTCTCTGGAACATCATTCTCAAGGCCCTAAGAAACCTATATACTTCTCAAAACCACATAATGGTGTTAATATCCTCAATCATAGGACACTGGTACCCTCAAAAGGCCATGTGTGGTTGGTTCAGGTGATCTTCTCATCCTTTCATGGATATAATATTCCTTTAGGGACAGACGTTTAAGTCTCCTCCCTTCACCATGTCCAAGGCCCCAAGGTCCCAAGACATGGATACATAGTGGCATGGATATCCATGCAAGGTTGTGCATGGTGCTCTAGGCATTGTTTATGGATCTATATGCCTCAATAATTTCTTTAGGGACAAAACCATGGTTGTTTTCCTTGAAATATCCTTCCCAAGGCCTTGAGACATGTAGATACTACTCAAAACCACCTAATGGAAATGACATAATTAATCATAGGCTAGTGAAACCCTCAGAGGTCATCTTTTGTTAGTGGAGGAAATTTCCTTATCCCTAGATGGATAGAATAATGCTTTAGAGCTCAAGTTTAAGGTCTCTTGCACTGACCATCCCCAAGGATTGAAGACCATAAGACCTGCATACATAGTTCCATAGATACCCCTTTGAAGTAATCAATGGTTCTTTTCGATTCTGTTCATGAATCTAGATTCCTCAATGGTTTACTTAGGGACAAAAACATGGTATTCTTCCTTGGAACATCATTCCCAAGGGCTTAAGACATGCACATACTACTTAAAACCATCTAATCGTAACACCACCCTCAATTATAAGACAATTATAAAATTACAAGGTTATGTATGGTTGGTGGAGGAAACTTTCTTACCCTTGGATGGCTATAAGCTTCCTTTAGGGGTGAAGCTTCAAATATTCTCTGCTAACCATGTCGAAGGCCTCAAGTCCATAACACTTATATACATATTACAATGGATTGATGTATGAAGTCATGAATGGTTCTTTGAGGCATTATAATTCATGGATTTGGATGCCTCAACAATTTCTTTAGGGACAAAGGCCTGGTGTTATTCTCTAGAAAATCACTCCCAAGGCCTCAAGACATGTACATACTTCTCAAAAACACCTAATGACACCAATATCCTCAACATCCTCAATCATAGGCTAATCTTACTCTTAAGAGTCCATGTGTTATTGGTGGATGAAACCTTCTTAGTCCGTAATGACTAGATTATTCCTCTAGTGGTTGAGATTTAGGTCTCCTCCATTGATTGTGTCGAAGGCCATAAGGCCATAATACCTAGATGCATAGTTCCTCGATGGATATGGACACGTTAATGGCTTCTTTAGGATAAATTCATGGTCATCTTCCCTGTAATGTCATTACCAAGGCTTTGAGACACCTACATAAGGCTCTTGCTTTCTTCCTATGACTCTAGTTAATGCCTTGAGATCCATCCCACTATGCAAAAATTCTTAATTGTTCCCATATTCGACTATTATGCCAAATAGCTACTTTGAAGGGTGTATGCTATGGTTCACGGTGGGTTCACGGTCTTGATCATTTTCCATTAACTCAATATTACAATGTTAGGGGATAATTCTTTGAATTTCTTCCTTGACCATTTTCTAAGACCCACTGCTAGTAAAAGAAACCACATATTTCCATGCATATCCCACTTTAAGAATAATGATGTCATATACATTGCATGATATCATAGGTGATAGTTTGACTCATCGCTATTAGCCTAATATGCCTAAAATCTTCCTTTACGGCCTAATTCTTGTAATTCCTCCCATGACTATGTCTAAGCTTCTCATACCTAGTGTCACTTATATGGATGCTCAGATGCCAAGGATAGTGTTTGGAGTTCATGGGTATGTTTGAAAGCTTCCATTAGGGTCTAAGGCCCAAGTTTCCTCCTATGACATTGTACAAAATCCTAAGACACATGTATACTAGCAAAAACCTCATAATGGTGTCGACTTCTTCACTTAGAGGTAAACAATATCCCCAATATGTCATGTGTAGTGGTTCTAGCTATTGTAATTTTCCTTGGATGCACAAAATATTTTATAGGAACTAAGGCCTAAGTTTCCTCCCTCAAACATGTTAAAGGCTTAAACGCCCATATATAGTGCTTAAAATCTCTTACTTACATGAATACCCCCAATATTAGGCCACGGATACCTTAGGGGGTGTTATGTGATAGTTCAATGTATACTTGTTAATCTTATATGCTTAGAAGTTTCCTTTAAGGTCCAAGGCACGAGTTTATTCCCTCAATCCTGTCAATGCCTTAAAGACGTATACCTAGTTTTATTTCCTCCCATACCGCCTATTATCCCTATTATAAGGCCATATATATTCTCAAAATGTTATCTGTGTTGGATCAATAAATGATTATTATACATACATGCCTAGAAGCTTCATTAAAGCTAAGGCATAGGTTTCTTCTCTTAGCTAGGTCGAGGGCCCAAGGAACCTTACAATATAATCAATGTACACACATAGACATGAAGAATACTCTTAGGAAGACATGTGTGTTAACCATATTTCTTGGTCTTAGATTCCTAAAAAATTCTTTTAGGGCCCAAGGAAGAGGTTTCATCCCTTGAACATGTCCAAGGATTTGAGATACATGCCTTATGCACAAAGCCTAGTAATGATATTAATACCCATAAATATATGTAATAATATCAATAAAAATATACCATGTAGAATGATAAAATTTCAATTCAAATAATTTTTATTAATATTATAATAATAATAAATTAAAAATGGTTGTCTTTAATTATTTGTCAATATTAAGAATCATATGTATTTATTTGCTTGAATAATATTATAAATGAATAGTTGAATTGAGCTATTTATAAAATAATTCTTTGTGAACTTGTTGTGTTTGTGGTGCAAAACATCATTATTGAAACACGTGATTTTTTTAATGAGTATAAAAACAAATAATTGAATTTGTTGAGATTGTGGTTTAAGACCTCATCAATCAACCATGAGCATTTATTTGAATGAAAAAAAAATGAATTAAGTTATTACAAAATAATTATTTGTAATGTTGTTGTGCTTATGGTGCAAATCACCACAATTAATTCCTTTTTGTACATGTCCACCTGACAAATATGAGCTTACCAGCACTAGTATTTGGCAACATGACATTTCTATATGCTTAGGATTCCTCTAGGTTAAGGCTTATGATTCTTCTCTCAACCATGTTGAGACCAAGTGGACCTATTCCTAGTGATTAAAAGCTTATAATATTGAGAATGCTCATACTTAGTGTCTAAGAATACTCTTAGAAAGATGTGTGTTGACTTTTGTGGTGTTATTCTTGGGCTTAGATTCATAAAGGTTTTTTTTCAGACCCAGGTATAGGTTTTCTCCATTGACCATGTCCATGGCTATATGACCCATGTCTTGTGCTAAAAACCTAAAAATAATACTAATTTCCATCACGAAATTTAATAAGATAAAAACAATTGATTGAATAATCAAATTTCAATTCAAATAAATTTTATTAGTACTTTATAATAGTAAAAAATTAAAAATTGTTGTTTTTATTTTTTTTTTGTTAATTGTATTTATTTGTTTAAATAATATTAATAATGAATAATTGAAATGAGTTATTTATAAAATATTTTTTTTGAACTTGTTGGGTTTGTGGTGCAAAGGCTCATAAATGAATCACACACAAATCTATTTACTTAAATATTCTAAAAATAAATAAGTGAACATGTGAATGTGATACAAAAAATCATAAATTAATCTTTGATCATTTATTTGAATTGATAATTATTTGTAAATTTGTTATGTGTATGGTATTTGTCCTCATAATTAAATCCCACTTGTGCATGTCCATGTGACAAATAATAGCCTAGCACCACTTTATGGTACTTGTCAACATGACATTTCTCTTAATATAGAAGAGGAAAAACTCAATTTCCAATAATATTAGCAAATCTAACACCATATTAACACCACAAGATATAAGTGGTGCTAATACTACCACCTTAACACCACAAAATAGATATGATGCTAATAACATCATGTACACCACAAAAAGTAAATAGTGCCAATACTGCTAAAAAATGGATTTTCTAACGTACTCTTTGGTGAGTGATTATTCAGTGATAAGTAAATAATACAAAACATAAGTGGTGGCAATACTACCACATTTACACCCAAAAAAAAATAAACATTGTTCAACAGAAGTCTCTATCAGAGATATTAGATTGAGGGCTGTCAAAGGGCTTCCCTAATAATTTAACACGATATGATACAGATATTAGGTTGAGTGTAAACTCGAGTAGAATTTTGGAAGCATAAATTTACGTATGTTGGATATGAAGTTTGGGTATTAATAATATGTTCACACTATAAATCATATGCCACTTAGTAAAACCGATTACAAATCACTTCGCTCATGTCTACACATCTTGTACATATCACTTAAGACCAAATCAGAGATTACAAATTACTTCGACACATACACATACTGGACAGTGATGCTGAGAAAACCTAAATTTTTCTGAAATCAAATCTCATAGTTCATGGCAACATGCAAGATATTTCTGTGGGGAATGTCCAAAGCAGTGGTTCCCTGCCTGCAGTTTCTCCGCAGAAAGTGATATGCATAGTTAACCACAAATTTCTTAACCAATGACGAACCCCTTGTGGCACTCACCTGACTTTCTCCCAGAAAATATACCACTTCACCTGACTCCCTCGATTTTTCCAAGAAATCAACCTCCTCCTGCAACTCCAACTCGGCATGGACGAGCGCATGATTTTGATTTTGGGAAGTGGACACACCATCAATTTCACGCTCTTCTAACTTCTTTGTCAACTGATCATTATTCTGAAATCGCTGGCTCGACTCTAATCTCTGGCTAAGTACTCTTATTTCAATTTTAGGAGGTCTGGATTGTATAAATTGTTTCAAGGATTCTAGCAACTCAGTTTCGAATTCCACATTCCCAACCCTAATGTCTGTATAGCCATACAATGCAACACATCGGTACATTTTGTATTCTTTTGGATCAACCTGTCGGAATCGAAAACGTTCTTCAGCTGGGACTGTGCTGACAGGCAAATACTTTACACAAACAAATACAACGACAGAATGGATGGAAGGAAGATTGGTTATAAAATGTGAGAATATGGGTGGAACTCCTTGTGCAAGTTCTGAGAATAGAAGCCCAATCCCTGGAACTCTGCTCACACTTAAGTTTGTGAATAAGCTGCTAATGCGTTCATTGGACACCTTGTGCTCCACATCATAAGCATATCTCCTAATGTACACGTAATGCCAGACATACATTATAAATAACAAAACTGTTGCAAAAGCTACTGGGAGGTATCCTCCTTGGGGAAACTTGTAAAGACAGGCAGAGAAGTATATCAACTCTATTGATCCAATTACAACCACAAACAATATGACCAAAATTAGATGTGTTTGCCATATCATAAGCATTATGAGCACCAGAAGCGCTGAGGTGATAATCATAACACCAACCACAGCTATGCCTGCAATGAATTTGTATGTAATTGAGAAGATAATTCAGTATTGTTTTACAGAAGAGTTCTTAAAGGAAAATATAGATAAAAATATATATCTACTCTAGTTTCTATCCTAATTCAGAAATATAAAAGTAAATGTATACCGTAGGCAAAACCAATTAGGGTTGTGTTTTGGAAGCTGGCTGTGACAATCACACATGCCACCATGAGGATGTAGTTGATTTCTGGAATGTATACCTGCCCTTCGTATTTATCGGAAGTGTGGACAACTTTAACACGTGGAAAGCACCCGAGAGCCAACGATTGCTTCACTATAGAGAAAGTCGCAGAGATCATGGCTTGGCTTGCAATAATAGCGGCGGCAACAGCAACAACAAACATCGGCCAGTATATACGATCTGGATGATATAAGAAATTTAGTTTTTCTTCAAATAAAAAATAGAAAAATCAACAAACCTTGATCATACAACAACAGAAATTTGTATAGAAGTATGGTTACGTGGGATTGATCGGTAAAACACGTTTGTGACATCTCGCGGGAACTTTGTAAGGTATGCAGCTTGTCCTCCATATGCGCAAATGAGACTAGGATAAACAAGTCCACCAAAGGTAATCTGAAAGACAAAGACAAGCAATAGCACAAACAGCGATCAAATTTGCAACCTATGGACCCTTCAGTTTTGATCACTTGCATGAAAAGTAATGTTAATTTCTTGTTCAATAAAAGGTGGAGTGACGATCTAAATCGAACAACTAACCTTGATTACTTAGCATTAGCTTAAATGAGACAGTTGATTACACTCAATTTGATCTGGGTTTGGTAAAAGATAAAAAATCACTTCAAATTTGTTTTGGTTCAGTAAATAAAATACGATACAAATGAGAATCCACAAATATTTCACCCTCTAAAAGTTTGAGTTTTAACCAGAGCTTGATGGACACAAGTCTTACTTAAATATTTTGGTTACATGATATTTGAAGAAAAATGAAAATTAAGAAAATGGCTTCCACTTTTGGTACACACATGTAGAGTTTACAAACTCTAATGTTCTCACGAAATAATTATGAGTATTGGTCTCTAAGAATGAAGGCTTTGTTTAGAGGACAAGATGTATGGGAGGGAGATAATCCAAAATGGATATACATAACCACTAGATCAAGCGGCATATACTAATCTCACGCAAGCTCAGAAGGATTCCCTAAGGAAATAGAGGAAGAAAGATGAAAATTCTATGTTCTACATACACCAAGTCATGCATGAAAGCATACTCCCAAGAGTAGCAACATCAAAGACCGTTAAGCAGACATGGGATAAATTGGAAACCGCCTATCAAGGCTTGGACAAGGTAAATACTTCTAGATTGCAGATTCTTAGAAGACGGTTTGAATCTCTTTCATTGAAAGATACGGATTCAGTTGAATTATTCTACACTAGAGTCATTGGTTGATAAATCAACTGAAATCTCATGGAGAAAATATAGAAGACAAAAGGATTGTTGAAAAAATTCTTAGAAGTCTTCCCCCAAGATTTGAATCCTTGGAAGAAAACAAAGACCTGTCTTAGTTTACCATTGATGAGTTACAAGCCTCACTCATGAATCATGAACATAGAATCAGTAGATCAAATACATCATTAGAAGGTGCATTTGTAGCACAATCATCCATAAGTCATGGAAGAGGTAGGGGGGATATAACTCTAGAAGCAGGGGAAGAAGTTTTTCCATAGGAGGACGTAGTAGTAGTCCTACAAATATTGCTGGTAGAGGACAAAATCTTCTAGAACCACGGTCAACCATGTGGTCACAGGTTTGATAAGTCAAAAATACAATTTCATTACTGCAAGAAATTTGGTCATTATGCATATGACTGTAAAAATAAACAGTATGGCCAAGGAAGAAAATCCAAAACCAGTCGAGCACAATGTTGTTGGCATGTGCATCCCCAATTAAATGCAATGCTTTCCAAGAAAGTCCACGTGACATATGGTATTTAGATTCGAGTTGTAACAACCATATGACTAGTAATTTAAACTTGTTTTCCATTCTAGATATTTCAATTCAAATTGATGTCCCACTTGGAAATAATGTCCAAGTCACTGTTTTAGGAAAAGGTAATGCTGGTATTCTAACCAAATAGGGGGAGTGAAAGATTATGCCTGATCTCTATTATGTTGAAGGTTTGAAACATAATTTTTTGAGCATTGGCCAGCTGATACAAAAGGTTATAGAATTTACATGGAGGAAAACCAAAGTGTGATTAAAGACTTGTGCCCAAGAAACCAACTGATAGCAAAAGTACCAATGAAAAGCAATCTCTTGTTTCCTTTGAGGATAACACCAAACATGAAAGCATCGAAAAATTCAGGAGATGCATTCAAGGCAGAAAGCAAAGAAGCAGACAAGCATTGCAACAAGGAAGAAAAAGACAATGCCGAAATTCAAGCAACATTTCACTCAGAGGTTTAGGATGAGTCCTGGCTATGGAATTTTAGATTTGGACATTTGAATTTTGGTGGGATGAAGCTACTGCAGATGGAGAATATGGTGAAAGGATTTCCATTGATCGACAAGCTAGAAAGAGTTTGTGAAGGTTGCATTTTGGCATGCAACATAGAGAGAATTTTGTAGTCGAAAGTCATACAGAGCACGCACACCACTTGAGACTGTGCACTCTGATATTTGTGGCCCAATACAGACACCATCCATGGGAGGCTGCAATTATTTCCTTCCTTTTATTAATGAATTCACAAGAAAAACATGGTTATATTTTCTAAAACATAAATCTCGTGCATTTGAATGTTTTCAACCGTTCAAATCACTTGTGGAGAAGAAAAGTGGATACAACATCAAAATCCTAAGGATGAACAAAGGCGATGAATATGTCTCGAATGAATTCCTAAATTTTTGCAAAACCCATGGCATACACAAGCAATTCACTGCACAGTATACACCTCAGCAGAATGGTGCCACAGAGAGAAAGAACATAACTATTATGGAGATGGAGCACAACATGATGGATGATTTTTTTTTTTTAAATGAATACTGGGTTGAAGCAGACGCAAATGCTATATATATTATGAACTGGTGCCCAACAAAGAGTGTGAAGAACAAAGTCCCTCAAGAGGCATTGACAGGTATGAATCATAATGTCTCTCATTTAATTTTTTTTGGTTGTGTCGCATAATAATGCTCATGTTCGAGATGAGCTAGGAAATAAACTAGACAAGAAGGGATAGAAATGTATTTTTATTGGTTACTTTGAAGACACAAAAGCATACACGTTGTATACTCCCGTCGCAAGGAAAGTAATAATCAGTTGTGATGTTCAATTTCTTGAGAATGAATCATGGGATGGAACTGTCGAGAAGAATGTCAAGATTGTGTCAACTGTTAAGCATGATGCCATGATGGAGGAAGTGGTTCGAACACCACATGTAAGTCAAAATTTCGTAGCATCGTCGACTCCCAAGACATTGCAAAATGTTTCAGGACAAGGAACATTGACACAAGTCACAACTCAAGCTACGTCGACAAGCTCACCAAGAAGTTTTCAAACTCCACCATGTAGTTCGTCAAGTTCAACATCGACAAATCCATTAAAGGCAAGAAGTCTGCGTGAGATATATAAAATTGGTACAACAAAATTATTCTCTCTTTTTGCATTAGTTTCTTAAATAGATGATCCTCTAACATTTGAGGAAGTTGTTGAAGAAGAAGTATGTGCACAAGCCATGGATGAAGAAGTAGAATGCATTGAGAAGAATCAAACATGGGAGCTAGTAGATGTACCAAAAGATAAGGATATGACATAGACTTCAATGAAACCTTTGCACTTGTCGCACGCATGGATACAGTCAAAATAGTTTTGGCCATTGCTGCACAAAAAAAATGGCATGTTTATCAAATGGATGTTAAATCAACATTTTTGAATGGCTATATGGAGGAGGAAGTGTATGTGGAACAACCACAAGGCTATAAAGTTTGAGGACAATAGCACAAAGTATACATGATGAAAAATGCACTCTATGGTTTGAAGCAAGCTCCGATAGCTTGGTATAGTCGCATTGATTCCTATCTCACCTAGAATGGATTTCATGAAAGTGAAATTCAACCGACGTTGTACACCAAATTTAATGAGCAAGGTAACATGTTAACTGTGTGCATGTATGTAGATGATTTAATATTTACTAGTGGTTTTGACATAAAGGATTTTAGAACACTCATGGAAAGAGAATTTGAAATGACTGATATGGGGCTTATGAAGTGTTTTTGGGCATTGAATTCCAACAATCTGAAAGTGGTATATTTTTATCACATTCCAAGTATGGAAGTGCAATTAAAAAAGAAAATATGTCTAATTGCAAGGTATCCCCAACACCATTAATAACACGTTTAAAATTGAGCAAGGATGATGATGGATCAACTATAGATCCTATGTTGTTTAAAAGGCTGGTTGGTAGCCTTATGTATTTAAATGTGTCAAGATCAAACATCATGTATGAAGTAAGAATGATCTCAATATTCATGGAGTCACCAAAAGACTCTCATTGGAAAGAAAGTACGAGAATTATGAGGTATGTAAATGGCACAAAGGACCTTGGCATTATGTATTAAACCTCATAAAATATCCAACTCATTGGATACACTTACACTGACATTGGAGGCATCATACTATTAGTACACTAGTTAGGGTTTTAATAGCTTTAAAAATATTAGAATATAATCATAATGTTAAAAATAATATTTTTATAAATTATGAATTTTATTTTATTTATAATGTAACTCTCATGAAAGTTTAAAAAAATATATTGATCTAAAAAAATAGACTTAATTTATTTTCTTATAAATATAATTTAGGAAAACATTTGAAAAAACTAATATTTAATGCTTTTTAAAATGGTTTTTTAACAAATTATTAATTGTCTTGAATTTACATCGTGGACTTTATCAGTATAATACTATTAACAAAAAAACAAATGAGTACAAATCCATTTTAATTTCAAAATTTTAAATAATAATAAGTTTGTGGTTTTTATTCTTTTAATAAATAATAGATGCATTTTTATGTTGATTGAAATTTATTAAAATTTTGGTTATATTGATTGTTAGGTAATGAAAAACAACCATTGGAATTTTGAAAAAAGAATATCATGAAATATTAAAACATTTACAATTAAACCATTGTGCGATGAATCCACTTACCTGAACGGAGCGAACAGAAAAGTGGCCCAAGTCAGCAAACATAGCTTCATTTCCTGCATTATATTTAGTTTATCAGCAATCATCCTTGCGTCTGTACGTCATAAATTGATAACAGGATTTCAAAATATGACAAAGAATCTGTACCTGTTATGCAAAGAACGATTCCTCCCAGAGAAATCCAACCCTCTTTGGAGTTTCTTTGAAAATAGTCAACGATATATTTTGGATTGAAAGCGCGTAACACGGTTACATCATATTTGACAAGGTTGTAGATGCCAATCCCCGTGATAAGTAAAAACCAAAGCAGAACAAAAGGGGAAAATGCGTAACCAACATGATCGGTTCCGAACCTCTGGACTGAGAAGAGGATAATTAAGATCGCCACAGATATACCAACCACCACGTCTGCAACCATAAACTCAAACCAAACCAAACCTGGCAGATATTAATCCCAGCCACAATTGTTATAGTTAGGACTTTATGAGATGATTAGTCTATGTCACAAAACTCAAGATTTTGGGAGGCGAAGCGATTAGTCCATGTCACAAAACTCATAAAAAGTGTTGAACTTAATGTCCAACTATCCCAAATGCAAGCCCAGTGAGTTTGGGATCCTTGACCTATTACTCCCAGTGAGTTTGGGATCCTTGACCTATTACTCTCATACCAAATCAGTGTTGAACCCAATGTCCAATATTGTCATATTTAAACAGAAATATTTCTTAATGCTAAAATTTCAGAAGAATCTGTGAATTAAAAGTAGTTTTATATGAATCAGCAGGATCTATTGAGTATCAAAAATATGAACAGTAATACTTGCTACCTTGGTTCAATGACGCTTTGACTTCACGTATCCCTCCCACTGCTGATAGAACTGTCACATACACATTTAAGAAATCAGGTGAACCACCACCTATACAGAGTAACAATAAATTTGCTGATGGAGTGCACTTTATTATTCGACTGTTAAAAGTATTTTCTGAAGGATGTTAACTGGTTACATAATTTTTAAGTAGTTGTGGCTAGCATTATAGAGTATGGTATGAACATTTTTGTAGACTGTTGTAGTTAAATCTTTAAAGAAATGAAATATTTTTATTTTTGTTTTATTAACAAAAAAGTTTTATAGACTAAATTAATTTAATTGTTAGTTATGACTTTAAAAATGATTAAATATATTTAAAAAAAATTAATTCTTTTCACAAGAAAATAATATTTTTAATTTATATAAATTCTAAGCAATACATAATACCTGATATGCAAGGGGTCAAGACACCATCTCCAATTACCATGGAGGTTCCAGCAAGTGCTAGCACTAAGAAAGCTATCTTGGCTGCACTGCTTTGTTCTAGAGCTTCCTTGATCGCCAAAGCTCTTTTCAACTTTCTGCTGGGTGTGGCAAGCCTATAAGTTGAAAGCTCCCTGTCCTCTGGTTGATGATTGGGGATTAGGCTCACCTTGGCATGGCGGCATATCAAAGAGTACAATGCAAATGTACCACCTGCATAACGTTATAAAAATATCACTTTAAAATTTATATTTATTTATATATAAATAGTTGCATCAATCATATTAATAACAACATTAATATGTGCAACTTCAAAAATTAAAATAGGCAATTCCAGTTTAAAAAAACTGTACCCATAACATGCACATCAAGTCAATTTTAATGAGCTGCATCAATTTATTGCGTTCATGTTTTGTAAACTAGGTCTAGCTCACAATTTATTAAACTATGTCCACCTCACAATTTATATAAAAGGAATTATTTACATACCTTCTCCATTATCATTGGCATGAAGTACAATGAAAACATATTTGAGAAGTGGCAACAGAGTGAGTGAATATATGATAAGAGAGAAAGCTCCAATTATATCATCGGTATGATTGATGCCATTTGGAAAAGTACTGGCATATACATAGAGTGGTGACGTCCCTATGTCCCCGTAAATTACAACGATGCTCTGATATGCCAATTTCAGAGTGGCAGCCGTTGTTAACACCTGCAAAATAACAACATTATAAGTAATGATGCACCCTGCCAAGCCCAAGTACTCTACAGTTCAATTGTTTACTCTGCCCAGCCAAAGTACTCTACAGTTCTGACCGTTTACAATGTGTCAACCATGGTTGTGGATCAAAATTTTTAGTAAGAAAATTTGAAGGTGTTCGTTCATAATACATTTATCTCATATATATATATGGAACTAGTTATGTTGGTAAGCATTTAGATATTATCTCACATCAAAACTTTACAGTTTAATTGTTTACTCTGCCTACAGTTTAATTGTTTACTCTGCCTAGCCAAAGTACTATACAGTTCAACTGTTTACAATGTGTCAAATATAGTTAATTAAAAAGAAAGTTTAATTGTTTACTCTGCCTAGCCAAAGTACTATACAGTTCAACTGTTTACAATGTGTCAAATATAGTTAATTAAAAAGTAAAGTAGATCGAAATTTTTGTAAAAACAGTATCAAAACTTTACAGTTCAATTGTTTACTCTGCCTAGCCAAAGTACTATACAGTTCAACGGTTTACAATGTATCAAATATGGTTAATTAAAAAGTAAAGTAGATCTAAATTTTAGTAAAAACAACTGTGTTTGTTCATAATACATTATATATATATATATAACTAGTTATGTTGATAGGCATTATATATATATAACTAGTTATGCTGATAGGAATTTAGATATGATTCATTTCATGATAGTTGTATTTTGTTACTGTTAAATGCATCTTGATTAAGATTTAAATAAGCTTCAGTTAAATGATTGTTAAAGAAATTGGTAACAATTTATTTTTGTTTTTCATCAATTTTTATTTTTATTTTTTATTATTAAATAGTATTTATTTTGTGCTTATATTAACTCTCATAATCTGGTATGAATAATGGATATAAAATTATATATTCTAGTCTTTGTTTAACAGCTAACTACCTTTACAAAACTAAGTGGTTGGTTATATTACTTGTAGCTGTGCTAATCAAATATCCAATACTAAATAACAACTAATACAATAAATCCCAAAGCTAAAACTGAAGTAATATATTTGATTTTTGTCAAAAAAATTATATCTATTATCTATGATTTCTTTCCTAAAACAGCATATACAAATCCTATAAACAACATATCTCTGACAATTTCTGTATTTGTAATTATTCATGGAATCAACAACTCGTCTAGGCTAGATTCAGCTTCAAATTATACCAATAACAAGTTATTTCAGCATGGACCTAGACATCCCTAAACCAATCAAGAAATTTTAATATAAGCTAAACCTTTATAACAGGGATGGCCTATCCTTCTAACCTTATCACAGTAAACTTAAAATAAAAATCATCTAAACCAATAAAAATAGAACCTATCACAGGATTCCCTATCCTTCTAACCTTATCACAATAAACTTAAAATGAAAATTACCCAAACCTTATCACAATAAACTTAAAATGAAAATCACCCAATGAAAAATTTAAAAACTTTTATGCTACAGACCTGGAAACCACGATGCGTCTTGGAAACCCTATTGGCCTCCACATCCAAAGAATCAACCCGCCCTCTATTTAAAATGCTACCTTCTTCACTCTCCATTCTAACCGTTGCCATCTCTGCTTCCTGAGAGAAGACCTTCACTCCAAAACATTAAGCTAGAAAGATTGAAAGGCAGTTTGGATGGAAACATCAGGTCATATTTATAGCTGCAGGACCGGAATCAGATGTTCCCTTCAATTATTGGTGTACATCCTGTACCCCATTCAATTATTGGTGCAATGTCAACTATTCCCAGATTCCCAACTTGACATGTTTGCTCTGATCCTGTGAATATACTGCACGCCAGATCTGCTGATATACTAATATTAGAAAACGAGAGCTGGCATGAGATCAGAGCGCAGACTTTTAACATGAGATCCGATCTCGACGCACCCTCGTCGTGATATGAAAGGAACATTACTAAGATGTTATTGGTTGGCTCTCCATGTCTGCAATTTTCAAAACCTCCAGACAAGTTCCTTGTTTACACGTCTCTCCTGTCTCTCTATATATAAAATTCACAAGTATGGCTAAGTCAGCTAGGGCACTTCGGGATGATTGGTAGTTGTCTGTGTAGTATTTGCGTCTGTCTCACACTTCCAATGAATTTTATATTTGAAGCTGTACGGAGAGGAACCATATAAGACGGCGCCATCTCCATTGGCGATTGTCACTTAGTGACATTTAAAGTCGGTGACATTTAGTGACGTTCACAGAGATTTGATTAGGTCAATCAGTCATAACATATTATTTTTAATATATATATATATATATATATATATATATATAATTTATGAAAATGGAAAATAGAATGTTAAATTTAGTTTAAGGAACTAAAAGATAAAATAGAGATTACTTGATTTGCTTTAAAATACTAATCATATGCACAACAAGTTTAAAGATGAGTGTTTCTATGTAGCTATACTTTTGAGGAGCTTCAAGGTTGGAAATGTTAGTGTTGGAGCAAAGATTTTGGAACTAAGATATAATGTGGGTGAAAGTAGGGCATTTAAAGAGAAAGTGTTTTTCATCTTCAACACTCTTAGATTCACATAGATGGTAAATATTTTCAGCCCTAGGCTTTTTAAGGATTGTACAACATCCAGTTTCACTATGAAGCTTATGAGAGTTCCTTCTAATCTTGGCAATATTAATTTTTTTCTTTGAACTGGTTAAGATTTACAGATAATTTTGATCCTCTAGGGGTTAGTGGTCTCTTTATAATATCTTAATTTTCTTTTAACCTCTACATCTACCTTGCACCACATTTTCTCTTTTACCATAGAAGTAATAATGTTTTAATGTTATCCATATTTTGTAGAGTGGTAATTTTATCAATCCTCCAATAGGACTTGCTTGGCATCTTTAAGCCAACCCCACTTGAGGCTAAGGTGGTAAATTGGCTTGAGTTAAGAGCAATTTTAGGAAGTTGTTCCTCCCCTATATTGTTTAATTTGTGATTGTACATTAGATATCTAATCATAGCCATGCTTTCAATGGACCAAAGTGCTCCTTCTAAGATGAGAATAGGGTACAGTGTGTTTCTCTTAATTTTAATATTATAAGTAAGAAACAACTATTACAAGTAAGAAACAACTTCTGGATTTATTCAATTTGATTTGTTCAATTCTTCTCCATGATTCTTTGAAAATGTTGCATCTCCAAGCTTCACAACCATATAAGATAATGAGAGTGAGGAGCCTTTTAAACATAATTTTTTTTGTCCCACGTCATAAGGTTTGCTATTTACAATCATATTTAAGACCGAAGTAGGCTTTCCACCCTCTAGTTGTCATCTTCTTAATGCTATAGTTCCATTTGATCTTGTGATGGAACTCAATTCCTAGATATTAAGAAGAAGTTACTTCCTCCAAGATTCCATTGACATAAGTATCCTTTTTGGATTTGATCATGACTTTTGTTTTGTACACATGTTAACAAGCATGCCCATATTGGTGTAGAAATCCTTGAGAATTCATAATTAATTCTCAAGATCATAAGGGATCCTTGTCATAACAACGATATCATAAGCATAGAAAATAAACATGATGATTATTTCGGCTAAAGTCATGTCAACGAAACCTTCTTCTTCTGAACAATCTTCTAGCTTATCGACATGAGATAATAATAACTATATTAATAAAATTCAAGTATTATTTTATTTTATTCTTAATTTTTTCATAAATATTATATTAAATTGGTATATGAATATGGAGGATACAATCTAATATTGCATAGATTGTAAATTTAATATGAATAAATGTATAGTAGTAAATGTATCAATAAAATTAAAGTATTATTAATTATTATTATTTTATTTATTTATTTATTTTTTATATAAGTGGTATATTGGTTTAATATATGGATACCTAGGTTATAATCTATTCAATAATTTAATAAATTGTAAAATTGAACCTGAACTGATTTTGTAATTATATTTATGTATAAAAAATATATATATTTATATATTTAATTGATTAATTATTGTTTAATAAATTAAATCAATGATATATTTTATTAGCTAAATTTTATGCTATTTTCTATATTTGTTTGTGATGATGATGATGATAGTTAATGTTCAACTCCAAGAGTATTATTTCGATTGCTCTAAAATTTTATTTCTATGCTCAAAAAGGTTAGAAATAAGTGTTTCTAAGTCCCTATAGTTTTGACAAGTTAGAAGGTTAAGGAGATCTGTGTTGTAGCAACGATTTAAATAAAATAAACCATATTAAATTAAATTTCATGACTATAAGGAGGTTATCAACCCAATCTAGAAGTATCTCTTTATTTTAATTAGCTTGATGGTGATCAACACAAATCTAGAATATCAAAAGTATATATTTATAAGTAACCTAAAGTACAAACTCTAATGAGATCCACACTTTAAAGGGAAACAATTTCTAAAACATACTGAATTTGTTACAACTATTGCAATCTATGGATTCTTCACTTAAATCTTTCTAAGCACAAAAATAAAATTCCAAATAAAATCAAGTAATTGCTTACCTATATTAAGGTCCATGGAGAAAAATCGGTCCTTCCCCAATCCCTTATTCACTCAATTCTCAAATTTGCGAATGAAATATACAAGAAATTACTAAATTGAAGAAGAAACACAAATTCAAAACATAAATTCTACACACAAACTTCACCATTATTTCCTTCAAATCAAGATGGCTTTATACATAGTCACAATAACAACGTATTGATGGAATATGCCAACCACACTTCCTCTTGAGGATCATTATAATCCCCCTTCCTAGAAGGACATAGTCACAATAACAACATACTGATGGAATATGCCAACCACACTTCCTCTTGAGGATCATTATAATGCCCCTTCCTGGAAGGACATTGAAAGTGTTGACCTTGTCAAGCACCTAGGGGTTCAAAAGTTGAATTAATTAATTTATAGAGGGAGTTTTGATTATTTCATACTTAGGAGGCATGCACTAAGTTCATTTCCAATTATGAATTATTTTTATGTCATTATTACTTAATATGTAAATAATATATGTGGGAATTACTTTCCATGTCAAGGAGGGTGCATTGGGGCAATTCAACTTGCCTAAGATGTCAAATAGAAACAGCCAAACTAAGCAGTCAGAAGAAGATGGAAACTAACCAAAAGCAAAGAAAAACCAACAGTTAGAAAATCAGAAAGTGCATGAAAAACAATCAGGGTAAAAGTAGGCAACTTTGGGATAATGGAGGGAACAGTTTCTATTTTGATGAGTAGTTACAAAAGCATAAAGTGTAGGAAAAGCAATTAGGGAAAAAGTAAGAAACTCTCAGCCAAATGAGGTGCAATTTCTATTTTGATGAAGAGTTAATGATAGGTAAACATCATACATGACTCATACATGATATTTTACTCAAGGAGGGAAAATTCATGATTAGGGTTAGGGTTAAGAAAGTTGAAAATTGCTCAACAGGTGATGGAATTGTTCAACAAGTCACCAAAGCTCTACTTAAGGATAATTCCAAAACCATTATTTAGTTTGGATTTTTATTGTTTTGATGAACATTATGTGAAGCTTGGATTCAATACTTAGTGATGATCCTCAGTTCTCTTGGGCAATGCACCCCAAGTCCCATGTTCCTCTCTCTCTCTCTCTCTTCTCCCCATCTTCTTTGTAGGTCACACAGAAGCTAAGGAGTATCCACCTAGAGTTTGATTCGAGATCTGACAGTGGCTTTCAGCCATTAATTATATTGTATTAGGTGCCTTTATCATATCCATAAGTTTACAGTACTTAAGGGTTCAAATCTCCAAGTCTTCCTTTGATTTCTGCTTCCAAAATGCACTATATTTATGCATCTTCTTAAAGAAAGAGATATAGTTTATTGTTGAGAATTAATTCGACATACTATTAGAATTTGAATGCCATTTAGATATTCAAGAAGAAAGTTCTAATAGTGTTTGCAAAAAAAGAATGGCGAATGAAGATACAAACTGAACAAAACAAACCACACAAGAAACAAACAAGTATTGCTCAGGAATTTACAGTATCATTCACAATAATAAAATCCAGTGTTACAATAGTTTACATAGGAAAATAATTCAAATGCATGACATGCATTCGATTCCTCCAAGTGGATATGATTGTATCTAACTGAATCTCTAACTTAAGGTCTCCCAATCAATATCATAGTCAAAATAGATAACTCCCTGATGACCAATAACTCCAACAACCGGTGAAAACTAGTTAACTCAGTGCAACTGAGTGTGGTAGGTAGGAAAAGCACTCCTCCCCATGCAACCATGCATTATCCATGCATTGATAGCACTAGCTTAACTGTTTATGAAGTAACTGAATGTAACTAGGGGCTAACTAAGACTAACTAGTACTAACACCAACTAACTGAAGTAGGTTGGTGTTGAGACTCCTAGTGTCTCCTAAAATGTAGGGGCTAGTCTAGGATTCACCCAAAATGATGCATGCACATGCAGTAAGTGGTAGTTAACCTCTAGCGGTGTTCCCCATACTCCAGTGATAGGTACATGTGGCCCCATTGAGCTAGGTGGACCCGATTGTACTAGTGGACCCAAATATTTAATTGAGGTTCCTAAGTTAGGAAATAATTAATATAATAGAAATTTTACCAAGGGAGGATTAATAATTCTAACACCCCCCCTGAATCCTAACTTGGACAACTACAGGCCTTGGTAACAAGACCATAGGTCACCCAAATACAATCTAGAAGATAATAGAAAATGTTGCTTAATACAACTCGGGAAATGGGGGAAAACTTCATGGGAACCCCCTCCCCCCTAAAATATAAGCAGGAAAATAGAAACTTGCAATCTATCTTTAGAAGAAAGAAGCTTGCTCCTAAGAAAAATAACTTGAGTAACATTGCTGCAAAAAATTGCAGCTCTATGCAGCAGTATGGTCCATCAATGGACCTCTCAATGTACTTCTGAACTGATGAATCTGTTTGTTTCTATTGGATGGTGAAGGTAGGGAATGATCAAATCTCTGCTTTTGTGGGCCATGTAGCTGATCATTCACCATCATCAAGTAGCACCGACTTGGAACTTTGTTGCACCATTCTGTAGAGAGCGAATCTGTGAGGGATAGTGCAACATGCTTAGTCTTATACTGGGACCTTGTTCTTCTTCTGTCTTCTAGATCTCCAGTACCTCTTCCAGCAGCATCAATAAGATTTTGAGCCCATCTGGGTTTAGGCTTATGATTAGGAATAGGTAGTGTATCTGGATCTAGAATCCCTCGAGATTCAGTCTCAATATCAGGATCATGCTGAACATGATCTTCTTCATCTGAATCTGAAACCTGTAGAAAATCATCATCATCATCATAAAAAATAGGCGAAGAAATAGTTATACCTTCCTGTGCTACCGGAAGGAGTATCATGCAACTGATATTCTACAAACTGGACACTTCATTCAATGAAGCATCTTCTGGTAGCAACCTCCATCAGTTTGTAAGCTTTTGCATCTTCTGCATATCCCAACAGAATGCATTTGCTACATTGGGCTTGGAAGGCCTTCCTCTTGTCAAGTGGTATTTATTAAATTGAGCACATAGATATGTGGACAAACACACAACTCACAAGATAGATGACACAATTTACTCAGCAATTGAAGAATGAAACAATGCAAAAATGGCTTGCAGCTGTGAATGCTTTCATTAATAAAAAAAAGTAATTAGATAATAATTACAATGGCTTAAATAGCCACATGCAATTCAAATCCACATGAGGAAATTCGAATTGATTAGACTCTACTTGACTATAGTTAACTAAGACCTTGTTTAAATCATTGTCGGAGGACTCAATAGTTAACTGACCTTGTCTAAACCATAACCGGAGTTCATCATAGTTCTAAAACACAAATCAAGTGTTACATTCAGTGTTGACTAAGGCTAATTGACTGTGGTAGGTGAGAAATGCGCCCCTCCTGCATGCAACCATGCAAATCTAGTGCTAACTGAATGTAGAGGACTAGAACTAAATGTAATTGACTCCTAACTTAGCTTGACTAGTCACCCACTCAACTAAACTGACCTTGGTTGGTTTCAGCACTCCCAGTGGCTCCTAAATTGTAGGGATTGGTCTAGGAGGCTCCTAAATTGATGCACGCAAGTGAAATCAGTGGCAGTAGGTCTCAATTAGTGTTCCCCGCACTTTATTAACTGAAAAATGTGCCCCAATTAGGCCAAGTGGACCCAATGGTGCTAGTGACTAAAAATAGACTGGATGGACTCCCGATTTAGACATGACTCTTGATTTAGACATATGACCAAATTGGACAAGGGAGGATTAATAATCCCAATACCCCCTAAATGCTAACTTGGACAATCTGTGGGCCTTGGTAACTAAGATCATAGGTCACCCATTACATCAAGTAAAATAAAGTGACTGCTTAATATAAGGAGCTGGGGAAAAAACCTCATGGTAAAAAATCCCCCCCTCTACCTAAGCAGGTAGAATCAGGTCTCAAGTTTGAAAAACTTGAAAATATGTTGTTGCAATCTTCATCTCTGTGAGGTAGCGAAGCAACATGCATGGTGTGCTTTGTACAGGTATTCTGGGGCCTGGCATGTAGACTTCTCCTTCTTCTCCAAAAATGATGATGGAATGAAGGAGGAATGTAATATTTGTCTCTTGCTGGATGAATAGGTGTATGATCATATCCATTCTTCTGAATGTACTGAGACTGAGCCCTTTCCATATAGCATCTTACAGGGAGTCTATTGCATCTCTCTGAAGGAGGTAAGATTGCATGGCATAGCGCACGGGTCTTTCCTTTCTGAGTGTGAGGTGAGTTTCCAGTCATCTTCCTAGCTTCTAGTTTGGAAGTAGGGACTGAATATAGATCTGAGTCACACAAAATATCAATCTCATAAACTGATAAAGATGGATCTGCAATACTAGTAGAAGCTATAAAAGAAGTAGATGCAATAATTTTACCTTCCCTTGCAAGTGGCTAATGAGAGTGCACTGGTTTTGAAGGAGGCATGAAATGTGAGAACTCATATGCTTTTGAAGCATGATTTGCAACACCCTTTGCTATGATGTTCCCTGTAGAGATATATGTGATCTCCATTGAGTCAGGACCAAATATCACTCGCTTTGGAGATCCAGTATGGGTCATCTGAAAGACAGATAACATGTTTGAAGCTAGGGAGGGAACAAATAGCACATCTTTGAACCTTCCACGTTCAATCTTGACAGAGCCCTTCCCTTTTGTTTTGAATTTACTATTATTTCTCATCTAAATACTAGGACCATCAAAGGAATGAAAAGAATAGAATGATTCTCTGGATGCAGCCATATGGTTGGAAGCTCCAGAATCAATGAGGAAGACATGTGCTGATGTGCAGCAAGCCTTCAGTGCTTGGCCTTTCCTTTGGTATTCTTAATCTTCTTCTTCAGAGTCATCCTTCCTTGCACTAGCAGGTACATAAATGTTATGTTTCTTCAAAAGAAGAGCCATTTCATCAAGTTGTCTTTCTCATACAGGAGCTTTCTGAATGAAAGCCCCTTCCACAGTAAGAGCAGAGGACCTTGCCTTTTCCATTCTTCTTGCTTCTCTTCGAACCTTAAGGCTCCTTTGACTCCTCTTTCTTCACAGGAGACTCATCTCTTTTCTTCCCTTTGTAATTCGCTACCTTATCTCCTCTTGCAACCAGAGCTTGATATTTGGAAGATCAAATGATCCCCATTTGGATCAATTTATCATTCTCAGAAATGAGAGATTGGATGAAGGCATTAAGAGTGGGCATATTCCAATTTGGAGTAGTGAGACTTACTGTTTTGGAGGGTTGATACAAAGACTGAGTAGTCTTCATTGAGCTTTGTGAGAATGGAAAGGATGAGCTGATCTTCATCCTTCTCCACTTTGCATTGCTTCAACTGATATATCAGGTTCTTGAACTTTGTGAAGAATTCATTCAGTGATTCGAAGTTGGATGGATTAAGAGTGATCAGATCATTTTCTAGCTGATGGACCCTCATCTCATCCTGCTTATCAAATAAGGAGGAAAGATTTTCCCAAATCTCCTTGAGAGTCTTCAATCCTTGGATGTGGAATCGAAGATCTCAAGAAATTGAGTAGAACAAGTGTCCATGGGCTTCATCAAGCCTATTCCAGTACTTTTCTTTGTCATGATATAAAGATGGCACTACCTCTGTTTCTTCTATGAGTCTGAAGAGCTACTTGGTGCGGAGCAGTACCTCCATGTCTTCCTTCCACTGGTGATAGTTAAAGGGAGTGAGAGGCTTTACTGGATGAACCATTTTGAATGTAGTAAGAAGGACTGAGTTGCTGTAGCGAATGCAGTGAGAAGAAAGGGCTTCTTGTAGTGAATGTTATGAGAAGAGCTGATAACCTGTCACACAATCAAACATACAAAGTAAGGTCGACAGTATGCACTTTTGGAATTTCCTTCACACCAAGCATAGTTGATCAAGCAAGCTTGATAAAAAATTTCCTAACTTGGGATATTAACTGGTAAATTCTCCGCTTCTGGTGCAGTACTGGAAGGAGCAATTTTGATAATAAAAAAATGATCCAGCTGGAGATATGAGGAGGAGAGGTGTCTTGCATGCTGAGGCTCTGATACCATATTAAATTGAGCACATAGATCTTTGGACAAACAAACAACTCACGATATAGATCACACAATTTACTTAGCAATTGAAGAATGAAAAATGCAAAAATGGCTTGCAGCTGTGAATGCTTTCATTAATCATAAAAGTAATTAGATAATAATTACAATGAAGTACAATGGCTTAAATAGCCACATGCAATTTGAATCCACATGAGGAAATTCGAATTGATTAGACTTTACTTGACTATAGGTAACTAAGACCTTGTCTAAATCACTATCGAAGGACTCAATAGTTAACTGACCTTGTCTAAACCATAACCGGAGTTCATCGGAGTTCTAAAATGCAACTCAAGTGTTACATTTAGTGTTGACTAAGGCTAACTGACTATGGTAGGTGAGAAATGCACCCCTCCTGCATGCAGCCATGCAAACCTAGTGCTAACTGAATGTAGAGGACTAGAACTGAATGTAACAGACTCCTAACTTAGCTTGACTAGTCACCAACTCAACTGAACTAACCTTGGTTGGTTTCGGCACTCCTAGTGGCTCCTAAATTGTAGGGACTGGTTTAGGAGGCTCCTAAACTGATGCATGCAAGTGCAATTAGTGGCAATAGGCCTCAATTAGTGTTCCCGCACTTTAGTAACTGAAACATGTGCCCCAATTAGGCCAAGTGGACCCAATGGTGCTAGCGACTAAAAATAGACTGGATGGACTCCCGATTTAGACATGACTCCTGATTTAGACATATGACCAAATTGGACAAGGGAGGATTAATAATCCTAATAGTATTATGGCCCAAGATTTGGAACCAAAAACTCTCAGATGTGAGACATTGAGTGTATACCCATGAATTTCTTTGAATGGTGTGACCCCAACCACTGACTTGTGGGGCACCCTATTTTGCAAATATGAAGCACGGTTTACTGCTTTAGCCCAAAGAGAAGGAGGTAGATGCTTGGAATGGAGAAGGAATGTTGCCATCTCTTTCAGTGATCTGTTCTTCCTCTCAAACACACCATTTTGCTATGGTGTGTATGGAACTGAGTGTTCCATTCGAATCCCCTCTGATTGACAGAAATTTTGGAAATCTCTTTTGACATATTCTCCTCCTCCATTGGATCTTATTGACTTGATATTCTTATTGAAACTTTTCTCAACCATATCTTTAAAACTTTTAAAGGTCTGGAAAAATTCTGATATTTGTTTCATGAAGTAGATCTAGCAGTACCGAGAACAATCATCAATAAAGGTTAGGAAATACCTGCAACCATTAATGGCGTTTGTGGGAATAGGTCCAACTACATCACTATGTATCAAATTAGGTGTAGAGACAACTGTATGTGCCTTTCCAACATCATAATTCTTTTCTGGATGCTTACCTGCCAAGCACCCAAGACATACTCCATTGGAAGTTTGGATGGAGGGAAAACCTTCAACCATGTTATCATTGTGTAGTTGCTTCAGATATTTGAAATTGAGATGGCCAAATATCTCATGAAAAATCTTGCTGGTGTTGTTAGCATGAGACAATAAAGCTGTAGGAGGAGAAACATGTAAGAAATGTGAAAAATCATAAGCTTTGGTAGAGTGATTTGCAATACCCTTTGCTACAAGCTTTCCAATGGTTTTTTCTGTGATCTCAACTAATTCTGAATCGAATGTGACCCTCTTGGGAGAGATTGTATGAGTCATATGGTAAACAAATAATAGGTTAGCAGCAAGGGAGGGCACATATAAGAAATTCTTGAACTCACCATGCTTCGCTCTGACTGAGCCCCTTCCTTTTGCTGGAATTTGGGAATCATCTCCTATGTGAATGTTAGGCCCATTTGATAGTAAACGAGTAGAGAAGGATTCTTTGGAGGCAATCATGTGGTTGGAGGCTCCATAATATATAATATATGTTGAGGATGGAGAGAGAGTTTCTTTCAAAGCATGACACCTTTTGGTATCTTCTGTCGGTGCTTCTTCATCAGGCTTCTTTGCTCTTGGAGGAGAAATGTTGTGTTGCTTGAGAAGAGCGGACATCTCATCAAGTTGCTTCCTCACACAATGATCTTCAAGATGGTACCCCTTTTCACAATAAGGACATAACTTCTTTTCAAACTTCTTCTTTTGCTTAGGGCCGGAGCCTCCTTCGTAAGTTTTCTGATTCAATTTAGTCTTCGAATCAGCTTCCTTTAGCTCCTTCTTCTTTGATTTCCCCTTTGCTTGCGGTTTGGAAGAGTAAGTAACTAAGAGAGCTTGATCTTTGGAGGTCTGGATGACTCCTATTCAAATCAATTTGTATTGCTCCTCGATTAAGGAATCGGAAAAATAATCTAATGAAGGAAGTTTCCAATTAGGAAATATTTCCCGTTTGGAATGAAACATAGAGACATATACAGAATACTCAAGGCCTAGTTTGCTAAGTATGGAAAGGACATTCTGCTCATCCTTCCGCTCTATTCCAGATTGTTTGCATTGGAGCACTAGAGACTTGAATTTAGCGAAGAACTGCTCAATAGATTCGAAACTGCTAGGATGTAAAGATACCAACTCATTCTCCAGAATCTGTCCCCGAAGCTCATCTTGTTTGTTAAACAAGCTATAAAGCTTCACCCAGGATTCTATGGGTGTCCCCAATCCTTATAGGTGGAAGAGGAGATCTCTGGATATATAAGTACATAAGTACTCGAATGCTTCATCACAACGGTTCAGAAACTTGTTCCACTCTACCGACTGATGAGGTTCAACCTCCCATCCATGTATGATCCTATGGTAGCCATGCTTGCGCAAGGCCAACTGCATATCAATACTCCAATCAAGGAAATTGGAAGTTGTGAGGATCCTTGGTTTAGGAGTATGAGAGCTCATAATTGCTTCGGCTGGAACACTACAAATACTTCACACAAGCTACATAGCACCTGTCAATTTCACTACAATAACACACTAAAACATATGAACTGTTAGAATCATCCTTTTCCTCCTGGCATGAACATGTTTTTAGGGTCTGTCACGTCCTCTCCACTGCTTTGAATAAATTCATAGCTTCAAAATCATCATAGGGTACTTATGTGGAAACCCAACTGCTTCTGATGTTCGATGGGGAGAAATAAGCATGAAATATACCTAAGAAGGCTCTGTATCTTATTTTGCTAGTTTGCTCCGATACCATATTAGAATTTGAATGCCACTTATATCTTCAAGCAGATAGTTCTAATAATTTTTGCAACAAAATAATGGAGAATGAAGATACAAACTGAACAAAACAAACCACACGGGAAACATACAAGTATTGCTCAGGAATTTACAGTATCATTCACAATAATAAAATCCGGTGTTAAAATAGTTTGCATAGGAAAAGAATTCAAATGCATGACATGCATTCGAATCCTCCAAGTGGATATGATTGTATATAACTGAATCTATAACTAAAGGTCTCCCAATCAATATCAGAGTCAAAATAGACAACTCCCTGATAACCAATAAATCCAACAACCAATGACAACTAGTTAATTTTGTGCAACTGAGTGTGGTGGTTAGGAAAAGCGCTCCTCCCCATGCAACCATGAATTATCCATGCATTGGTAATGCTAGATTAACTGTTTGTGAAGTAAATAAATGTAATTGGGGGCTAAATAAGACTAACTAGTGCTAACACCAACTAACTAAAGTAGGTTGGTGCTGGGACTCCCAGTGGCTCCTAAAATGTAGGGATTGGTTTGGAAGGCACCCAAACTGATGCATACACATGCAGTAAGTGGTCGTTAACCTCTATAAATGTTCCCAACACTCCAGTGACTGGTACATGTGGCCCCATTGGGCTAGGTGGCCCAAATATTTAATTGAGGTTCCGAAGTTAGGAAATAATTAATCTAATAAACATTTTACCAAGGGAGGATTAATAATCCTATCACATACATGGTTGTAAAATTATGTTATAATCATGCTTTGTAAGTTTTATATTATTTTGAATTTGTATGACTAAGTTTACTTGCTTTTTACACAACCTAGTCTAGATTTGCACCTAGAATTGACAAGTTTCACCATAAATTGCATAATTTTACCTATGGGCCACCAAAAATTCTCATTAATGTTCTTATATGTTATTAACATGTATATATGAGCCTCCAATGTCTGAAATAGAGGATTCATATCCTTCTTGACTTGCTTGGGAAATCCTAAAGAGGAAGCTAGTGAATTGTCCTAAGAGCTAGTTTCACCTTTGCAACCTGTAGAAGTAATTTTATTGCATTTGATATATTAAAACCTACAAAAATTGTTATATAACTTCATGTAAGAGTCCTAAAAGTATCCTAACACTATCCTAGCCACTGGTTGATTGGAGGTGATGGTTCATTCCTAGTTTGCACGATTGGGACACCTAGAAGCGTGGGACTAGACTTCAATGGAGCCGATTTTGAAACCTAAAAGGACCCAAAATCCAAGTGATTATGGAAATAAAATTATTTTTCCAAAATTTTCTCTTGGTCTCTTCCATTATCTCACTTCCATTCCCATATTTTACAGTACTGCCTATATTTTTCCTACATAAAGAAGTGACCAGTTTTACTGGAAAGTTTTAACTGCAAATTTTATTTCGTATTTGTAGTATGGTTGGTATTCTGATCTGATATCATATCTGGGATATATTACAGTGGTATTATAGAACTTTCCTCCATCCCTATGGAAAGTAAGCTCTTAGTGAAGAAATATTCCAAATCACGAATTCAAGTTGCAGCTATGAGGCTCCTACCAGTGATAGAAGAAGACTATGAACAATATGAAGAAGAAACCACCTGTGTCGATGGAGGCCTACCAATATTTGAAGACGATGAATTTTATTGGTCATTAGATATATAAGCGATCATATTTGATTCTCCCATAGTTAACAAATACTTGACAAAGATGGTAGAAGCATATGAAAACATGCCTCGTTGTTACAAGGACTATCTAGCTTTGGGTAAGGAGATGTGTGCAAAAATTTCTTTCAAAGAATATGTTTATTTTAAGTATGGATTCTGGCCCAAGGATGTGGATGATCATTCTTTCAAGAGAAACAAACCATCCATATAGGAACCAAGTTGTTCCACCTCTCTGAGCAAAGAAGAAGAAGAATGAGCCAAAGGTGAAGATTCATCAAAGCCATCTGCTAGTTCAAGCATTATGATATTGTTTGGGTTTTCTTCAAACATAGCTTATAAAATTTGTGGCATGAGTACCATTAAATATGAAGAAGTCTCAAGTTTCTTGGAGAAGAATAGAAATGAAGAAGAGGTAGAAATCCATGACGTGGAGTGCAAGTCACTGCAATATGGTTGCATAGGAGAAGAAAGGGAATATGAATGCACTTCCAACTTCTTTCTGGGTGATCTCCGGATCACTGATAAGATGTTGGTTCATGTGAGGATAGTGAGACATATTTTGGTTCAGATCCAAAAGAATATCACAAATTAGATTTACAGTCACCTCTTGAGGCACATAATGAAAAGGAAGACAAGTCCACACCACTTGGGTGTGAACTTGGGAATTTGGTGGAAAAGCAAGCCACTATTGTAGCAACCAAAAAATTCACAAAATTTAAATTTTTTCTGAGTTACATTTAATGTTTAAGTCATATCCTAAAATGCTAGCTTAACAAGCAACTTTAGTTTCAATTATCAGATAGATTATAGGACATGATAGGTCATTAATAGAAACTTAGGAATTTAATACTCTTGCTTGACAGTAATTAAGAAGGGTTACAAAATTACTTACTAGCTTATAATACCCATGTTACTAAGTGTAACCAAAATATAATGGATTTTTCAGTCTTAGAATTTATGAGTTAGAACTTAATAAATTTAGATCAATTGTTTATCTTCTAGCATGTGTGTAATTCTTATATTTTTTTTTCTTGTCCTACTAAATGGGCTTGAGGTTTTCCCGAGGCTTACTTAGATTTCTCAAGCTAATGCAGATTTGATGATTGTACATGTTTTACAGGTAAGATTTTATTCTAGTTACAATATAAGGTATTAAAGCTCTGCAGACTAAAGAATAAGTTAGGGAATAATATTGAAACTCTATTTAATATCTAGATTATTGATATGTGACAAATTCCTAGGGAATTTGCAATGTTAACCTACCAAGGTAACAAATTGTATAAGGTTGTGTGACTAATGATTATATAATTGACGTTATATAATTACAACCAAGTGTTTAGTTAATTGTAAAACCAAAAGCTTGAGCACACTCCCAAATGGTTTATAACTATAAATTTTACTATGTAACTCCTAGAACCTTTCTAAGTCCTAATATTTTATTTTCTATTTTTCTGTTTAACAGTTATCTAGTAACTACTAAAAGAAAACCTATCCTATGCATATATATACACTAGATGCATATCTAAAACTTTAACATAAGCATATATATTTTATGCATAACCCACACAACAACCTAAGCACATATAAACTCAAATCATAACATGTATACCATCCTATGTATATATTCTATACATAACATAAATTTTATTCTAAGCTTAATCGATGCATAACTTATTGTTGATGTAATTGTAACTTCGGAATGTATTCACTTGTATTTCTTATCTATTGTAACCCGATGTTTATTCCGGGATGTTCTTGTGTCATGTCATGACCTGATGTTCCTATCGGGAAGATCTATAATGTAAACAAGTCATGTCAAGTAATTGTGGGTAGCCCTCCTATTGTCTAAGGGTTAAAGTCCCCGCAGTTCCGGGGCACCAGGGTTATTAGAATATCCTAGTGAGTTCGGCCTTAGTAGGGTTTTAGTCATGTCACGAATTAGTATAAATAGAGAGGTGACCTCTCTATTTATCACACATCTCATACACACTCAGTTGTAGCGCATAGCTGAGGAAGAGAAAGACATTGGGGCAAGAGGAAAGAGCTTACTGTTGTAGGGATATTGTCTTACATATTGTTTTTGGGTTTCACTTTGGTGCTGATTCTATCTCTGAGGAAGTTGCGGGGTTTTCTCCATTTATGGTTTCCCTGAGTAAAAACACTATTTTCATTATCTCTTGTGTTTTATTACTATGCTTGTTCTTCTCTCAGTTAAAGATCCTAATGATATGCTAGCTTAATGTTTAAAATCTAACATGGTATCAGAGCTAACCTGAGAAGAAGACACTGTGTAGCTGCGGGAACTAGGGATTCCTATTTTGTGGATCTCTCTCCACATATTTTCAGCAAAAGTAGGGTGGAATAACTCTCCTCCCTAGGGTGCATCTTTCTGTCGAAGCAGAATCCAATTCTGAGGTTTTTCAGTTTTGGACCCCACACTACTGTTAGAAATTAGGGCTTTTCACAGAAGTGGAATTTTTTAGTGAGCCCAGGCCTGGATTGATCTTCTCCCTGAAATCAAAGTTAGGATCAAATTCAAAGCATTTGGTTGGATAGAACTCTGAAAAATCAAAACCCTAATTTGCTCCTTAACCAGTACTGCAGGATTTCAGCTTCAAATCTAGATCCGACATCTTGAGCTGGTAAGATCTAAATATTTTGTATTTCCAGTTGAGGTTCTTAGTTAAGATGTCTCATCATACCAATCTTGATGAAAAGCTTGAGGGACCTGATAACTTCCGAGCCTAGAAGTATATGATCTCCCTGGTCTAGGAAGAAAATGAGTTGGACTCCTATATCCAGGAGGAGGTTCCAGTTCCAGAGGGAGATAAGGCCAAGGCATTACATAAGAAGAAGTTATTTATAGAAAAGAGGATCATTGCTGATTCTATTAAGGATCACCTCATTCCATAGGTATCCTCCCTCAAGACACCTAAAGCCATGTTTGATGCCCTAACCAAATTGTTTGAAGGGAAGAACATCAATCGAAAGATGACTCTAAGGAACCAGTTGAAGAATGTCAAGATCCAGAATGAGGAAACCATCCATTCATACTTCACAAGGGTCTCCCAGATCAAGGAACAACTAGAAGCTGTAGATGAAGAAGTGGAGAATGCATAAATTGTGATGACAACATTGAATGGCCTCCCTAGGTCATGGGATTCTTTCATCCAAGGAATCTTTGCTAGAAATAAGTTGGTCAAGTTCAGTAGACTGTGGGAAGAATTCTCTCAAGAAGAAGCTTGGATAGCTGCTCAAGAAGAAAAGATGGGAAGTGAAGATCAAGCTCTCACAGTACACTCCAAGAAAGGAAGAAGGGAAAATCATCATCACCAAGGTAAGCATTCTCATCAGAAAAATAACTTCATGAGAAGGGATCCATCCAAACTCAGATGTTATACATGCAATGAAATAGGACACTTTGCTAAAAATTGTCCCAAGAATAAGAATGGATCCAAGAAGAAGAAGAACTCCAAAAGAAGACATCATGCTCACACTGCCGAGGATGATGATCCTCCTAGGAAGAGAGTAAAACAAGAAAGAGAAGACTCTTCAAGTGAAGATGAATATGTTATAATCTTCGCTCTCATGGGAACTGTCACTCATGGAAGCAAAGATTGGCTTATTGACAGTGGGGCTTCCAAGCACATGACAGGTTTCAAGGAATCCTTTGAGAAATTATCTGAACATAATTCACCCCATAAGGTGAAGCTTGGGGATCACTACCAATATCCCATAAAAGGTAGTGGTGAATCCTCCTACAAGCTAGACTTCGGAAAATATATAAAAATGAAAGATGTCTTGTTTGTACTAGGATTGAAGAAGAATATTCTATCCATGTTAACATTAGATGCAAAAGGTATGAGGCTTGCATTTGTAGATGGCCTAGAGGAAAGACTATTGATGATGCAATAGTGATTGGAGAACAAGAAGGAGGCTTATACAAGCTGAAGGGCCATCCAGAACAAGCTATGGTCCATGACACAGTAGAGCCAAATGAATTTTGGCCTAGAAGGCTTGCACATGTGCATTACAGAGCACTACCACTTGCAAGCAAAGCTGTTGAAGGTCTTCCAGAAATTCAAGCAAAACATGAAGGGGTCTGCAAAGGATGTGTGAAAGGAAAGAATACAAAGAAGAAATTTCCAAGTAGCGAGAGCAAGGCAAAAGGAATATTGGAAATCATACACTACGATGTATGTGGACCAATGTCATCAAGCTCACTAAGTAGGTATGTATACTATGTTTCTTTCATTGATGAATTTTCTAGGAATACATGGATTTACTTCATGAAGAACAAAGTTGAAGTTTTCAGCAAGTTCAAGGAATTCAAAGCCTTGATCAAGAATCACACATAAAAGAATATCAATACCTTTTGATCAGATAATGGTGGATAATTCACATCAAATGAATTCAAATACTTATGCAAAGATTCAAGGATTAAGAGGGAGTTGTCCACTCCTTACAATCCACAACAGAATGGGGTTGCAAAAAGGAAGAATAGAACCATCATGGAAGTTGCAAGAGCAATGCTTCATGATCAAGATATTCCTATGCATCTATGGGTAGAAGCACCCATAATTCATGATACAACCATGAATGAAGAAATTCAAGAATAAGATCAAGAATTTGAAGAACCACAAAGACCTGTAGATCCACCTCAGGAGAAGAATCCTCACAAGAGGAAACCTGCTTGTGTACGAGAAATTATCCAAGGTGTAGATAGATATGGGGCTCCAGAAGAGAATCACAGAGAAAGAAAGAGAACCAGATCTTGTTCTGGATATGTAGCTTTACTATGTGATGTTATCAATAAAGAACCTTCCAACTATGAAGAAGTGGCAAAACGGAAAGAATGGAAGGATGCTATGATCGAAGAGTATCAATCGATCATGAAGAATGATGTTTGGGATGTTTTCCCAAGACCAAAAGGGAAGTCAGTTGTAACTTCCAAATGGATCTACAAAATCAAGCATGCTGCAGACGGTAGCATTGAAAAATATAAGACAATATTTGTGGCTCGTGGCTTCTCACAGAAGGAAGGAATCACGGGGACTTCACTTAGTGAACATCTCACATAGCACGTGCGATCGTCGGATATTAAAGAATATCCTTAATTTCCATAGATATTGACCCAAACTCTTTTTGTTGAAACCCCCTCCCAATAGTTAAAACCTCCTCCCCACATCTTTTTATACGTCAACCCTTATAAACCACCCTACCCACCCCCACCTTAAACCCCTCATCCCCTCAATACCTGCAATATATTGGTTCAATTTTTAATAATTTTAAAACCCACAATATGAACTAACGTGATAGGATATTGGTCAACAAGTGAAGCCCCCATGGAAGGAATAGATTATGAAGAAACCTTTGCTCCTGTGGCCAGATACACTTTCATCAGAACAGTACTTTCTTTGGCTACAATAATGAAATGGAAGATACACCAAATGGATGTCAAGACTGCTTTCTTGAATGGTGTAGTGGAAGAGGAAGTGTATGTAGAACAACCACTCGGTTTTGAGACACATGACAGGGAGTCTCATGTGTGCAAATTGAAGAAAGCCCTGTATGGTTTGAAACAGGCACCCAAGACATGGTACGACATAATTGACAGCTTTCTATCCATTTTGGGATTTACCAAGAGTAAAGCCGATTCCAACCTTTACTACAAGGTTGAAGATGGAAACTCAGTGATGCTTCTACTATAGTAGATGATCTGTTTGTAACATGTATGGATGGGTTGATTGCTGATACAAAGAGAAAGCTTGCTGCTGAGTTCAAAATGAAGGAATTGGGTATGATGCATTATTTTCTAGGTATGGAGGTGTGGCAGAATGCGGATGGAATCTCCCTTGGACAAGGGAAGTATGCAGTAAAGATCCTAAAGAGGTTTGGGATGATGGATTACAAGGCTATGGCCACACCTATGGCATCGAACTTGAAGCTATTAAGTGATGCTTCATTAGAGATGGTTTATGCCACGATGTATCGTCAGATGATTGGGTCCTTGATGTATCTAACAAACACAAGACCATCCATTTGCTTTGCTGTGAACACCTTGAGCTAGTTCTTGAAATATTCGATACATATTCACTTGATTGCTGCAAAGCACATTCTGAGGTACATGAGGGGTACAATTGATTATGGGCTCAAGTACGAGGTGAATCAGAAGATTAACCTGGAGGGTTATGTTGATTCAGATTGGGCAGGTAGTGCCATCAATAAGAAAAGCACTTCAGGTTGTTTCTTTAGTATGGGATCAGGTGTGATCTCTTGGTTTAGCAGGAAGCAATCCTATGTGGCACTAAGTACAGTTGAAGCAGAGTATGTCGTAGCTTGTTCAGCTAGTTGTGAGGTAGTATGGATGCATAAGCTACTGTCTAATTTATTTGATCTCCAGATGGATGCTACTTATATACATTGTGACAAACAGAGTTGCATGAAGTTGTCAAAAAATCCAGTGTTCCATGATAAGTCGAAGCATATCGAGATCAAGTATCACTATATTAGGGATATGGTGTAGAAGGGAGCAGTAAAGCTCCAGTATGTTGCGATGAAGGAACATATAGTTGATGTATTGACGAAGCCATTGGCTAGAATGAAGTTCAAGTACTTCAGGGAGAAGCTTGGTGTTCTCCAGATCGAGGTTTCCTCCAAGGGAAAGTGATGAGACCCATAGCCATTCTGACATGGTGAGAGGATTGGTTCCTTCCATGGTTAGATGTAAGGGCTGAGCCATTCTATCATGGTGAGAGGATTGGTTCCTTCCATGTCAAATATGAGTGCTGAGATCCATAGCCATTCTAATGAGTAGGTCAGATATAAGGGCTGAGCCATTCTGTCATGGTGAGAGGATTGGTTCCTTCCATGTCAAATATGAGTGCTGGCCATTCTGTCGAGTAGGATAGATGTAAGGGTAACTTCCATTCTCCTGGAGAATGGAGGCACCTGGTCAGTTACCAGGTAGCTCAGTCTAGGACTGGGGGGCATTCTGATATGACTATAGGATTGGTTCTTATAGGATCAGATGTGAGTGCAAGCCTTTTTGAACATACTTGTTGGATTGGTTTCTCGTATGTGTCGAATTTAAGTGTAGAGCCTTTATTCGATCATTGGTTGATCAGATATAAGTGCTGAGCCTTTATTCGATCATTGGTTGATCAGATATAAGTGTTGTGCATTTCTTTGATCATTGTTTGATCAGATGTAAGTGCAGTGCCTTTCTTCGATCATTGGTTGATCACATGTAAGTGCAGGAGCCTTTTGGCATGGAGGATTGGTTCCTCGCATGGCCAAGTGTAAGTGTTGGGCCTTTCTTCGATCATTAGTTGATCAGATGTAAGTACTGGGCCTTTCTGACAGGGTTGTGGGCTATGTTACCACATGGTCAGATGTGAGTGTTGGGCATTGCCTTTCTGATATGATTATAGGATTAGTTCCTACATGATCATATGTAATTGTTGGGCAGGCCATTCTTACTTAAGTGTCAAATATAAGCGTCGAGGAAGACCTACATGGTGGCTATGCCTACATCCAGCATGAAAAAGGGCTGGCTCTGTAGAACTTCCTGTGACGAGAAGAATCATGAGATAGCACCTGTGAAGATTCAATATTGATGATCCAACAGAGATGATCCAGATCTAGGGATGATCCAGATCCAGAGATGATACTCCAGAGATGATCTATATCCAGTGATGATTCAGATCCAGTGATGATGATCCAAATTGAGTGATGATCCAGATCCAGTGATGATGATCCAGATCTAGTGATGATCCAGATCCAGAGACGAATATGACTTGAAGACGACGATACTTGAAGACAACGATGACTTGAAGACAACGATACTTGAATACAAAGATGACTTGAAGATGCAGATGATGAGAAGATCCAGAGAAGAAGACCAGTGATGAAAATTGTGTCGAGAGAATACCTTCCTAGTTAAGAGGGAGTGTTGATGTAATTGTAAATTCGAAACGTATTCACTTGTATTTCTTATTTATTGTAACCCGATGTTTATTTAGAGATGTTCTTGTGTCATGTCATGACTTGATGTTCCTATCAGGAGGATCTATAATGTAAACAAGTCATTTCAAGTCATTGTGGGTAACCCTCCTATTGTCTAAGGGTTAAAGTCCCCGCAGTTCTGGGGCACTAGGGTTATTAGACTCACCTAGTGAGGTTGGCCCTAGTAGGGTTTTCGTCATGTCGAGAATTAGTATAAATAGAGAGGTGATCTCTCTATTTATCACACATCTCATACACACTCAGTTGTAGCGCATAGTTGAGGAAAAGAAAGAAACTGGGGCAAGAGGAAAGAGCTTACTGCTATAGGGAAACTGTCTTACTATTTTTGGGTTTCACTTTGGTACTGATTCTATCTCTGAGGAAGTTGCGGGGTTTTCTCCATTTATGGTTTCCCTGAGGAAAAACACTGTGTTCATTGTCTCTTGTGTTTGATTGTTGTGCTTGTTGTTCTCTCAGTTAAAGATCCTAATGATATGTTAGCTTAATGTTTAAAATCTAACACTTATAAATAAAAATAATTCCTTTACTATGTATTGCAAGTTTGGACTATACCGAAACAATAAAAGATTTAAAAGAAAGTGGATTCCATGTGGAGTTTGTTCATTCAGAATAGGGTTTGGGTGATAAACCCTAAGAATGAAATTCATTGCCATACCCTAAAAACTCGTTGATTTTCAAAATAGTAGCTTATTGTTTGGAAAGGGAAGAACCAGCCGACAGGCCTTCGACCTTCTCGGGTTGTTGTTTAGTGGTGTTAACGAGTGTAGAAACCTTGTCTGGTTGCTGTAATTGTGAGCTAGTGTTCTCCTTTGATGCCCAAGGGATTGGAGCTCTGGTTCTATGTCGTCATCATTCTAAAGAACTCGTCATTAAACCGTGGTAAGAACTTCTTGGTTTCCGTGGCGTTTAATAGTTTGAATATTTCAGTTCTCTTCCAATCAAGTTCTTCATGCTCAATGGTTAATATTGTGAGTGCTAACGATTCTTTTCTTATTAATTTAATTTTCCTTTTATATCTATTACTGCAAATCCATCTACTAACAGTTTGGCATTTGTTTGTAGGTGAGATGTGAAAACACACAGTCGATAGTGAAGCGTTTGGTCTGAAGCTGAAGAGTTTTAGCTCTACCGACTCAGTAAGCCTCAGTTCTTTCCTTGGGATGCCCTTCGTGGTTGAAATTTATATGGTGATGATAGTGAATGGTGTTCAATACTTCCTGTATAATTTGTTTGGAGAAAAGAGGAGGAGGTTGTATGGCCCTTTTATTTGTAACCCTTGGGGTTTTGCAAAAGAGCTACGGCTTGTGTAAATAAGAAGATAGATTAAATTTTATTATTGTTTCTAGGGTTTATAAAAGTGTTTGCTTTATCCTGTGACTTTTTTGTTTTTAACACTACCTCGACCTATTATTTAGCCAAGTAACACTTGCATGGCCATGACAATATTAATGCAAGGATTTGGGTTTTAAACATGGAACCAATGGCGATTATTTTTGGTTAACTTGTGGTTAAAATAATACTCTATGCCTAAGCATTTCATTTACGGCCGTGATATATAAAAATAGTTGTTAGTTGGTCAATAAAAGACTTTGTTTGAAATATCCTTTTGTTATTAAACTGGTAAATTCTTGCAGTCGTAAAGTAAATATTTTATGGCATCCGGTTTTCCTTTTATTAGTTTGATTACATTGTGTATTACGCTTTGGTAAATAATTATAGAGGTTTTGTTATGCACATAATTAGTTGTAAAGTAAATTACTTTGGCTATGAAAATATTGAGCCGTTGGTAAATTTATTTATTTAATTTTATTCGAGCAACCTGTACTATAGGGAGAATCCTAGGGTTTGGCTTTAAATTAATTTTTTTTATATTATTAATTGGGTTATTATTTGATTTTTGGTAAAATGTATAAACAATAAATAGGTTTTGATAGTTTTCATTTTAATAGGAGGAACTTGAATTTATCCTATTTCAAAAGTAGGTTCTGTAAATGATTAAGGAAATTTACATTTCCAAAGTAGGGTTAGATGCACAAATTTGCACATAATAGAAAGAAATATAATTTTTGTTATATTATTATTACTGCTAGGTTTTTCTAAGTACTTAATTATGTATTATAATGTGTCTTAGACTAATATTTCATAGATTATTATCATTACATTGTACGATTACAATTTCCTTTCCTTAAGTACTTATGATACTATAATACTATAGATGATAACTTTCTTAAACATTTTCAGTCTATTGACTGATCTTTATAAACTTACAGTGTTAGGTTTTTTTACAAGGTAAAGTTGGGATTTAACTGATTATTTCTTCTTGTGAAACAAATAGATAGGAAACTTCTCATTTAAGTTAGGTATTAAAGTATCACTATAAATAATAATTTTTCCCTGCTAAGTGTAGGTAATTTAATTGTATTACTGTAATATTTAATTTCTTATATTACACATAGTTTACTGTCTGTGTATCAACAGTTTTATTATATTAAACTCTATATACTATTCTCTAGAGGTTCACTCATAAAAGTTTAAGTCCTGATAAAATAATTATTACAGAAATTTAGTAGTAAAAAATTTCACAGTTTAGCAGATTTAAAACCACTTTATCTATCTAATAAGCATTCCTATTTTACCTATAAACTAACCTTCTGTACTAGAGTACTTCATCTTATGATGAGTGGAAAAATACAGAAAGGGATTTTTATTCATTAGTCCATCTGATCTAATTCTAGTTTCTTTTATTCAGTTAAAAAAATACAAGTATTTCCTAAAAAAAATGCAGACTTAAACTATCTATTTGTAGCTGCAAGTATCTAAGAAATAAAACTAATCTTGACTACTTCCATTTCAGTACTTTTACTTGCATAAAGATAAATATAATAACACATTGGAACTTGATAACTTGTAGAGGAGACAAACAACCCAAGGAGCCCGTTTCACCCAACCTTTTCCTGAAGATAGCTCACTGCTTGTCTTAGGACCGTTGAGCCTGTCCACTGAACCACCATAATGAAAATACTGTGTGCTGGAATGGGATTAAATACCCCTGCAACTCCTTAGAAGAACTTAGTAGCAGTACTTCTGCCCTCTGCAGAAAAGAACTCAGCTAACAAGCTACACTAGTTCTGAAAAATAGTCTTAATCACTCAAAACCACTTATGCCTTTCCCCTCATCGAATCTCTTGTGCACAATTCTCAACTTCAGAATTTTCACAAGGTAATCATTGAAAATTCTCCTATTGAATTCAATGGGTAAATATATGCATACCTAGGTATTTTGGTCAGTTTTTCACTTAATGAGCCAGCTTCTCTTGTTCCACTTTCTTGGGGAACATGACCACAAAATTAGGGAAGTTGCCTCCTGCAACATCTAGAAGTGGTTGAGGATGTTGCCATGTGTCAATTTTCTCTCACCCCAGTCTATTACACCTAGTGGGTCAGTGGACACTCCTTTAACAGCCTCCTTGAGCTATTTGTCTCCTCTTTTATTTATTAACTAATAAAATATTCAACATAATTAATTACAATCATCCTTGACCCCACTTGGTCAATAGTCGTTAACATTGCAAGAAAAATAAAATATAATGTCTTCTTAAACATAAAATGTTATTGCAATCTAGGGTACGTGACAACTATATTTTCCTTATAGGAAGATTATGAAGATGAAATTCTAGGGCATGATGTGCTTTATGATTTTTGAAAATATCACATTTCATTCCAACCTTCAGAGATACCCCCCACTTCATGTCATGGAAGTGATTTTGTAATAGATTCTAAATCTGGTTGGTATGTTGAGAATGATATATGTGTTGTGGATCCATGCCACAAGAAAGATGATCTTATGTGCCATCCACGAGAAGGAGAAACCTTGGCGGGTGATGTTCTTTTTAGTGGTTCACTAAAGGAGGAGATAGAGAAGCTTATAGCAGCCATGAACAACTTTGTTGACACCAATGCCTTGGTGACAAGATGATATTGGAAAACTTCTATAGGACAGTTGGAAGGAGAATCCTTTCTGGAAGAGTTCATAGAACTGAAAGAAGGCATGGTAAACATGAAGGACAACTATATGAACTTAATATCTGATAGAGAACATCTCCTCATGGTGGATGAAATGTACCATAGTGCACTCAAGAAGGAAGAAGAAGAATCATAAAGGTTCACTGGTAATTTGGAGATCACCAATAATTCATTGAAGAGCACACAGAGGGCCCTTCAAGGATCAATAATGCAGAATGATCAACTTCAAAAGGATTTGGGTTCATCACACACCCTATCCTTCATGTAAGATCATTATTTTAATAGGGAATATGACATAGTGGAGGTGATGAGGGAAGCTCATGTGGAGGAAAAACATGAGGAACGTTATGATTTGCAAGTGTTGGTGAAAGGAGATTCCATAGAATATCTTGGCCAAAAATTTGACTTGTTGCAAGAATACATTCAAGAAGACATACCATCCAGATATGTAATTAAAGGTACTTATTTGTCCATGGATTGGATAGACAAGTACATCACTGAGATGGACGTTTAAGGATGCACAAGTTTTTTCTACATCGATAGGGAGTTGTTTGACATGCATGCATTAGAGGAGAGGCCTCAAGAGATACCTATATGGAGAGAATAATTATTTATGAAGATGGTGGCTGATTACATTATACATAAATCAGCAATCCAAAGATTTTATTCATACATGGATTGGGTGGATGAATACATAGGAAAGATGGAGATTCATCAAGGAAAAAAATCCTTTTGTTTCTATGATAAGTATTTTGGATTTACTGATATTTTCCTACCTTATGGGAAGCCACAAAGATATATTTTGCAGCCATCATATACCTCCAGTACATATGCACAGGAGGTGCATTTTGATTTGTATGTGCTTGAAGGATTTGAGAGAAAAAAAAATGGAGACCAAGCACTTGCACTTTTTTAGAGATATTTGGAGATGCCTCTTGGTGAAAGATGTATAATTTTGGAGGAGGCACAATATGGTACAAATTATGAACCAGAAAAAGGAGTCAAGTATTCACCCACTTTCTTGGTATATGATTATCACCGAAGTTTATATTTGGTTCATGAATTTCTATCCTCTACACTTTTTACTACAACTACAACACATGAGGATGAAAACTGGGAGAATGAATTTTCCTTGTTGGTGCCACATGAGGAGTAGGAGGCTCCCATAGGTGTTCATGATGACTTGATGAATATACCATTAATTTCCTAGCAACAACATAGGCACATATTGCTGCCACTTGATTCCATCCATACACATATGTATTGGGTGGGATATTTCATGTCACACATGGAGTCTTCTTGCAATTTTTTGTTTGCTCATGATCAGTGGAAGGAAGCTAAGCAAGAAAACTTCTAAGAGAATTTGTTGATAAATATATTTTACACAAGGTTTCCTTTGTGGAGGAAATCCACACATTTGGATGGATGCTTGCACCCTTTGACCAGTGGCAGAGAGTTGAGCCATTGGATCTGTTCACATGGAAATTTTGGTTGGAGTGTCATTACATTACCTTGTTGGATTAGGAGACACATATTTGTATTTCTTGCTTGCATTCTCAGAGACAAATGTGATGCATCATTTTATTGTGGGTAGTTTGGGAATCCTTGTTTCTTGGATAATTCCTATATTAATTGGGGTTGTGCATGGGACTCACACCCATGTGATTGCAACAACAAAATTGTGAGCTTCAGTGTTGATTTGCATCAAGCGCATAGGGAATTTTATGTTGGGTGGGGAAGTCTCATAGATATTAAATTTTGCATTGGGAATTTTCAATTTTTAGTGTGGTGGTATGATTTCCACATCATCACTTTTATTTCCTATGATGATAAATTTTTATGGTGGTTACTGATGTTTGGGAGGATGCAGTTGAGACATTAGGACCCTGAAATTCCTTGGAATGACAACTTTCAAAAAGTGGCAGGAACATTTGGATACTTACAATTGAGGAAATAGGATCCAGGCATACTTTTGTATGAGGAGTTGTGTTGGAAGACATTCTCACTAAAGAGGATGCAATGCAAGAAATAGGGCCCTGGATTCGCTTATCTTTGGATAATATTTACATGCTCGCTTGATGGAGCAAGTCAACCTTTCTTCACACAAGTTCATCTATATGATCTCATTTACTAGTTCTCCTACATGGGGGAATGACTTCTTTGCGTGGACCGATTTTGCAATACCCCGGGTTTCTTTCGATTGAGGACAAGAAGACTTGGAAGGGGAGGACTATAATGTCCCTTCCTAAAAGGACATTGAAAATGTTGACCTTGTCAAGCACTTAGGGGTTCAAAAATTGACTTAATTAATTTACCTAGGGAATTTTGATTATTTCATACTTAGGAGGTATGTACTAAGTTAATTTCCAATTATGAATGTTTTTTATGTCATTAAGAATTAATATGTAAATAATATATGTGGTAATTAGTCGCCATGTCAAGGAGAGCGCATTGGGGAAAGTCAACTTGCCTAAGATGTCAAATAAAAACTGGAAAAATCAAGCAGTCATAAAAAGATGGAAACTAACCACAAGAAAAGAAAAGCCAACAATTGCAAAAGTAGAAAGTGTAGGAAAAGAACCAAGATAAAAAAAAAGTCAACTCTGGGCCAAAGGAGGGTGCATTTTCTATTCAGATGAGCAGTTACAAAAGCAGAAAGTGCAAGAAAACAAACCATGGTAAAAGTAGACAACTCTGGGACAAAGGAGGGCACAATTTCTATTTTGATGAAGATTTAATGACAGGGAAACATCATAAATGACTCATAGATGCTATTTTACTTAAGGAGGGATAATTCATGATTAGGGTTAGTGTAACACCCCGGTTTTGACCCCGATGCATTAAATATACATGATACATACATATTGTAAATAATCATGGTGCGGAGCTAAAGGGAAAGGCCCCACCATCGATTTGGTTGTGTTATGTTTCGGCGTTTGGAATTATTGCCGATAGTATATTGGGATATACAACACATATTAAGTTGTGGCATCATGTAACTATGCATTTTAATTAAAAGAACCCCAACTTGCTATGTCGATGCAACTATATTGAAAAGGGTATGATTTCCTAAGGATAAAGGGGGGGATTGTTAAACCTGGAACCCATGGGGAAAATCCATGTGTCGTTCAACCACTTAAGCTCCTATGTTAGTTGAGGGTAGTTAATGCTGGGTAGTGGTGGGTGGTAGGATTTCCCCCACGCACTCTCCACTAGCTGGTTTAGTCACACACACGGGCTAGGAGTGGTTTTCCTCACGCGCCATTTGGGATGCCCGATGGTTCTATCTGCTCTCTCTAGTTTTGCTCACCTTCACACACCGTTTGGGGGGTCTCTTCATCGTTTTGGCTGTTCATTTTCCTCATGCATAGGAATTTTTGTCTTCAATGTCCATCTCATGCGGGGGAACACCGTTGTTTTTTCCTCACGCACCGATTGGGGTCTGTGCATGTTCTTCCTCCTGTCTATGCAGAGAATCGGTTCTCCTCTTTACGTTCCTGATCAGAATATGTAGTTGTCTAGACACTTTATTGTTGATTGTTGGCTATGGTCTCATTCACGTTTTGTTGACTGTGCTTCTCTATACAGAGTGGTACTTGCTGTAGGTTGTGGTGGAGTCGTTTTGGCCACAATAGGGCCAAGAATGACTTAGGGATTGTCTTCCCCTGTCCAAGTTGTGAAGTGCTTGTTTGGCTGCAGGAAAGCAATGGTTGGTCTTCGGACTGTATTGGGGTGGTGATGAGGGCCTGATTTTCTTGACAAACCTGGTGGGTTTGGGAACCACACAGATAGAGCTAGAGGGTTGGATTTCTTCTCCACAACCCCTAATAGCACTGTAAGGGAGGTCAGGGCCTGAGGGACTGTGTAGTAGAGAAATGATTGATTTAATTGTGTTGGGTGTGTGTGGGTGTCCTAGAAGTCATGCTATTTCTGGTGTAGGTGTCCTTAGCTCTTTAATGAGCTCACTAGCTTAGCATCACCTTAGCATTTAGCCTTTCCCAGCTCATGGATGGCCTGATAAACTCAACTGTGTTGGCTTGGCTGATCTGTTGTCTGCCTGACAAACCCAACTATGTTGGATTGGTATGTTTGGTTATCCATGGATATGTGTAAGCCTGCTAGCTCCTTATTCCTTGGGGAATCATGCTCGGCTCGGGGGTGGCAGTGTTGCTAAGAGATTAAGGAGCACGCTGGCCTATGGTTGGGTGGAATGTTGCAGCGACGTAGCTGGTTGTGGGACAGTTCTTATAAGATAAGTATTCTTGACTAATCTATTTTGCAATCATATTTACTGTCAATAAATTATGATGATGGACATGTGGAATGCTGAATTGTATGTTTTGCTTCCGCTGAGTATATGTATGATTATGCATCTTAGTATGTTTGATGTCCTAAGCATTTTCCTTCAGTTCATATGTATGTATGTGTTCATGGGGCTATTTTCCCGGATGTTTGGTGTATAGTAGCATCCTCTTCGCCGGTCGGAGGGCCGGGGATGTTACAGTTAGGGTTTAGCAAGTGGCAACTTGCTCAACATGTGATGAACTTGTTTAATAAGTCACCCAAGGTCTACTTAAAGATAATTCCAACACCATTATTTAGTTAGGTTTTTTATTGTTTTGATTTTATGTGGATCTTGGCTTCAATACTGATTGATGATCCTCATTTCTCTTGGGTAATGTTCTTCAAGTTCCATGTTCCTCTCTCCCTCTCTTCTCCCCATCTTCTTTGCAGGTCACACAGAAGCTAAGGAGAAACCACCTAGAGTTTGATTTGAGATATGATAGAATATTTCATCCATTAATTACAATGTATGAGGTTTATTTATCATATCCATAAGTTTCCAGTACTTGAGGGTTCAAATATTCAAGTCTTCCTTTGATTTCTGCTTCTAAAATGCACTGTATTGATGCATCTTCTTAAATAGAGCTATATAGTTTATTTTTAAGAATTGATTCGACATAAATGGATGTAAAATTATTTTATAATGATTCTCTATAAGTATTATATCAATTTTACTTTTTATGACTGAGTTTACTTGTTTTTTACACAACGTAGTCTAGATTTGAACCTAGAATTGACTAGTTTCACCATAAATTGCATAATTCAGCCTCCGGGCCACCAAATATTATAATTTTTGTTATGATGTGTTATTAAAATGTATATATGAGCCTCCAATGTCTTAAATAGATGATTTGTAACCTCCTTTACTTGTTTGGGAAAGCTTGAAGAGGAAGCTAGTGATCTGTCCTAAGAGCTAGTTTCACCTTTGCAACCTGTAGAAGTATTTTTATTTCCTCCGATTTGTTAAAACATGAATTTATTTTTTATATAAATTCATTAAATATTCCTTAAAGTATCATAATACTATACTATCCACTGGTTTATTGGAGGTGGTGGCTCATCTTAGTTTGCACGGTTGGGACACCCAGAAGCGTGGGAGTAGACTTCAATGGAGCTTATTTCGAAACCTAAAAGGACCCAAAATCCAATTCATTTTGGAAAGAACACTCTATGTCCAAATTTTTCTCTTGGTCTCTTCCATTATCCCACTGCCATTCCCATATTTTCCAATACTCTTATATTTTTCTCTGCATAAAGAAGTGACCGGTTTTATTGTAAAGTTTTAATTGCACATTTTATTTCATATTTGCAGTAGAGTTAGTATTCTGATATGATATCAGATCAAGGATATTACGATCATGTTAGGTACATGTAACATTTCCTTGTTCTAAAGTCTTCAAATTTCAGCTTAGGCAGGGACTTAGTAATTATAACAAGTATATTAATATTCAATAGAACAATACTCCATATAAATATACTTCTTTTACTTTAATGTATATGGTATGTATGTTCTTTTACTTGTCATGACACACATGATTGTTACCTAAATTTATGCAAGACTGATTATCACAAGAGATAAGATTAAGACTCTTCTCCATCACACCAATCTCAATAAGAAATTTATTAATCTATATTGCTTCACAAATCCTAGTAGCACCAATAACAAATTCAACCTCCACGGATGACAAAGAAACAAAAGCTTATTTCTTACTACTCCAAGAAACCATGCCATGACCAAAGGAGAAACAATAACATTTGTAGTTTTCCAAACAATTTGTGATAGGATGTATCATCCACTTCTACACTTGGATTATTAGCTCTGATTTCAACACAAGGACCCATGGAAGTAAAAATAGGTTTACAACCCTCCATTTTGAACATTTTCGAAATATCTACATCATACATGTCTTGAGGCAGAATAAATTGATTTTTTACTACCACACATCTATGCGAATACAATAGTGAAGAGGACCATAATATTTTATTTCAAATTTCTAATATAATTCAATATTCAACCAATTAATTAATAGTATTCATCATTTGTTATCAGAATTAGAACATTTACGTACAAAACAGTAATTGCAATGTCATCACCATCACATAGAGGGTATACATTAGTGTCATCAACTGATTTATTTACACACTTTCGATGGAACCACTCATCACTATGAGTACAAGATGCCTGAGTATCCTCCTTAAGACAATAAAAGGCCTTCATCCTACACACAAGATCCTCTTTACCAACAACTTCAAATCTATGTGGATATTGGATGTAGATTTACTCCTATAGAACACCAATTAGGAAGGTATTTTTCATGTCCATCTAGTGAAGATTCCGATTATATTAATAAACAAAGGAAATTAAAAATTTAATGTTGGAATATTGAGCAACAAGAGAAAACATATCAACATTAAAAATGCATGGTTTTTGTCTAAAACCTTTTTGCATAAATCTTTCCCTATATTTTTGAATGGAACCATTAGCATTATGCTTAAGCTTAATACCAATGACTTTCTTTCTGTTGGGGAGTAGAACTAAATCCCACACATCATTTTTCATGATGTTCTCATATTCCTCCTGCACAGATTCAACCCATTATATGAATATCCTAACATCCTAGGATATTACCCTTAAAATCATTGTTAATTTTGAATTAGCTAACTTAAGTTTTAAATTTAAACACTTATGATGGGAAAATGATACACCATGAATATTTTATTATGTTTTGAATGTAACGTTTCTTTAAAATATATGTTGGAAAGGTTGTCATTGATGTCAATGTGGATAACTTGATGTAGAAGAGTTGATGTGATAGTGATTTGATGTGGTAATAAGGACGAGTATCAAAGGATTATTCCTACCAAAACTTAAAAGAAAATGCCTTCACAATATTCCTGTAGAGGATGCCCACAACTAGAAAATGAAACACTCATAGATGGAAAAATAAAGTGTCTATAAAGGATACCTGAAGCTAGAAAAATACATTTGTGTAGGCCATTAGAAATGCTCATCATAATAGAAGAAAAATTCCCACCAATCAAGTGAAATTCCTACCAAACATTAAGAATTATGCTCACACAAATATGCCCACACAATGGATAATTATGGGCCTCCAATAAATGAAGTAATATGCCTGAAGCAACTTAAAATACACATAATGTCTAATGTTCCCACATTAAAATGTCCGCACACTCTAGAAAATGCACATAGTTTCTACCATAATTGCAGATTGTGCTACCAGGATGATAGATATTGCTATCGAATACCAAAACTGTAGATCAATTGCTTTGGGCATTTTTGTTGAAAGTGAGGACACGATTTGTGCCTAATGATGAATACCAACTTATGCAATGAACAAGATATAAATATTATGTTTTAAACAAGGTTTAAATATCCACAAATGAGTTGAAATCCAATTTAATTGAAATGAGGTGAAGTTCCCATGTTTTGTGGTATAATACCCACAAAATCATCTCACACTATAGGTTGGCATTTCCATCTAGTGCCCCATGTGATAATTAGCATGTCGGCTTAGTTAAGTCAAAATACGCAAGTGTAACAAGAGGGTCCACAATGTGCAAAGACAAAGTGTCTAAATACAAGTGAGGACAACACATTTGAGTGTGACGTGTGTATGAGAAGATGAAGCTCTAAGGCATCGATATTGTGGGGAACAATTGTTTGCAAAAAAGGACAAATCTTGCAAAGAAGCATGAAGTCTTCCAATTATAATTTTGGTTTGGTTTAATAACACTGAAGAAGATGAGGTTTGGCAGAGAATTTGAGAGCTAATATTCTAAATGGAATTAAATGGTGGTGGATTGAGCTAAGCATAATTATTTGATCTTCGGAAGTTACTAGAAGTGTTGAAGGAGAATTACAAGAAGTGTAGAATTTTTAGATTTGCAAAATTACAGGAAGTGAAGAATTAATGGAAGTGCAGTTCTTGCAGGAAGTTCTGGAAGTATTATTATGGGTTTTGTAGTGATGTGTTATGAAGAGTTATTGTGGGAAGTGCAGTGAGGTGTTTTTATGGAAACTACAATGAAGTGTTATTACATGAAGTATTATTAGAAACTACATGAAGTAGTGTTACAGGAATTCCAGAGAATCTGTATACCATATGCAAATGAAGAATATTTTGAGGTTGCATCTATTATATTGTCTAAGACATTATCCGAAGATATGCTTTGAAGGGGTACTAGAATTGAAAGATTACATGAATTGTATTTAGTTATAGGAACATGGTTTTGGTGTAACAAGGATTCTTGATATCAAGGTAGACTATGAATTGAGAGCTAAGTCACATATGCATAGATAGAGAGTGAATACATAGTTGATAAATAACATATTGAAGACCAAGAACATGACTTATTTGAATAGGATTTTACCTTCATGTATATAGTGGATTTAATATAGAAATCAGGTGGTTTCCGACATAATCTTTGTTGAGTTGGTTCTCGGCCAAGGATGTTGGTGTCTCCAGCAAGTTGATGCTTGCAAACATTATAACAATAGGTTGGCGACTTCTTGGGGATCTTGGTTCCTCCTTCAAGTTGGTCCTTGTAAATTAGGGGGGTTGTTCCTCCTTAAATTTGGTTCTTGTAAATTTTGGATCGGTGTCCCTCACATGTTGAAGCCTATAAAGATTGTAATTATTGTTTAATTTAAGAAATATTTTTTGTGGTTTTCTCCCTTATTTGGTTTCCAATTAAAATATATATGCTATATCATTTGGTATTAATTTATACTGATATGATTGATCATGTGATTATTCTTTAAAGATGAAAAATGATTATTGATAAAATATATCTAATACTAATTCACCCTCACCTTCTCAGTATTGGTGAATATTCAAACAATTGGTATCAGAGCAGGTTCCTTGAGACAATTTGACCACTAGAAGGAACATCTCTCTGAGCACAAATTGATGGATAATAAAGTTTATCTAAGATTGGTGAATCATTATCTAATGGGAAAAATTATGTTGCATGGAGCATGAGAATGAATATATATCTAATAGCAATGGGATTTTATATTTGGGACTTAGTTGTATCTAGTTACACTGCTCCAAAAAGGAAACCAAAATCTATTTCTAAAAAGAAGTTGATAAAGAACAATGGAACATCCATAGATTCCATCTTCATTGGATTATATGATTCCATGAAATTCAAAGTAGGGTAATGTACAACATCCAAAGAACTATGTGACAAGTTACAAAATCTCTACATAGTTGAGGAAGATATATTCTTGTATGTATCTCCTTTCTTTGATGGATCAAACTATGTGAATTTGATGCACATAAATGAAGAAATATTTGATGACCTGTGTATTATATGTCTCATATTAATTCTTGATACATTATACAATTCCAACCACTCCCCCAACGGATGCAGTTCAAAGGAAGTTATATGAAAGCATTGTAAAATCAAAGAATGGAATTATGTGTGGCCTATTAGACACCGAAGTTGACAAGGTAATAGAGTGTACATCAGCTAAATATATTTAAGACATGAAACAAAATATATATGGAGAGATGAATATAGAGGCTATTGATGAAGAATACCACAACAATGAAGAAAGTAAGAAGAATTTACACTACAAAGAAGACAACATTTCATCGGATGACTATAGCAGTGACCTAGATAAAGTTATTCTCACAAACTAAGGTTCTGAAGTTGATCCCTTTGTAAACGATGAATTAATACATACCTTGGTTGAAATCAATGAGATTAAGAAGAATAATGCATTGCTAGAAGAGAAGATAAATGAAACTAAAGAATAAAATCATGAAATCACCAAAGATACTAAAAATATTATTATGAGTCTAAAAGCACAAGTGGAAGAGGAAAAACAGGTTGAAGAAACTTTGACAATAAAAATAAAGGAGAAGGAATACATATATAAGAAGTAAGAGATTGAGAACGATTGATTTGCAGATAAAATGACTAAATTTACCTAGTGGATGGTTTGTCTGAGACTAATTATAGAGACCAATCAAATAGAAATACCTTCTATCTAAGTTTCATCGCAGTCTACTTGAAATACTTTGTTGAATTCTAGGAGATCTAAAATTGCTCTCTGTCACCTTCTACTTTAGATTGTGAAAATCTCAGCAAGAAGCTTCCTTCCACTTGAACTCGTTGTTTTTCACACACGTCATCAATGGTGCACACATACAACTATAATGTCTAATTAAATTCTGATATAAATTTGCAAGTCTAAGAAAATTTCTCACCTCGGTGGAATTCATCGGATCTGGCCATTCTAAAATTTCCTTCACATTTTATGGGTCCATTTTAGCCCCTATCTTGAGATTATGAATCCCAAGTATAGAAACTCTTTTTGCATGAAGGAACATTTCTGTAGATTCAGTAGCATCTTTTGTTGACTTAGCGTCTACAACACTTTTGAAAAATAAACCAAATGTTCAGAATTTGTCTTGATAAAATGGAATTTCATTGATATAGGAAATGGAAAACTTCCCCATAAATTGATTCAATATTTTGTTCATCAGACTCATGATCGTACATGGAACATTGGTTATCCCAAATTGCATAACTAGCCACTCATATAGTCATTACTTTGTCTTGAAGGCTATCTTCCTCTCATCACCTTCTCTAATTCTAATATGGTGATACCCACTCTTCATGTTGATCTTAGTGAAGTACATCACTTCACTCAAGTAGTCAATAGAGTCATATATCCTAGGTAATGTAATCCTATACTTGATAGTGATCCTATTCATGGACCTTGAATCAGTGCACAACCTCCATTCTCCTCCTTTCTTTGGTTCTAGTACATATGGTACTGCACATGGAATTAGACTCTCTCTAATCTGTCCCCTATCCAACAACTCCCAAAATTATCGGTTCAACTCAACATTCTACATCGGTGTCATTCTATGTGGTGGCTTGTTTAGAAAAAATGATCCATGGATCAAGTTGACCTGATGTGAAACACTCCTTGTTGACAACAATTTTGCCGACATCTCATTGAACATTATGCTCTTAAACTCCGACAACACTTGTCTGACTACCATCGAGATGTCTTCCGTTGGTCTATTGACACTCAGAACTTTGGGAATGGATGCGAATAATTTTTTTGTTTATTTTCCTCCTTAAAGAACTCTTTGGCTAAACACATCAGCACTCTGCTTTCCCGATAATTGTTCTCATTTCCTTGGTTGTTCTAGTATTCAACTAAGGGAATTATTCAAAGCTTCCTACCATATTTCTTTACTATGATGTTCTTGTGTGAGCATCATACACCATTTTTCAGTCACATTTCCATGGTCATCCCAATAATAGGTGACATTCCTCCATTGGAATCATGCCACACAGCACACTGTCGTATAAATCGTCGATCTTAAAATTTATCAGGAATTGCTTGTTCATGATGGCATGATGTCCCTTTTACAAGAATGAAACTCGATACACATTTGGGTGTGGTTCAGAATTTAGAACCAACTTGTTGTTTACTTCTATCAAGACCAAGTTCTCTGGGATTCATCCATTGATGATGGTCATACAACACCTATCCTAGATATTCACGTTTGTCTTGAAGATATACGTCCTCTTTGATGGTTCCTTCTCCTCTTTCTGGGTTGGTTGTAAAAATGTTAGTCAGGGCATCAAAATACCCACCTCTGACGCAGTCTTTGTTGTTCTCTCTCTTGTGGTTGGACCTTCTTTTTCGTCAAATCCCTGACATCTGGTATCTTGCTTAGTTCTGATATGCAATTTTTCTATGCACTCATATGCCTTGTGTCCTAGTTTCCCACACTTATAGCATACTACTTTGGGTTAGTATGCACTTCTTCCTCTAGAAGCTCCTCTTCAACTATATGTGCCTCGACTTCTGAAATTATCACCTCCTTGTCACTATTCTGGTGCACTATCTTTGGTCATGCCTTCTTTTCATCATTCTTCACAACTTTCCTCCTACTGTGACTCATTGGTATGATCTATCGTGGCGTAAATTTTTTATGTTCAAGCAACCAACTTTCCTCTTCTCGTCGAAGTCTTTCTAGACATTTTCTCTTCTTCCTTCTGAGCTAGATAATAAGCTTCTTCGACTATCCTAAACTTTGATAGGATAGATTTTTCTTGGATGGCATACTTTAGGCCATTCACATACCTGGAGACTTCCTATTCTCCCTTGTCAATCTATCATAAACTAATCAACAGTCGATAGAATTCCTTAGTGAATTCTTGCATGATCAACCCCTTCTATCTCAGCTTTTGCAGTTTCTTGAACAAAGAGATCATGTAGTCAATGGGAAGGAACTTATCCTTCAACTTGGCGACCATTCTTTCCTAAGTAGTCACCTTGTATTTTCCCTTATTTACCTTATCATCCTATATATTTTCCCACCACAATGGTGCATGACCTGTCAGCTTCACACATGCAACTTTTATCCTTTTGGGTCTTATATCCCTGAGTAGGTGGACACCCTCATTTCAGGCCTACCCTTTATCTTAGACAATAATTTTAGAAATTTTTCTCCATGTTCTTCTTCCTTTTAATCCTTAGGAGAATTTACTACTTACTCAAGCTCCTCATCACTATGTTTAACGATTTCGATTCCCAGTCCCCTTCTTTCGGATTCCTTTGTTGCTGCCAATTTACTCTTCCAACTTCTCATGGTATGAATGCATTCTTTAAACAATTCTCGGTTGATAATAATTCCTATGCCTCTGCACGGTATTTGTCCTATACCATGGAAATTAATACCTCTTTGATCCATTTCCTGTTTTCTCAACCGACTATATCACCACTACCCCAATAGCAATTGGGTTCACCACGCTCTCCACAACTCTACCCAACAATAGCTAGAGTTACTCTTCTACATCCACTTGCAACTGGACTTCCAATGTCGAATACTCTTGCTCTGATACCAACTAATGTAGACAAAATATTGGTCGACTACATATCAATGCACACAATCTAATGTAACTGGCCCACAAACACACACCACACAACAACATATAATAATTATGGCTTTATATTAGTTAGAATTAAGTACAAGTATGATTTGAAATGCATATTGCATGCTCTATTCTAGTTGTTCTCAGTTTACCGCGATATTACAACACTTGGTAAATTACAACATGAGGGAATTATTCATCCTCTAACAACAATCACTTTGGACATGGCAAGGAACAACAAATCTATTCATAACTTTACTTTAAGGTCATGTATTGATATTTATAGATGTTCTTAGGTTAAAAAATACTACTCAAACCTATTCTAGAAGCTCTTGGTGCTTCATGTGATGGTCCTTATTCATTATATACTCATCTACCTCCTCTTTTCATCTCTTACCATATGGCATTCTACAACAACCACCATAATTGTGCAATAACTACTCCAACAACCTCCTTAGCTATGTGTGCTTATGTTCTATTTGGCTCATCGACGACCTTTTTGGTTGTCACCAACTTACCTTGTGAATCTTCTCATTTCATAAGTCGACACTGTCTTTGAACCTTCCACTGTATCAATCTTCATGCTCAATTGGACCTTGTCGCCTTTTCTATGACCATTCAACCTCTCCACTGATCTTCGATTGTTGACTTCTAATTCCCTACTCACCTGGGGTCGTCGACCATCTTCTAGAAAAAATTTGTCGTTCTATCTGAGGCTGGTTGGTTTGGGCTGAGATTCCCATGCATCAAAGCATCAAACAAAAATTATAATTCCTTTTCACCCTTGATAAATTACAATATTGAGTGTTGGAAATGCAACAAGTATGGACATACTGCAAGAGTTTGCAATAATGACATTGTTACATCTTCAAATATAATTTGTTATAAATGCAACAACCATTTCCAAAAATCTAATGACTGTAGAAGCATGATAGAGTCTTCCATAAAATAAAATTATATTATCATCCATAAGAAGGAATCCATAAAAGTACAGAAGAGAAAACAAGAAAAAAATGAAGGAAGAAAAATGTCATCGAGCCCTATGTGCTCAAAATAGAGAAAGGAGTACCATTTCCAAACAAAATAAAGAAAATTGCACAAAAGCATGGAAACTAAATTACAAGAATAAAAAGGGAGTAAGTTTCTGCATAGAAAGTGAAAGGACAAATCACACAACAAAGAACTAGAACAAACTACTTATCTTGAATATGTGCGGTATGATGATTGAAACCAAAGGCACATTCAAACATGAAAAAAATAAACAAAATGTTTGCTAGAATACTAAAATGTTTGACGGTCATCATTGTTCTCTTGTTTAAACCTAACAAACACCTGAAACAAAGTATTAGACCCTTCATGACGCAAGAATAAAACCTTGAAAACACTTGCGCTTATGAGTGAAGAATGAATCAAGAAAAAAAATCAGCTTGATTCTATCAAACAACTAGACAATAGCATTAAATAGTGACAAATATCATTACTACATAGAAGAAGTAAAACTTTTAGAAATATTAGACATGGGAGAATGAATTTATGAACTATTACCCTCCGTAGTAATATTTATACAAGTACGAACAATTAGATAATAGCATTAAACAATTGGACAATAACATTAAATAGTGTCAATCCTCATTACTGCAAAGAAGAAGTAAAAGTTTGTGAAATGTTTGACACAGGCGAATGAAATTTATGAACTATAACCCTCCATAGTGATAGTGGTCTTTGATGGTTATCATTGTTCTCATATTTAAACCCAACCATAACAAAGTATTAAACCCTTCAAGATGCAAGAGTAAAGCCTTAAAGATATTTTCGCTTACGAGTGATGAAATACTAAAGAAATAGAATCAATTTGATTTCATCAAACAACTAAACAATAATGTTAAACAATGAAAAACATGATTACTACATACAAGAAGTCAAACTTTATTAAATATTTAACACGAGAGAATGAAATTTATGAACAATTACCCTCCATACTTATAGTTCTACACTCCTTGGGTCATGCCTCTAATTCTTAACCATACCAAGCCCTAACCTAACTTTGCTACTATCAAGATGTAGAATTAGTTTTATGAGAATTTGGGCTATCAAGTCTTTAGAGTAATACATTAATAACATATAATACACTACATGAGGCCATTCCCTTCTTCAAATTCTTAACCATAACAAGCCCTAACCTAAATTTCCTACTATCAAGATGTAGAATTAGTTTCATGAGAATTTGGGCTATCAAGACATTAAAGTATTACGTTAATAACAGATAATACAATAGATGAGACAAGTCCCTTCTTCAAACAAAGGGCGGAAGTACTTCTATGTATGAGTAGACACATATCGCACAATGCATTGAAACAATCCATGTAAATGTGATATGATAATCACCCTCGAGTAAATTTAGAGGCATGTAAGTACATAAATGTTAGGTGTAATTAAATGTAAAGAGTTGTACACATGGGTCGGAGGCTTATGGCCAAGCTCATATAAACATATCAGAAAGGCATATACTTCCATCATATACATGAGACTCCTATGCAGTTTGTAATGCGTAATTTTCATAAATGTCAATCACTTTGAAGAACATTGTGTTGATAGTCAAGGATGTTTATGTTTAAGTTAAAACCAAACACAATAATTTAAAAGATTTTTTTAAATCTGAGTAATTAGAACCATCTGGAGGTATGCTAGAGTGTACGAGGGAGAAATTTTAACACTATGGACTCAAACAAAATGAAATTAATAGTGTTTTTAAATATTAGTTAATTAATAAACTATTATTTCTATATACATAGACAAAAATAAGATTAAGAACTTGTAGCTACTTGTATTACATTGTTAAGTAAATATTCGAGGTTTATGAGTATTGAATACAAAGTTGTAAAGTTGACAATGATAAATTGGTTAAAACTCAAAAAGAATAGAAAGTGTTAAATGTTATTTTCTTACAAAATCTAACCGAGATCAAGAATAACAAACAATAGGCACAAAATTCAAGTAATGCAGGTAAAATCCCTTTGAGGAAGAGGGATTATAAAAATAAATATTCAAGTTCTACTGCTGGAACGTTTACTTCTATAGGGTTACTTTTGTGAAAATATAACTGTCTCAAAAAAGTTTTGTAAGTGGTCGATCCAAAGTATTATCTTATAAAAAGAGGAAGAAACAAATTCTAGAGATGATATTAAGGGAGAATTTAAAAAGATAAAACCGCCTAATATGTAACTAGGATAGAAAATTGTTGATGAGTGACCAATAATTGAAATAGAATCAAGTTTGATGAAGCAAAAACATTGGAGGAAAGAAATGGAAAAGACAAACTCTACTATGATCAATACAAAAATAGAGAATACATTTTTAAAAGTTGGAAATAAATAAAAATAATATTTTGAACATAGAATGAAAGGATTAAACCCCCATAGTTCAAAAATGAATTCAAAGGTTTCAAGCTAACAATTCTAGAGTGAGCAATTTTAGCAAAATTTTATAGTTCACAGTGGAAATCAATGTACTGGTACCATAGGAAGGAAACCAAATGAATCATTACACGGACCTCTAAAATTTTGGGGATGCGGTGAAGCACATTTGCTAAGGAATTTCCATACCTAAATGATAATGTTAGGACTTTCCACAAGTCTACAATAATTAATAATGTGGCAAGGAGTATTCCAAGAATTTTTGTTTTCTTAGAGGATCGACAAGAAGGCCATCAACCATGCATGGTGGAAGTTGTAGGTAAAATTGATAAGAAGGGTCAAGAAAACATCTTGATAAAGGTTCAAGAAGGGTCGAGAAGAAGGGTCAAGAACACATCTTGATAAAATAAAATCCATCATGAAATGGCCTACTGCTAAAGATGTAACTGACATAAGATTCTTTATGGGAATATCGATTACTATCAGAGATTTATAGAGTAATTTTCAAAGAAGGCATATCGTATAACCTCCCTACAAAATAAAGGAACAAAGTTTATTTGGTCATAGAAATGTGTAGAAAGATTTGAATAGATAAAATTTGTTCTCACCACAACACTCATTTAGAAGATTGTAGACACCTATAAGGACTTTGTTCTATGTATATATGCTTGTAAGGAAGGATTGGGTGGGGTACTTTTACATGATAATCATGTAGTATGATATGAGTCCTAGAAATTAAAAGAGCACGAACAATACTATGCTACCCACGACCTTGTACTACTATAATTCATACCTTGAAAGCCCGTGGAGATAATATCTAGTGGGTAGAATATATTTTCTAATGATTGATAATTAAGGTTAAAATGTTTATTTGATCAATGGACTATGAATGCTAGACAAGCTAAAAGGTTGATTAAGTCCTTAATGAATATTATTTTGAAATAAAAAACATCAAAGGAAAAAAAAACAAAGTGGTTAATTCATTAAGGAGAAGGATACATCGAATTCATATGATAAATGTAAACAATTGTGAATCTCCCTTGATGTATAGGGTAAAAATAGCCCTTCTGAATGATGAAATTAATAAGCAAATGAAGATAAATAGACAACATAATAAATCTAAACAATAATATAAAGGTTATCAAATGAATGGAGAGGATTTAAAAAAAAATAAGGATAGATTGTATATACCAATTTGAATTTGAAGCTATTAAATATGGATGAGTTGGATAAAAATGCTAATTCAGGGCATCCTAGAAAGTTAGAAAATGATTACTATAGCTAGATAATTTTATTATTTTCCTCGGATGAAGAGTAATGCAAATGAATCAATAGCCTCAAATTTAGTTTGCAGATAACTGACGGAGGTCACTTGGGAGGAGTCAACAATCTTCCAAGTGAGAGCAGGTGTACTCATTCCTAAGAAGTCAAGTGAAATATTAACTGAAATATTGGTTGATTCATCGAGGAGTGAAGAGTTTACTATAGTAGGCCAAGAGTTTGGAGAGATTGAAGATGGGTTGAGTCAATGGGATTGATATTAGTTGAAATAAGATGGTTGATGGTGAAAGATAAGGTCAGACTCTAAGATGATTTGGAGAAGCCTTGTCAGAGATCTGGTCCGTGGGATAAGGGCGTCGACAATAATTTGTTAAACTACAAAGAATTAGAAAGGGAGGAGGAAACTGGTACAACAACCAACTTAGGGTTGTGATGACTAAAGAGGTCGATATCACAAATAAACAATATTTGAGACACAAAGGTCTAGGTATTTGAGGAAGTAGTTGAAGTAGTTAATCAATAAGTTACGATGGTTGTTGGATATGCTAGATGGCATGGTACACTAAGAAGGTGGGAAGTGAAGCATTGAATGCTCATAAATGAAGAAGGGAAGTTCCCCAAGGATTATAGAAGGAGAGTCAACGAGAATTTAGGTGGAGGAAAAAGGTCATAATTACCAGGTGGATTTTAGAAAGAGGTGGTTATTCCTATAATTCTATCAAGTAAGAAAGTGGAAGTTACATTGTAAAGAAACTAGATCAAATGAAACATAGTATTGAATATGGATTGTGATCAACCACTGTAAATTTGATTTATATGTTAATATAAAATACATTATTGGTGTCATTAAGTTTTATGTGGTGTTTGTTGAGTATGTGTGGTTTTGTCTGTGCAATTTGATCCGCAAGTCGATTGACCACCACATTTTCATCAACTAGTACACGAGCAGGAGTATCCTATGTGAAGAAGAAATCAACTTCAATTGTAGTTGGGTAGAATTACAGAGTGCATTAAAGGTCCATATGCAATTGCAAGAGTTATTTAATTGGTTTATTGGAATGAGTAGTGGATCATAGGGGTGTTAATGCTTGTGGTAGAGGAAAAATACAATGCGCAGGTGTAGGGGTGACCATTTATCAATAAAAAATTGATAAACATGTTTAGACCATGATAACTCAGAATGATGACCTAGACACTATGAAGGAAGCACAAAATAGTGGACTTTTCACTAAATCCCCTGGCTAAATTGATGACGAGGTTGAAGAAGAAAATTCTACTAAGGGAGAGAAATAAGATCTCGAGGATCAATTTTTGAAATTTTTATCAGAGATGAAAGGTAGGTCTAATATGGGAGTGTCTAAATATTTAGGGAGTCTAAACCTTGAGGAAATTATAGTTTGGATAAGAAAAATGGAGAAATACTTTGATATGCAGCATATGGAGGACCCCAAAAGCGTGAAAGCACCCTATTTGAACCTAAAGGGTCATGCATTATTATGGTGGGATAATGTACAAGATGACACAATAAAGAAACAAAAGTATAAAATTAAGACTCGGGAAAAAATGGCTTCTAAGATGGAGGATAAATTTCTTCCTAGTGATTACATGATAACTTTGTTGATAAAGTTATAGAACCTGAGGAAAAAAGAGTTAACTGTTCAAGAATTCATTGAAGAATTCTATAGACTATCCGTAAGGTTAGTATAGACAGAGGAGTGTGAAAAAGTTATGGCAATATATGTAAATAGATTGAAAAATGTAGTTTATGATGAGTTAATTCTATTAAGGTTAAAAATAGTAAGACGAGCTTACCAACTAGCCTTAAAAGATGAGGATAAATTTACCAAGAATACCTCTAAAACCATAGGAAAAACTATTGTTAGAGGAAGAGGTGGGAAATTTAATTCCATAAGAGGAAATATCAGTGGAGAAAAGAAAGAAGGAAGCAATAAAGTAAGGAGAGATGAAGGCACCACAATAGAATCAACACCAAAGTATAGAAGAGGTAATGAAAACCTCATAGGTAGAGGAACATTTAGAGGAAGAATATATTTGGGGAAAGATGTGTAGATAGACCAACTGTAGTCTACTACTAATGACAATAATTGGGCCATAAATCTTATGAGTTCCCAAAAAACTTGCATATAGAAGGTTGACATGAGACCAAAGGTCAAGGAACCGACAAAACTGGATATAGAACTTGTTCAACTATTGGGAATAGTCCATATGATACAAATCCCGAGGGATGTAGAATTTTGATGACTAGAAAAAATTTGTTACAACTTTCCCAACAAGAAGAGAAGGAAGTAACTTATATGAAGTTTTTATTTAGGACCATCATCAAAATAAGAGACAGATGTTGTTACCTGATAGTCGACATAGGCAATACTAAGAATATAGTCTCGATTAAATTCTTGTATAAATTGGGTCTGGAGTGTTGAACACACTCAAACACCTATAAATTGTCATGGATTCTGAAAGGACATCATGTCACGGTGTCAAGCCAATGCTTGATAAATTTTAAGATTGGTAATTTTTTTTATTAGTGTGTTATGTGAGAAGGTACCCATGGATGCTTGTCATTTGTTGCTTGGGAGGCTATGATACTATGCCATGAACATGATTTATGATGGCCATAAAATTACCATTTTAGTGGTTAAATATGGCAAGAAAACCATAATGATTCCCTTGGAAGAGAACACAGGTAATAAGGGAAGTGAGAATAATTACTAGGAAAAGAGAGTGTTGATGTGTTCAACTAGAAAATTCCTAAAGGAGGAAAAGAATAAAAAATGTTGTTTTGTAGTCATTCCAAAAGGGATAAGTGTAAATATCCTAAGGGAAAATATTTCTACAGAAGTCAGAAGGATGTTGACTAAGTTCAAGGAGATATTGGTTGATGAGATGTCGATGGGATTGCTAACGATGAGAAGAATATCCCATAAGATCGACTTAATCCTAGGGCTAATTCTACCAAAAGAAGTGTCACACAGGATGATTCCAACTGAGTATATCAAACTCAACCAACAAGTCCAGGAATTGTTGGACATGGGGTTGATCAGAGAAAGTCTAAGCTTGTGTGTAGTACCAACAGTACTAGAATTGAAGAAGGGACTAGAATGGAGGATGTGAACCAACTCAAGGGCCATCAACATAATTAAATTTAAGTACATATGTTCATTTTTAAGGATGGATGAATTGATCAACTGCTTGAGTGGAGCAATGTACTTCACCATTACCAACTTAAAGAGTGGATTCACCATATCATGATTAGAGAGGGAGATGAGTACAAGACAAGCCTTAAGATGAAGGATGGATTGTATGAATGGTTGGTAATGCCTTTAGGAATGGAAAATTCACCTAGTACATTCATGGGGTTGATGAATTAGGTCATGGATCCATTTTGAGGAAGGTTTTTCATTGTCTATTTGGATGACATTCTAATTTTTCTAGATATAAAGAAGAGAATTTGGCTCACTTGAGATGGGTATTGTAGAAGCTGAATAAGAAGAAGTTTCAGTTTGTAAGTTTCTGTGGTGAGTTATGTTTAAGTAGGGTTTTTTCGAAAAATCCGCAGTAGACATTTTTAGTCGACGTTTCAATTCCAAATTAGGAACCATCATCAGGACAAGAAAAAGTTGTTGGTGATTTTGTAGAAGTGCTTCTTCATGAAAGAGGAATTGGCTTACTTAGGATTCATCATTTCCAACAAAGGACTAAAATGGACCATAAAAGGGTCAAATCTAGTTTGGAATGGCCTGTGCTAAGAAATTCCATTAAGGTAAGAAGTTTTCGTGGACTTACTAGATTTTATAGGAAGTTCATCAAGGATCTTAGTCGGATATGTGCACCATTGACTGTTAAATTTGGTGAACCATGGATTTTAACACATGAATGAAAGAAATATGAAAATAAGGATGCAAAAGAATTAACAATTCATGTAAACTGATCAATGGATTCATGGTAGAAATTTCACACACATGAGACAAAAATTGGTCAGAATATCATTATAGTAATTATCAGTAATGTATCTGTAATACAATAGCCAAACAATAGGAAGAATTTTAATTCCTTGGATAAGATTCAAATTCACAAACTCAAACTGACTCATGTGCCAACTCAGCGTGGGAAAAATAAACACTGGAGCTCACTAATACAACTTCAAATAACTAATTCAGTTCACAATTAGTTAACTGATGAGGGTAGAAGAGTAAATGTCCCCACACTCCCTTCAATCATGCAAATTATCACTAGGATGACTGATAATGAACAAAGTGATGGTAATCAGAGCATAACTAAACATAACTGAATACCTACCTAGGTCAATTAATGGATACTGATGGTGGCACTCAGAGTGGGTTCCTAAATTATAGGGATTGGTCCTTGGGGCATCTAAGCTCATGCATGGAGGCATAGTAAGTGGTAGGTGGATCCTAGGTGTGTCCCCCATACACTAGTGAAGTGATGATGACCTCTTAAGCTAGTAAAATAGAACAAATAGACTATGTGGGAAAAGGGAGGATTAATTAATCCTAACACTCTGGGCCTTAATCCTAACTTTGGACAACCTGGGACCTAGAAACTAGGTCAAAGGTCACCCATACAATATAAATGAAATAAAAATTATTGCTTAACAAACAAGGAAATGGGGAAAACCTCATAGGACCCCCTCCCTCTCCCCCCACACACAAAATAAGAAGGTAAATCAGGAACATTAAATGAGTCAATCCTTAACACCAAGAAGAGATCTGAGATAGAAATCTATATTTTTAGTGAAGCACTTGGTGAATATATCTACAATATGCTCCTCTGTAGGGCAGTAATGCAGATTGATAGCCTTACTATGCACTAGTTCTCAAATGTAGTGCACGTGTACTTCAATATGTTTTGTCTACTGCTTCTAAACTGGATCACTAGATATGTTGATGGTACTCTAATTGTCACAATAGAGGTCTACTAAAGGAGAAGTGATAGGCTACCAATAGGCTATCTCTAGAGAGTATAAACCATTAGTGTGGAACCACCTTCTTCGAACCTCATTCTAGATAGGAAAGGGAAGGGTGATGCTTTACAATCTTCCATGTGGAATATTTTAAGCAAATATTAAATGTAGCTAGACTGTGTAATCATGATTCTTGAAGATATTTTTTTACTTTGAGACCAATGAAATGCCTTAACAGTCCTAGATCTATCATGGAGAATGCTTCACTCAAAGCTGGCTTGATGCCTCTCAATCCAACAAAAGAGTTTCTAGTAATTAACAAGTCATTGACATATAGAAAAATCAACAATAATGAGCCCCCTTTCTACTGCATGTAGACATTGCAGTCATGTCTACATCTCTCAAAGTTTTGTGACATGATAAAGGCATCCATATTAGCATACCATGGCCTTGATGCTTGTTTGATCCCATAGAGAGATTTCCTCATTTTATAGACTAAGGATGAATCTTCAATGTACCCCTGAGGTTGTATCATATAGATATCCTCTTCCAAGTCACCATGGAGGAAGGAACTTTTCACATCCATGTGATGTACCTCCCACCTCTTTGAATCTACAATATCCAAAAATACTCTTATAGATTCCATTCTTGCAACATGAGAGAATGTCTCATTGTAGTCTATCCCATGGACTTGTGAGTACTCCTTTTTCACCAACTGAGCCTTGTACCTGGTTGTGGTTCCATTAGCTACTAGTTTGGTATTATAGATCCATTTGCACTGAACTAACTTCCTCCTAGGAGGAAAAGTGACAATATCTCATGTTTTGTTGCCTTGTAGCGAACCAAACTCATCATCCATAGTTTCCCGCGATCTTGGATCATGGCAAGACTCTTTAAATGACTGAGGATTTGAACCCATCATCATGAAACACCTCTCTAGGAGAAGTGGACATGAATAAGAGAGTGCAACATGCTAATTGTGATATTGGGACCTTGTTCTTATTTTTTCATCTGGATCACCATCAATATTCCCGTCTTCTTCAATGAGATTTTGGGCCCATTTAGGCCTATGATTTAGAATAGGTGATGGATATGGATATGGATCTTCTTGAGATTAAATATCAATATCATGTTCATGATCATATTGATCCTCATATTTTTAATATGAAACATTAGTGAAGACATCATCATCTGCAAATGGAAATGAATGAGAAATTATACCTTCTTCTACTTCGGCTTGTTGTGGATTATGCACCTGATATTCTTCAAATTGCACACTGTGCTTTATGAATTAATTTTTGGTTGCAAGGTCCATCTTTTTGTATGACTTAGAATAATATGCATATCCCAGTAGTATGTCTTCAATACTCTAGGATTGGAAGGATTTACTCTTGTCAATAGGAATTATGGCCCAAGCCTTGGAGACAAAAAATCTCAGATGTGAGACATTGGGATTATGTCCCATCAATGATTTGAAAGGAGTATCCCCAATCACTGACTTGTGAGGTGCCCTATTTTGTATATATGAATCACAATTGACTGCCTCATCCCATAGATAAGGAGGAAGTTTTCTTGCTTCTAGAAGGCATGCATCCATATCTTTCAAGGATATGTTCTTCCTCTCAGCTACACCATTCTAGTGTGGTGTGTATGGGACTGAGTGTAATACTCCAAAATTTCATAAAAAAATAATTTTTTTTCCCATGACATTAAATGTTTACAATCATCGCTTAAGAGGGACACTTAACTGTTAACAATTAACATATCGGGGTGTATATTAGAAACTAAAACTAATACCTTTATTAATTTATGTATCTACATACTTCACTATCTACTTTCATAATTTAGTATTAAAGATTGGTTTAGCAGGTGATGATTTGCTATGTATTAAAGTTTGTTTTTTTGTTTAATAAATGAAGGAACTTCAATTCATGTCCGAGGTTTACTTAGCTTTTTAGCTAGTGCAGTGAAGTAATGAATCTTGTACAGGTCTAATTATAGGTAAGATGTTTTGTATCCCAGTTTCAAGATCGAGATTTAATTATCTCACTAGCAAAGTAAATGCTAGAATATTTGTTTAGTTTACAACTTTGAGCAAAAGAAGGTATCGTCAATTTTGTATATTTACATTTTAATTCTTTGTTTATAAGCATAAGTACTTGGAAATTCAAGCATAACATAAAAATATATGTTTCCTAATTAGCTTTGACTATAATTTGTACATCATATTTTTATCCAATTGTTGTTATATTAAGTCCTACATACAACTAGATCTTGCATAAATGTTGCAAACTAGCTCTTGTATTATAATATTATTTATTACTAAGGTAATTGATATGTATTTGTATCAACATTCATTCGAATGTCACATAAGCAGTAACAACTAAGTCTAAAGAGTTGTCATAGGGTATAAAAGAAATGTCATTTATAAAAATGAAACTAAAGAGTTCAAGCCAAGTATAAATTCATTAAATACCTATGTAATTACCCAATGAAAATGCAAAAGACTACATGATAAGGTTATGAGCAAAGTGACAAAGCTTGTTTTCATGGGTGAAAGGTCCATTAACTAGAGAATAAATATAAACTATAAACCCTTGCACATACTAATACTAATTACATGAACTTCATTCTATAGATACATATCCTATTTAAGCAAAAATTATAACTATGATACCTTTACAAATTATGCTAAGCATCTTATAATAAAATGAAAGCTAGTGATTTTCAAATGAGATTATAACGAAGGTTATGTATAACCTCTTATTTGCAAGCTGCACCAAGGGCTCTTGAAACTATAGAGAAAAACCCAAATTATCAAATTCATAGTGGACTCCACGTGGTTGTCGATTAATGGTTGGGGTTTTGACTTTGGAAAAATTCACTACAAAAGTCTCCAAAACCCTAAAATCTCACATTTTACCCTATCTTTTACTGCTGTGGAGAGTGCCGCCTGGCTCTTGGCCTCATGCCCATTGATGCCATTGCTTCGTTTATGAGGGTGATGGCCTGCGATGCTACTTTCTAGCTCGATGTGTATTTTATTCCAGGTATTAGCCAAGTTGAAACCCCCATTTGGTAGTAGTGGTTCTTGGTTTTTAAACTCACAGCTTTGTGGTTTTCGCATGACAGTGAGAAGTTTTAGTTTAGCTTTTACCGTGACTTTCTTACCTCATTGAGGTTCTTGGAATTTCTTCTTCTCAGTTGTTAGGGTAAGAAGTCTTCTTCAGTTAGGGTTTACTATGCAAAACCGATAAAGTACTGTGCTGCCAAGGCTAAAATTCTCTAGGTAATCTCGTTATTCCTTTTTTCATTTTTTCCATAACTTCAATTGCTATGTTTTCTTTTTAATTAAAGAAAAACTTATCATTTCTCCAAATTGAAGTGCAGGCCTATTCTACAAGTGGAGTTTCTCGACCATGAGCTGGAAGACTTCGGGCAAAGAGGGGTCTCCCCATTCCTTCAGAAACTGGGTAAGCCTCAGTTCTTGCCTGAAGTTTCTTCTATGATGGTGTGTGGTGTTTTGCATGAGTACTGTTTCGCCAAGACTGAAAATCTTTTTTCGTAGCTTCATTTTGAACCACGTCGTGGTTGTGAAGTCCGTGTAGCCGTAGACTATTTTGCAGAAATAATTGCAAGGCCATTTCGCTGTAACTCTGTTTAGTTGGTTTTTAAATATGTTTAAGATAGGGTTTAAAATCCTTTATCTTTTGATTAAGTTCTAAATTATTTATTGTAATTATTTGGACAGGCCATAAGGCCGTGACTTCCTTGTGAACTACTGCAGTTTTTAATATATATGTTAGGTTTTTAATTTGCAGGCTTGTGGTTCAAGGATTAAATTCATAGCCGTATGGATCGACCATTGGGTTTTAAGATTGTTAAAGGATAGAGATAATTTTGGTTTGAAAAGAACCTGTGTTTGTTTTAATAAATTTTTATAGTCTTTTAAGAATTATGGTCTTCGATTCTAAGGTGTTTATATTGATTAAATTTGTACTTTATTTAAATATTAATATAGGATTTTCTTATTATGAAAACATAGTAGAATATGTGAAATTCTTCTTGGTTGTAGTGTTGACCCTGTGACCTGGTCTAAATTGTTATTATCATAAATTAGTTTTTAATTTAAGTTTTAGGTTATTATTATAACTTTGTTATTTTAATAAATTTCTACTCTGTTGTGTAACATTGATTTGGATTACTTATTTGATTTTAGTTTATACTTGATAAACAGTTTAATACTGTTTATGTGTAATTTTTATTTAATACCGAGCATTTATAATATGGATTTTATAATTGTAAAAATGAAGAGTTTGATTTAAGAGAAAGAGGGCAAAACTGTAAAAGCCCTATTATGGGAAGAGGAAGTAAAAGAAAGTTAGTAGACAGTTTTCCCTAATTTAGGGTTTGTATTTTTTTTATATGATTTTAAATCTCTGGAGTGTTATTGTTTAACTATAATGTGTTTAAGGCTTGATTTTTACTTACAGTAGTAATGAAATTACTTATGTGTTATTTGCTAAACCTAAATGAATTACTATAACTTCATTTTACTCTTTATTAGTTACTCCTACTTATGTTATTTTTATGTAATATTTAATAACTATGTATATTTATAATAAACTAAGCTTATAGCTAGTAATTATTACTATGTTAAAAAGAACATAGTTACACAAACTGTGTACTGGTTTTTAAAAGAACTTCCTTTATGATAGGTCTTGTTTATCTTTTTAACAGATGTATTCTAACTAAGGAAACTTTTGATCATGCCTATAAGGAATCAGTAGAAAGTAAATAAACATAATCCTACATTCTTGATTTGATTTAAGCATCAGAATTTAATTTCACCTACTGTACTAGAGTACTACCTTCTTGAAGTTGTGGAAAATACAGTTAGGTATTTTATTCAGCAGTAAATTTAAACTAACCCTAATCATTCATTCTAATCCAAATCCAATCCAGAATTTATCTATCTTTCAACAGTAAAAGATTTTCTCCAATTAATTTTAATAATAGATGAAACAGACATATAAATATATTATTTCCTAAATTCATTCATTCTTGCTTCTAAGCTTGCATAGAGAAATTAGAAATAACATGTAGAACCTAGCAATATAGCAGAGGAGACAACAACTTAAGGAGCCCATTCCTCCCAACCAACTCCTGAAGACTGTTGAACTGTAATTCTTAGGACCCCCGAGCTTGTCTATTGGTCCACCTGGTTGAAAGCACTAGGTGAGACAATAGGTTTAGAAACCTCTGCAACTCCATAGAGTAATCAGAATTAATATTTCTACCTGTAGTAGTAAGAACTCAACTCAAATCAGCTGCACTAGTTCAGTAATTCAACACTTTTCACTCAACGATTCTACCTGTCCCCTCCATTGAATTTCTTGTGCACCAATTTCACTCAAAAATTTCACAAGCAACTAAATGAGTAGCCTCAACTGAATTCAATGGGAATTTTTATTAGCATGCCTAGGACTTTTGGGTCAGTTTTCTCTTAGTGAGCCACTTGCTCTTGTTCCACTTTCTTGGGGAACATGACCACAAAAATAGGGAAGTTGCCTCTTGCAACAACTAGAACTAGTTTGAGGATGCTGCCAAGTGTCAATATGCTCTCAACCCAGCCTATTCCACCAAGTGGCCAGTAAAAAACTCATTTAACAGCCTCTTTAAGCTGTTGTCTCATCTTTCATTTATTAATTAATAAAATATTCAGCAATTACATGCAATTATCCTTGACCCCACTTGGTCATTAATTACAAAATTTATAATAAAATTAAAACATAATGTCTCCTAAAACATAAAATGTTTTTCAATTTGGGGTATGTGACATACACACCCCCTTAAATATAACATCGTCCTCGATGTTATTTTATTCATCATCCTCTGAGTTTCCCAGGAACAGAATTGGATATGCTTCTTGCATATGACTCTCCAATTCCCAGGTGGCTTCTTCTGGACTAAGGTGCTTCCATTGCACCTTCACCTACCCAATTTCATGATTCCGAAGCAAGATCTCCCTCCTTTTGAGGATACAATTCGGTTCCACTAGAAAATCTCCTTTGGGTTCCACCTGCACATCATTCCAATTTATAACATGAGTAGCATCATGTATATATATATTTTAATATAGAGATATGAAAACCATTATGAACCTTTAAATTTGGCGGTAAATCCAGTTGATATGCCACCTGTCCCATCCTGGGCAGTATCTCAAGAGGCCCACAATATCGGGGTGCCACATGTTCACCCACCTGGAACTCTTTCTTAGTTTGTTTAAGATATTCTTTACTTTTTTGTCTATCTTGCACAACTTTTAAGTTACCTTGCACATGTTTTACAATTAACTCCATCACCTTTAGTAGTTCAGGTCCTAGTACTAACGTGTCAACTGGGTTACTCCATGAGATGGGGGTATTGCACTTTCTTCCATACAAAATTTCAATCGGGTTGTATTTTGCTAAAGCTTGGTAGTGATTGTTATAAGCAAACTCTACCAAGTGTAAATAATCCTCCCATTTACCTGGCTGTTCTTTAACATACATTCTTAGCATATCTTCCAATACTTGATTTAACCTTTCAGCCTATCCATCCATCTGGGGATGAAAAGATATACTGAAATTTAAAGTAGTATTCAGGAATTTAAATAAAGACTTCCAGAAATTGCCCGTAAACTTAGGGTCTCTGTTTGAAATTATAACTTTCAACATCCCATGTAAACGAAATATTTGTTTTATGAATATGTCAGCAATATTAGCAGCCTTATAGGTGGTTTTTATTGGTATAAAATGAGCTACTTTACTGAGTTTATCAACTACTACCATTATCGAATCATTCAGATTCTGATTTCTAGGTAGACCTGTAATAAAATCAAGACTGATTATTTTCCATTTCTAGCTAGGGATGGGTAATGGCTATAGTAAACCGGCTGGATGTCGGTTTTTAGTCTTAACTTGTTGACATTCAAAACGCTTGGCAATGTATTCTGCCAGTTCATTTTTCATGTTTGGCCAAAAATAATCCTTCTGTAACATGGTTATAGTCTTCTGATAACCAGGATGTCCTGAGTAAGGATTCTTATGAATTTCATTTAAAATAAGCATCTTAATTTTAGGTACATTAGGTATATACAGCCTATTTTTATAAGGCATTAATCCTTTTTCATTTAGACTATACCCTGTACTTAAACTTTCAGTTAAATTTTTTGTTATTTTAGCTTGTAATTTCTAATAATTTTCATCCAATTTTACTCCTTCCTCTAACTGTTCTTCTAAATATGTTTTATAAGTGATGGTTGCTGCTACAAAGTTCAGCCTTGCATTTCTACTTAGAGCATCAACGACCTTATTTTATTTTCCCTTAATATGTTGGATCTCGAAATCGTACTTGCTAAGGAAAGCTAGCCACCTAGCTTGCCTTGCGTTTAAATTAGGTTGATCCAACAGATATTTTAATCCCTTATTATCCGTCATTAACATAACTTTTCTTCCGATTAAGTGATGGCACCACATCTTCAAACATGTATGACGACAACCAACTCTAACTCGTAATTAGCGTAGTTTTTCTCATGAATTTTAAGCTTCCTAGACTCGTATGCAATTACGTGTCCTTCTTGAGTTAAGACCCCACCTAGACCATCGTTGCATGTGTCAATGCATACGACAAAGTCCTTATTAGGATCAACAATTCTTAAGATTGGTGTAGTTGTTAATAATGTTTTTAACTTCTTAAAACTTTCTTCACACTTTTGATTCCACTCGAATTTCTTCCCTTTCTTCTGTAAAGAAGTTATGGAATTTGTGATTCTTGAGAACCCCTCAATGAATCTTCGATAGTAACCTGTAATCCCCATGAATGATCGGATGTCAGTCACATCCTTTGGGATTGGCCAATATTCAATTGCTTTTATTTTTTCTGGATCAACTAAGATCCCTTCTTTAGTTACTACATGGCCCAAGTACTGTATTTTATCCTTAAATAAATCACACTTACTAAATTTAGCATAAAGCTGATGTTCTCTCAACTCTTGTAAAATAGTTTTTAAGTGATCCTCGTGTTCGTTAGACTTAGAATAAATTAGAATGTCATGAATGAAAACTGCTACAAATTTATCAAGGTACTTATGCAATACATTACTCATTAAGCACATGAAGACAGCTGGGGCATTAGTGAGCCCAAATGGCATGACGAAAAAATCATAGTGACCATATCTGGTCCTAAAAGCTATCTTAAAAATGTCTTCATATTTGATTCGGACTTGGTGATAACCAGATCGTAAATCAATCTTTGAAAATACAGTTGCTTCACGCAGCTGATCAAACATATCATCTATGCAGGGCAACGGGTATCTATTCTTAATAGTCATTTTATTAAGTTGACAGTAGTCAATGCATAAGCGTAGAGTACCGTCCTTATTTTTAACGAAAATAACATATGTTTCCCAAGGAGACACGCTGGGCCTTATATACTTTTTATCAATAAGTTCCTTTAACTGTGATTTTAATTCATTTAGTTCCAATATATTCATCCGATAAGGGGCTTTTGAGCTGGGCACTGCACCAGGTACCAACTCAATAGTGAAGTCTAACTCCCTTTTCAGAGGCAGTCCCAAAATTTCTTCCTGAAATACATCCGAATACCCCTTGAGGATTGGAATATCTTCCAATTTTTGTTTATATTCATTATTAATATGTTCTTCATTAATTACAGTTATAGCAAAGGATTTACAACCCTTCCTAACAACTCTCTTTAATTGCAAAGCAGAGATTTGTCTCATAGCTGTTTTCCTAGGAATTCCTATTACGGTTACTATTTCTCCTTCATTATTTATGCAAGTAAAAGTTTTATCGAAACAATTCAAAACTGCTCTATGATGTTATAACCACTCCATACCAATTAACATGTCATAAGAGCTGAAAGGAAGTACAATTAGCTTCACAGAGGTTTCAAACTGATCCATACTTACAGTAAAATCTTTTACAAAACTAATCACTTTTCTTTTTGCTCCAGTAGCTAGTTGAACTAACCATGACTTTGCAAACTTTTCTACTAATAAATTGCATTTTTCTACTAAATCAGGAGAAATATAACTCAGGCTAACCCCTGGGTCAATTAAGATAGAAATGGGTGTTTGATTCAGCTTACCTTCTACTCCATGGAAGTTTGATAATCAACCTGCCTGTTTTCCAGCGCCACGTTGATCCTGGGAATCGCCCTTGCTAAGTCATCAACAATAATATCCTCCTGCACCGTATGAATGTTGCTGACAGTCTTCTTTCTGTTAGGGTAGACTGATGCATAATGAGGTCCATTATAATCCCAACACTTTACTGGTTCTTTACATTCATTATTATTAATGTAGTTGTTTTGATTATTAGCAGGTTCTTTATTTCTAGGGCCATTAGGGTTTGACTGTGAATTACCTTTATTTCATGGGAAATTCTTATTAGGAAAGTTACGGGTGTTATTACACCTAAAATTGTGGTTAGATATGAAGACTTTCTTCTTATGTTTAAAATTATTAGACCTCTTAGCCTTCCAGTTTGAGATGCTTTCCTTTTTGCAGTTATGCTCATAGCAAAAATTTGCTTTTCGCATAGCCTCCTCAAGGGTTTTTGGATTATTGTATTCAATTTTGTCTTTAATGTGAAAAGGTAAGCAACTTAGAAACCGTTGCACCTTAGGCTTATCATCCACAATGTAAGGCAGGTAATGTAGTAAACTTAAAAATTTACTGTTTAATTCTTTCATGTTCATAGTTCCCAACTTCAGTTCATAGAATTCCTTAGCTTGCTCTTCGTAGTACTGTTCTGACAGAAAATTCTTTTTAAAGTATTTCCTAAAGGTACTCCAGTTAATGTTCTTTTCCTTAATACCTTTTACTTGTTTTAAATCCTGCCACCAGATATCTTCCTTTCCAGTTAAGTTGTAAATGACCATCCTTGCTTTTAGCTGGTTAAACTAATTATAGATTTGGAAATGATTCTTCATTCTAGACATCCATGATTCAACTTCCTCTCCTTTCTCAGTTTCTCCGTTGAAAGTTGGTGGTTTTATCTTCCTAAATTCTCCTGATATTTCCTCATAAGGCTTAAATTTTCTTTTTCTAGAATGGTAATTATCCTCACTACAATCACTAGTGTACTGACGATTCTTCCTATGCAAGTCACCATAAATTTCAGAGGATGAACTACTCTCAATTTTAGACTGTTTTGAATTTTTACTTCTATGTTGGTAGGATGTATTTTCGGACCCTATCTGTTTATATTTTTCTTCACTCTGAAAATTTTCCATCGGTAGTTGGTTCAGCTCCTCTTGAGCTCTTAGAATTCTTTCATTCTCTTTTTTAACTGTTTCCATTTCAGTTCTTAACTCTTTAACAATTTGTAATAATTATGAAGAGTTGTTAGTTATTTATTCCTTAATCGGTTCTCTTTTAGAATCACTTTCGGGGACTCTTCATCTGCATATTCCTCGAGTCTTTCCATACCTGCAGTTCTAGCTCAGAAAAAATTTCTGGTAATAACATTTCAAAAGAAAAATAAGAATCAGTATGCATGCATTTTAACTACTATCTTTCTACGCAAGTTGAGCCGCATTTAGGCCCAATGTTTGAATGTGTGCTCTGATACCACATATAATACTCCAAAATTTCATAAAAATTTAAATTCTTTTTCCCATGACATTAAATGTTTACAGTCGTCGCTTAAGAGGGACACTTAACTCTTATCAATTAACATACTAGGGTATAAATTACCTCGTCGATTTTCTTACCTCGTCGAGGTTCTTGGCATATCTTCTGCTCAGTTGTTAGGGTAAGAAGTCTTCTTCAGTTAGGGTTTACTGTGCAAAACCGATACAGTACTGTGTGGATAAGGATAAAATTCTCCAGGTAATCTCGTTATTCGTTTTTGCATTTTTGCCATAACTTCAACTGTTAGGTTTTCTTTTTAATTAAAGAAAAACTTATCATTTCTCCAAATTGAAGTGCAGGCCTGTTCTACAAGTGGAGTCTCCCGATTGTGAGATAGAATAATTCGGGCAAAGAGGGGTCTCCACGTTCCTTCAGAAATCGGGTAAGCCTCGGTTCTTTCCTGAGGTTTCTTTCATGATGGTGTGTGGGGTTTTGGATGAGTACTGTTTCATCGAGACTGAAAATCTTTTGCCGTAGCTTCATTTTGAACCACGTCGTGGTTGTGAAGGCTATAGACTATTTTGTAGAAATACTTGCAAGGCCATTTGGTCGTAACTCTGTTTAGTTGGTTTTTAAATATGTTTAAGATAGGGTTTAAAATCCTTTATATTTTGATTAAGCTCTAAAATCTTTACTGTAATTATTTGGATAGGACATAAGGCCGTGACTTCGTTGTGAATTGCTGTGGTTTTTAATATATATGTTAGGTTTTTAATTCACGGACTTGTGGCTAAAGGATTAAATTGATAGCCGTATGGCTCGAACATTGGGTTTTAAGACTGTTAAAGGATAGAGATAATTTTGGTTTGAAAAGAACCCATGTTTGTTTTAATAAAATTTTGCAGTCTTTTAAGAATTATGGTCTTCGATTCTAAGGTGTTTATATTGATTAAATTTGTATTTTATTTAAATATTAATATAGGATTTTCTTACTATGAAAAGGTAGTAGAATATGTGAAATTATTCTTGTTTGTAGGGTTTGTCCCTGTGACCTGGGCTAAATTGTTATTATCATAAATTAGTTTTTAATTTAAGTTTTAGGTTATTATTATAACTCTGTTATTTTAATAAATTTCTACTCTGTTGTGTAACATTGATTTGGATTACTTATTTGATTTTAGTTTATACTTGATAAATAGTTTAATACTGTTTCTGTGTAATTTTTATTTAATAATGAGCATTTATAATATGGATATTATAATTGTAAAAATCAAGAGTTTGATTTAAAAGAAAGAGGGTAAAACTGTAAAAGCCCTATTCTGGGAAGAGGAAGTAAAAGAAAGTTAGTTGATAGTTTTCCCTAATTTAGGGTCTGTATTTTTTTTATATGATTTAAAATCTCAGAAATGTGATTGTTTAACTATAATGTGTTTAAGGCTTGATTTTTACTTACAGTTGTAATGAAATTACTTATGTATTATTTGATAAACCTAAATGAATTACTATAACTTCATTTTACTGTTTATTAGTTACTCCTACTTGTGTTATTTTTATGTTCCTATAATATTTAATAACTATGTATATTTATAATAAACTAAGCTTATAGCTAGTAATTATTACTGTGTTAAAAAGAACATAGTTACACAAACTATGGACTGGTTTTTAAAAGACCTTCCTTTATGATAGTTCTTGTTTATCTTTTTAACAGATGTATTCTAACTTAAGAAACTTCTAATCATTCCTATAAGATATCAGTAGAAAGTAAATAAACATAATCCTACATTCTTGATTTGATTGAACCATCAGAATTTAATTTCACCTACTACACTAGAGTACTACCATCTTGAAGGAGTGGAAAAATACAGTTAGGTATTTTATTCATTAGTAAATTTAAACTAACCCCAATCATTCATTCTAATCCAAATCTAATCCATAATTTATCTATCTTTCAACAGTAAAAGATTTTCTCCAAGTAATTTTAATAAGAGATGAAAGAGACATATAAATATATTATTTCCTAAATTCATTCATTCTTGCTTCTAAGATTGCGTAGAGAAATTAGAAATAACATGTAGAACCTGGCAATATAGCAGAGGAGACAACAACTTAAGGAGCCCATTCCTCTCAACCAACTTCTGAATACTGCTGAACTGCAATTCTTAGAACCCCCAAGCCTGTCTACTGGTCCACCTGGTTGAAAGTACCGGGTGAGACAATATGTTTAGAAACCTCTGCAACTCCACAGAGTAATCAAAAGTAATCTTTCTTCCTATACCAGTAAGAACTCAACTCAAATCAGCTGCACTAATTTAGTAATTCAACACTTTTCACTCAACACTTCTTCATGTCTCCTCTATTGAATTTCTTGTGCACCAATTTCACTCAGAAATTTCACAAGTAAAGAAATGAACAGCCTCAGCTGAATTAAATGGGAAGTTTTATCAGCATGCCTAGGTATTTTGGGTCAGTTTTCACTTAATGATCCCCTTGCTCTTGTTCCACTTTCTTGGGGAACATGACCACAAAAATAGGGAAGTTGCCTCCCACAATAACTAGAAGTAGTTTGAGGATGCTGCCAAATGTCAATCTGATCTCAACCCAGCCTATTCCACCAAGTGGCTAGTAAAACACTCATTTAATAGCCTCCTTAAGTTGTTGTCTCATCTTTCATTTATTAACTAATAATTTTTTTTTGCAATTACATGGAATTATCCTTGACTCCACTTGGTCATTAATTACAAAGTTTATAATAAAATTAAAACATAATGTCTCCTAAAACATAAAATGTTTTTGCAATTTGGGGTATGTGACATTGAGTGTTGCATTTGAATGCCTCTTGATGCACATAGCTGCTGGAATTATCCTTTGACATACTCACCTCCATTTCCATATCTAAGTTCTTTGATATTCTTTTCGAGAGTGTTCTCATGCAAGGATTTGAATACTTTGAAGGTCTGAAATAACTCATACTTCTACTTCAGAAAGTAAACCCAACAATACCTTGAACAATCATAAATGAAGGTAAGAAAATATATAGATCCATTCATAGATGATGTAGGAATAGGTCTAGAGACATCACTATGATATAGATATAATGTGGAGGAAGATCTTGTTGCCCTCCCAACCTCATATATTTTCTTTGGATGCTTCCCTACCAAGAAACCAGTGCACACTCCTTCAGAAGATTTTATGAGAGGAAATCCCTCAACCATCTTTTCGTTATGCAACTGCTAGAGATACTTGAAGTTCAAGTGACCAAATACTTCATGTCACAACTTTCTTGTGTTATTGACGTGAGTCAATAAGGCACTTGAATATTAATTAGGAAGAAAGTGAGAAAACTCATATTCCTTGAAGGCATGATTAGAAAGTCCTTTCTCTATCCAATTTCTAATATAGACTTAAGAGATCTCCACTATGTTAGGATCAAATGTGACTCTCATGGAAGAGCCAGTATGTGTCATTTGGTACATAGAAAATAGGTTTGTTGCCAGGGAGGGAACATACAACACATTCTGGAACTCTCCATGCTCAAATTTAATGGAACCTTTCTCGATAGCTAGGATTTGTGAATCATCTCCCATATGTATGATTGGTCCTCTAGAGAGATCCAAATAAGTGGAGTATTATTTGGAGAAAAGCATGTGGTTGGAAGTTCCCGAATCAATAAGATAGGCCTTTGATTGAGTGAAGCCTGTTTACAAAGCATGAAACCTATCATGTTCATCAGTCTAGTTCCCAGATTCCGACTTCTTTCGCACCTTGAGGAAGGGAAATGTTGTTATGTTCAAGGAGTTTATACATATGGTTGATGGTCTTCTTTATACACTGACTTTCTGGATGAAATTCTCTCATGCAGTAAGAGAATTTATCTTTTTAAAACTTTTTGTTTTTTGTTTTTCTTGGAACCAGAGGCTTCATATGAAGGATTCTTATTATCCTTTGGATTTGAATAAGTATTCTTCTTCTCTTTCCCTCTTTGTTTCCATTTTTAAGTTGTGTATTCTGAGAGTCTCCAACTAATAGATCCTAATTCTTGGAGGCTTTGAGCACTCTCATCTGAATGAACTTATCGTGTTCCTGGATTAGTGATTTTATGAAGCCATCTAGGGATCGAATTTGAAAATTTTGAGTGGTAAGCCTCCCAAAGTGGAAAGTATATACAAAAACTAAAATATTATGATCCAAGCTTGCTCAAAATTGAGAGCACCAATTTCTCATCCTTCTTCTCAATCCTATGCTACTTGCATTTCATGAATAGGGATTTGAATTTCAAGAAGAAATGTTGTATTGTTTCGAAGTTAATGGAATGTAGTGCTATCATCTCATTCTCCAGCATATGGTCCCTCATCTCATCATGTTTTCCAAACAAGGATTCAAGCTTATCCCATACTTCTTTCAGAGTCTTGAGTCCCTCAAGATGGAACAACATCTCCTTGGAGATGTGGATGCACATGAAGCCAAAAGCTTCATCAAGCTTATTCATATACTTTGATTTTCAATATACTACCGGGGTTCAACTTATCTTCCCATGGTTTTCCTATACAGACTCTTATTTTGCAAGACCATTTGCATATGTTCCCTCCAATCAAGATAATTGAAGGGTGTAAGGATTTTGGGAGTCATAGCTGCTGAATTCTCCACTCCACAACTATATTGTGTAACAATTCTTCAAGAAATATTTGAATGTACCTAAAAAAACACTACAAAACACTTATGTTATCTATCGTATCATATCAAACACTCTCCAATTCGACATGTGCACTTTCTATGGGTGCACATGTCGAAGTGGAGCAAGGCAACAATTCCAGGATTTATGTGGAACCCAATAGATTATGGTGCATTAATGGAAGGTTGTGACATTTTCTGTCGGCTTGAACATAGGCTCTAATGCCATGTTAAATTTGGTGAACCATGGATATTGAAGCCTGAATGAAAGCAATCTGAAAAGAAGGATGCAAAAAAATTAACAATTCATTGTAAACTGAGAAATGGATTCATGGCATAAATTTCACACACATGAGACAAAATATCATTAAATTAATTATCCTTGATGTCTCTCTAATACAATAGTCATACAATAGGAAGAATTCGAATGCTTGGATTGTATTCAAATTCACCAACTCAAAATGACTGATGTGATAACTCAGTGTGGGAAAAATCAACACTGGATCTCAATAATGCAACTTTGGATAACTAATTCAAATCACAATCAGTTAACTGATGAGGGTAGGTGAGTAAATGTGTCCACACTCTCTTAATTCATGCAAACTAGCGCTAGGATGATTAATAGTGAACTAAATGTTGGAAATCGAGCATAACTGAACATAACTGGATACCTACCTAGGTCAATTGATGGAGACTGATAGTGGCACTCAAAGTGGGTTCCTAAATTATAAGGATTTGTCCCTGGGGCACCTAAACTCGTGCTTAGAGGTGCAGTAAGTGGTACGTGGCTCCTAGGTGTGTCCCCCATACCCCAGTGAAATGATGATGTCCTCCTAAGCTAGTAAAATAGACCATATAGACTACGCAGGAAAAGGGAGGATTAATTAATCCTACAATCGAAAACATACATGAAGAAAGGAGACTCTAAGAGGAATGAATAAACCTAATGAACATTTGAGAATTTGAAGCAGAAGCTGACATAGAGACCATTTTTTCTCTCCTAGACTTCAACAAATATTTCAAGTCAATTGTAATGCTAGTGGAGATGCAATTAGAGTATTATTGAGTTAAGAAGTCCGTCCAATTGCATTCTCAATGAAAAGTAGGATGAGACCAAAAGTAAATATTAAGTCTACAACTAAGATTTTAATGTTGTTGTGTAGGCATTGAAGAAACATATGAACTACTTGTTTCTCAAGTAATTTGCATTGTTCACCAATCACCGGGCTCTATGATATTTGAACACTTAGACCAGGTTTTATTAGAGGCAAATGAAGTGGGCCTATATTTTTGTAGAGTTACACTTTTTAATTGCGACATAATTTGGGAAAGTCAAATAATGTTGTTGACATGTTGAGTTGAATATTTGAGTTGTTGTTGAGAACATTGATTGTCCAACCGACATGATTAGAATCAATGAAGGCCAGCTATGAAGTCGACAAAGATTTTGGTAAAGAAAGGAATGCATGTTGAAAGATATGGCATGCCAACAGAACTCTATATTTAGGTTATTTCATCCATGGAGGATACCTATTTAAAGGTCTTAAGCTATGCATTCCTAGAGTGTCGGTTCAAGAAAATTTTATAAGAGAACTGCATAGTGGAGGATTAAGAGGTCAGTTTGGAATTGAGAAGACTAATGCAATGGTAGAAGAAAAGAATTATTGGCCATGAATATCAATGAATGCAAATAAATGGATTCAACATTGAAAAATTTGCTAGCATGCTGAGGGAATAAGCCAAAATATGAGACTTTATACATCATTTCCTATACCAGAAGTTATGTGGGAATATATAAACATGGATTTCACGTTGGGATTTCCAAAGACTCAAATAGGTAACGAGTTGATATTTTGGTATTCGATAGTTTTTTAAAGATGGCACACTTCAAGGAAATTGTGAGACTGCATGGGTTTCCGAAGAATATAAATTTGGAAAAAGATACTAAATTCATGGGGAATTTATAGAGAATAACGTAGAAAATTTTGGGCACTAAGTTGTAGTTCATTTATACATTCCATCCATAGACCAATGGGAAGATTGAGGTGTTTAACCACTGATCGACAAAAAAAATGGGATAATTTGTTAGCGCATGAATACTTTTCATATAATAACTCTGTGAACAGGTCGTTTGGATTGAGTCCATTCCATATTGTTCAATGGGTAAGTCTACATGGAGTGAATGGCCTGATGAAACCATCGAATGGAACACAAAAGAGTGCAGATGCAGAATCATTTGCCGATCATATGAAAGAATTGCATAAAAGGTGAGAAAAAAATTGGATAAAACTAGTGTCGGCTATAGGATGAGGGTTTACTAGAAGAAGCAACTACTAGCATTCGAAGGTGGAGATTTATTATATGTGCATCTCCAAAAAGAAAGGTTCTTAGGGGGGATGTATAACAAGTTCAAGATGAAGAAGAATGGTTCATGAAGGACATTGAAGAAAATTTCTAATAATGATTATGTTTTAGAGTTCCTATATGAGTTGGACTACCTCAATTTTCAATGTTGTCGAATTGTACAAGTATGAGGAGTGATCGACCAGTGGAGGAAATTAAACCATCGATTGGAAAGACCAATTGTCAGGAAAACCGACAGAGGAAATCACTAAAGTTCTCGACAAGTGGGAGGTAAGTTGGATAAGGAATCATAAGAGAAAGGAATATTTGGTTTGATGGAAGGACATAAGTATGAAGGGGGAGACGTGGATTTCATAGGAAGCATATGAACGATTCAAAGCTCAGTTAGAGTAAGAAAATTGAGGATGTAGTTCTTTCATAAATTGGGATATTGATGTATGGGAATTGGGAGCCTTGACCAAAGTTGGAAAATAGCTAATGGAGGTCTATTGGGAGTAGTAAATGACCTTCCAAGTGAGAGAAGGAGAATTCATGCCCAGTAGTCGAGTGAAACACTACTAAAAATATTGGTCGAGTTATGGAGAAGGAGTCGACAAGGGTAGATTCGATTGTAGTAGGCCAAGAGGTTAGAGATATCGATGACAAGTCAAGCCGACATGAATGAGAACTAATTGAAATGGGACGACTAAGAGATAATGGATAAGGTCAGACTTGAAGATGACTTGGAGCAATGAAGGGTGAATATCTAGCCAACGTGAGAAAAATTCCAACAACAATTGGTTGGACCAAAAAGAATTATAAGGAAAGAGAAAACTGGGGCATCATCCAACTTAGGGTTGTGATGACTAAAGAGGTTCAGAGCACGGCCAACTAGTATTCGAGACACATAGAGATATGCATATGAGGAATTAGTTGGATCAATTAATACATAAGTTATGGTGGTTGTTGGATATGCCAGATGGCATGGTATGCCAAGAAGATGTCATGTGAAGCATTGAATTCTCATAACTAAATAAGGGAATTTCCCAAAGGCTTCTAAAAGGAGAGTGAGCGGGGATTCAGGTGGAGGAAGAAGGTTATAAATGATAGAAGAATTTCAGAAAGAGGTGGTTATTCCTCTGCTTCTGGCTTATGAAAGTGGCAGTTAAATTATAAAGAAACTGGAATGACTAAAATAGAGTATGTCTCTGGATTGTGATCAACCATTCTATATTTGATTTATATGTTAATAGGAAAGGCATTATTGGTGTCATTGAGTTTTTTGTTGTGTTTCTTGTGTATGTGTGCTTTTATCTATGCGCTTTGATCACAAGCCGATTGACCACCGCGTTTGCATCAAAGAGAGATATAGATGAATACATGGAAAAATGTATTGAATGTTAGTGAAATATAACTCATTTAATACCTATTAAATATACATTTAAAGGGATAAATATTGTAGTTTTTTGATGAAATAAGTGTTTATATTACATGGAGTGTGCAAAACTACCATCTCAGACAGATATCCGAATCCACATTGCAATTTTGGAAAGCATTATTTGAAAAATTGGAAACATGAACGAGTTTAATCACAACTTATCATCCACACACTAATGGAAAAATGGAAAGAACAAATCATATTTCAGAAGAGATTGTTCGCATGTATGTGATGGTTAAACCAACGCCGTGGAAGGATTATCTACAATTGAAAAAATATGATGACAACAATGGTTATCGGGCATCTCAAAAAATGAGTCCATTTGAAATTATTTATGGTAGGAAGCGTACTATCCCTATTAATTGGGATAATCTTCTGGATATGATTATATTTTTTCCTAACATGTTAAATAAAATGGAAGAAGAAGGGAAGAAAGTTAAGAAGAACCTAAAAGCAAATTAAGACAAACAAAAGAGTTATGTAGACTTGAAAATACTACATAAAGTATTTAATGTTGGGGAACATGTCTGCTTAAACGTGAAACCAAAAAAAAGTTCATTAAAACTAGGAAAGTGTGCTACACCTTTTCCTAGATATTACAGACAATTTGAAGTCCTAACTAGAATAAGAGCACTAGCTTATCAACTTGCATTAACAATTACTATTAACATCCACAATGTATTTCATGTTTCATTACTTAAAAAATATGTTCATAGCGCTAACCATGTAATTGATCGAGTTGTGATTCATGTGTAACTAGAGTGAGATTTATAGGTGGAACCCCTGTGTATAATAGACATGAGAAAAAATTCCTCTAAAATAAAGCCATAACTAAGTAAATGTAATGGAAACATTTTGAGCTAGAAGAATCCACTTGGAAAATGGAAGATGCCATGAGAGAGACATATCGATTTCTGTTCCAGTCATAAATATTCTAAAATTAAAGAATACCGAGGATGGTGTGAATTTAGGAGTAGTCTATTTACTATACGTTTTGGACTTTCTAGTGATTTTTAATTGAAATATGGTGAATTTTTTCTCCAAAATCTAAATTTTGAATTGTTCAAATCACCTTTTTGAATGCATAAATGGATTCAACATCTTCAAATACCCGAAGCGCACCCAGATTATGCAAGTTGAACAACTATCATGTGCTTGTTTCAAGAATTATCTAAAAATTTTGCCATATTATGTCAAAAACAAATTGAAAAAAAAACTCAAAAAATATTGAAAATATATAATATTTAAACTACTAAGTTACTTTAAAAGGGATATAATGTAATATCCTAGCATATTACCCTTAAATCATTGCTAAATTTGAATAAGTTAATTTATGTTTTGAATGCAAACATTTATATGACATTGGAAAATGTTACAACATTAATCTTGTTTAAACATACATTATTTAAATTTGTTTAAACATACATTATTTAAACAACCAAAACTGATTGGGTAGAACTAAAATAAATGAGAGACCATGATACTATTACTGTGGGGAAAATATTACTATGCATAAGATAAAGTAGGGTAAGAGGTTTGTGTATTAACTTACTTAAATATGTTTCCTTCGTCATAGAAACGAAGTGGTCAAAACCACTTCTTTAAATTTAATTATAGTCATAACTACTAGAATATAGTGTTGAGGTATGTCTCTATCATTTAATAATTTTTCTTTTAATAAACGATGCAAAGTTTTGTTACAATTTATTTGGTTTGCTTATTAATGGAGTCTATATATATATATTATCATCGTAGCTACTTTTAATGGACATGATGATGATGATAGTCAACATCCACTTAAACCAATTTTGGTATATTTTATATTTAGTAATAAAAGTAAAGAACTACTTGGTTTGCTTTAGAGTTTTATAATCTTGGAAAATAGCATTCCTAAATTATTATAATTTTGATGAGATAGAAGATTAGCCATATTATTATTTTAACAAAAAAATTGAGATTTTAAAATAATTTTTTTAAAAAAAGTCCAAAAATATATTCCATTATAAAACTAATAGGAGTTCGTACTTGTTTCAGCTACATAAACATTTTTCGTTAAGCGAATTAAAACAAAAAATAATAATTTTGATCTATTAATGTTATTCCTTTGCATACAGTCAACGTTTGCAATTTACAATATCATGGCAGGTCGATCACATGTTGTCACCAAAGCTCAGGCGTGCAGAGTGTTAAATACCAAGTCCTCCCGGGACTACGAGCAAAGGGGCAATCTCTCTTCTCTAAAATGGTTGACATCATAATAATAATCGAATGAAGCATTGTTTCGAAAGATTAGTTTAATAATATCGTTAATTTTCTCATATTTTATTCGTTAAATGTGGACATGTTTTCAATTCTAATTGTTTATATTTAATAGGGAAAGAGATAGACACTGTAAATATAAATATTATTTTTATGCGTGGATATTTAGTTCTCAAAATGCTGGGTCGATAAAACTAACATTAGTTATTAACATTTTTTGTGATTTTGAAGATGGATGTAGTGTTTACTTGAAACACATCATCTGTATATCTAAATTTCTTTAAAATGACATTTCATAATTTTTAACATAAATGTTATAGATTTGCTTAATACAAATTAAATATATCAAAAAAACCTTAGTTTCATGGCTAATATACAATTTATATGAATATATTGAGAATATTGGATGAAATCACACAATAGATGGTAGTGGAAATTACTGCACCTTACATGAGATGGCTATTACTAGTGCTCCATTGGTCATACATAGATAAACACTGTTGATATCTATCTTGAGAATAATATTTTTCACTATTTTGGAGAGCCAACAAAAGTTTCTTGGCTTCTTTAAATCGTGTCTCTCATCACAGAAAGATTGACCTTTCTTAACTGCGTTAATTCAAGATGAACCAAACCTAGAGAAGCTTTAAAAAAATTGTGAAGATAGAGGGGCAAACTAGGGCTAGAATAATGATGGGAAGGTTTAATCCTACACACATCAACTATCCCAGAAAGATTGACCTTTCTTAATTACGTTAATTCAAGATGAACCAAACTTGGAGAAGCTTTAAAACAATTGTGGAGATAAAGGGACAAACCAGGGCAATAATAATGATGGGAAGGTTTAATCCCACACACATCCAACCATCCCATTGATAGATATTTTACAGGAATAGAATTTTGAGAGAGAAAATCAAGGGCACAAACCAAATGAGCCTATTTACTATGAATTGATTGTGGTGGAGGAAGGGCCAAGTGTTAAAACAATTTATTAGTTCATAATACAAGTTGTGGGTGAAAGAATTTAGGGTATCTTAAAATAGCCATAACCCACCAACAATGAAGTTCAACATTCTATCATTGGATTCATAAACATTACATTAAAATATCTTTTAAAATAAGGTCGTTTACCATTAAAAGTCCCTTTCAAATGGATAACGATTTTACTTGGTTGTTTTTCATCCTTGAAAAAGTTGTTTACCATTAAAAGTCCCTTCTAAAGAGATAACGATTTTACTTGGTTGTTTGTTATCCTTGAAAAATTTCTAAGGATTCTTCTTAGTTGTTTTTCATCTTGCCAATCCATCAATGGCAAGAAGTTACTTTATTTCCATCGGGTTCATAGAGCATCCCTCCCCACTCCTTTCCCAACGCAACTACCCTCCCTAATTTTCTATAGTACCTTAATGGAAATAGTAAATCAATATTCTCAAATGATTTCAAGTAGATTTCTCTCTTATAGTATGAATATTCTACACAACATAAAAATAACTACAAATCATTCTATTGTCAGTATCTCAAGTATTCAAAAAAATGTAACCTAGCTAGGTGTATCCACATTATTTCTAGAGACAATACAAAGATCAAGATAAGTAAGATATTGATTTACTCATCTGTAATCGGTTTTCTTATTGCCACAATAAATGGATCACTTGAATTTATAATCAAGAATAATATTTTTGTATGAAACAAAGAATCATCTTGATCAATTTATTTTTAATTCAAATAGATTATATTTTTGTTACTCATACTTGAAACTATCATCCATAACCTAATAGAGATATTATTCCCAAAATTTAGAAAATAAAATTATTAGCAACCGTAATATAGACCTAGACAAGATAAAGTAAATACCGAGATTATTTTATAAGTTGACAAGAGGAGGTCCTAGATTAGGTGATGTATGATATCCTACCAAAATCAAATAATGTTGGAACCTGAGGTCTTGGTGTTTCATCACACCTCTGGATCTTCTGGAGACAATGATTCTTTAGACAATGTGCAACTAGCGGAGCAATCAACAAAATGATTGAATAGTCATTTGGTTAAAAGATTGGATGGGCCAAAAGAATATGGTTGGGGAAACTACAACAACTGCCTAAATTGTTACGTTGCAAATTTTACGGAAACACTTAGGACCGGCGACCCACATTTATGGACTAGGTCTTGCTTATTTCTAGGAAAATGGTTAGATATGGATACTATAAAAGAGACCCTATGGTTTGTTCAGAACAACAAGATTGATTTGAGATGTCTTTCACACTCATTATCACTAATACATTTGGGTGGATTTTTCCACGAAATATTTCCACGTTTTGAACATTCGTGGATTAATACTTCATTTTTTTTATCATGCCAAAAAAACCATGGCAATATTGACGTTTTTAATTTTCAAGGAGCTTTCTCTCCATATCAACGATATATACCTATCTTTGCACACCCACCAAACCAATTCCAGCTTTCAACGGCTCTTGGCTATTTACGCGCGGGTCAACTCATGCATTTTCGACACATTTTCTATAGTTACGACAAGGTTCTTGGTGATTGATTGAGCGCGGATTGAGCCCGTATTTCTTTATCAACCATATCCAAAACTAGAGAGATCATCCATACTCTTCAACAATCATCTAGTCGTAAATTCATAAAAGGTAAGCATGCATCCTTTTTTGGGGGATACAAACTAACATTGAGGCTCAAAATAACAGTTGTATTCTTCGGTTCATGTACCTTACGAATGAATTTAACAACCCCACAAATCCCTCCTTTTATTTAAATCAGAGTAATTGCAACAAGAGGGTCCAGTCAACAATGACTCTAGCTAATTCATTTTTTTATAGACCCGATGCTCCACTAAGATGTTGTCCGTTGACACAGTGTTAATCACTTTCCATAGTAGAAGGACAACTTTCATTTGGACCATTTGGGCCACCTAGTGTTCCAATGCCCAAACTATCACGGTCTCCTTGTGAGTAAATCAAAGGCCATTGCACAACACTTGTTGACACAATGAAAAATTCAGTTTGTTAGACACAATGCTCACTGAGAGGGGGGGGGGGGGGAATCAATGAGCTAAGGCTTCAACTCAATTTCAACTTTTTCTACAAATATTATATCATTATTTCACAATTGCTTCAACAAGATATTTATCAAAGAACAATATCAACTAGGCACATGTCATTCACCAATAAACACATCACTATCAAGATATTGCACAAGGGAAACAAGATATAGTTTTGTAATCTTTATATAAGTGGAGACTTCAATTTGCAATATGGGCTACAACCCATAAGGTGGCACCACCCACCAGAATTGTTCAGTCGGCTACAACTGACTAAGATGCTACAACATCCAAACAAGATTCAACTTGTTAAAAGACTGATAAGTCTTTCCCCAGATCCACCCAACCTCCATACACAAATTTTAGATTAGAAATTACAATTGATACATCGGACTCTTCCAAAGTTTTCCATAGGCACACACATCAAAACTACCAATCAGTAAGTCTTCATTCTGTACTCAACAAGTCATTCAACATACAACATAATGCACCCCTGTCTCAACTCTATCCATACAACATTAGTTGTTTTCAGTACTATCCACATCAGCATATAGGCTTCCAAACTGTTTAATTTAACACACAGACAAAAAAAAATTAACTTGTAAAAACAATTTTTCTTCTACTTTGGCAGATTGATTTCTCCCTGATGTGATCACCATAAGGAAACCTACGAGCATGGCTAGATAGCCATTTCAACAATGAACAATACCATATCACAAGATAAATCTGTTGACACACACACAACCTCTGACAAGCATTTCAAAACAGTTTCTCAACCTCTTTTGAACATCAAAACATATTTCTTCCCATTTTGGCAAACTCCTATTTCATACGTGTAAACACTCTATGGAGACTTGAAGTCATGAGCAGATGGACAACTTACCAAAGAATGGATCCATGACATTTGATAAATTTACTTGCACAAAGACAACTCTTGGTGGGCATTTCCAATTGACCTCTCAAACTCCTGTTTTTAACACTTGGTCAAATTTCTTTTGTTCTCACTATGCAAAATATTATTTTTCGTATTTTTGGCAGATTGATATTTTTCATATGAGACCATGATAAGACAACCTGAAGGTATTGTTGGATAGTCAGTTCACCAAGGAACATGCCTATGCTACCTGATGAATTTTATCATCAAAATAACCCCTCCTTGCGGGAATTTCAAAATGCCTTTTCAATTTCCTGAATCTAACACAACCAATTTTCTTGTGTTCTTAAAATGCAAAATGATATTTTTCTTACTTTTGGAAGATTTATATATTTGTCATAAAACACTCCACAGGATAACTGAGACCATGGTTAGATGCACCCATCAACAATCTATAGCCTAACACGTTCATATTATTTTTCTCATCATCCTATGAGATAGGGCGGGCATTTCCCTAAAGTCACTGAGGCAGTTTTGCTAGTATTGGAATAGTGCAAAACAACTTGAAACTTTGTTTTGGCAGACCATTATCTTTGTCATCAAACATCTTCTTTAAGAACTGAGACCATGGTGAGATAACCTCTTCAACAAGCTGTAGGATGATAGCTTCATATTTTAATCATATAAGGCACGACATACATTTTCCCAAGGCCACATGAGCCAGTTTTACCAACACTCGGACGATTTTCTTAGTCTGGTCCAATCTGCCTAAAACATTGTTTTGACAGGTTCATAACTTCTTCCTTAGATACTTCCAAGACAATCTGAAGACATGGTCAGGTAGGCCAAATATCAATCTACAAGACCCCCATATGGTGTGGGAATTTTATTCAACACACAATTTGTGGCGGGATTTTTCTTAAGGCTACCTAAGCCAATTTTCCAACACAGTCATTTTCAGGACTTTCTCCAAAATTTATTCTGAAACCTTATTTTGGTAGATTCATAAATTTTTATTCAGACATGCTTAAGGAGAAATAATACCATGGTTAGGTATAAAAACCAACACACTACAAGACCCCTGTTTTGGCACATTCGTGGATTAATACTTCATTTTTTTTTTATCATGGCAGAAAAACCGTGGCAATATCGACATTTTTAATTTTCGAGGAACTTTCTCTCTATATCAATGATATATGCCTATCTTTACACACCCGCCAAACCAATTCCAGCTTTCAATGGCTCTTGGCTGTTTACACGCGGGTCAACTCATGCATTTTCGACACATTTTCTATAGTTACAACAAGGTTCTTGGTGATTGATTGAGCATGGATTGAGCCCATATTTCTTTATCAACCATATCCAAAACTAGAGAGATCAACTATACTCTTCAACAATCATCTGGTTGTAAATTCATAAAAGGTAAGCATGTATCCTTTTTTGGGGGATACAAACTAACATTAAGGCTCAAAATAACAGTTGTATTCTTCGGGTCATGTACCTTATGAATGATTTTAACAACCCCACAAATTCCTCCTTTTATTTAAACTAGAGTAATTGCAACAAGAGGGTCCAGTCAACAATGACTCTAGCTAATTCGTTTTTTTATAGACCCGATGCTCCACTAAGATGTTGTCCATTGACATAGTGTTAATCACTTTCCACAGTAGAAGGACAACTTTCATTTGGACCATTTGGGTCACCTAGTGTTCCAATGCCCAAACTATCAAGGTCTCCTTGTGAATAAATCAAAGGCCATTGCACAACACTTGTTGGCATCAATGAAAACTTCAGTCTATTAGACACAATGCTCACTGAGAGGGGGGGGGTGAATCAATGAGCTAAGGCTTCAACTCAATTTCAACTTTTTCTACAAATCTTATATCATTATTTCACAATTTCTTCAACAGCATACTTATCAAAGAACAATATCAACTAGGCACATTTCATTCATCAATTAAACGCATCACTATCAAGACATTGCACAAGGGAAATAAGATATAGTTTTGTAATCTTTATATAAGTGGAGACTTCAATCTGCAATATGGGCTACAACCCATAAGGTGGCACCACCCACCAGAATGGTTTAGTCAGCTACAACTGACTGGGATGCTACAACATCCAAACAAGCTTCAACTTGTCAAAATACCAATAAGTCTTTCCCCAGATCCACCCAACCTCCATATACAAATTTCAGATTAGAAATTACAATTGATACATCAAACTCTTCCATAGTTTGCCATAGGCACACACATCAAAACTACCAATCAGTAAGTCTTCGTTCTGTACTCAACAAGTCATTCAACATACAACATATTGCATCCCTGTCTCAACTCTGTCCATACAACATTAGTTGTTTTCAGTACTGTCCACATCAGCATATAGGCTTCCAAACTGTTTAATTTAACACACAGACAAAAAAAAATTAACTCGTAAAAACAATTTTTCTTCTACTTTGGCAGATTGATTTCTCCCTCATGTGGTCACCATAAGGAAACCTACAAGCATGGCTAGATAGCCATTTCAACAATGAACAAGACCATATCACAAGATAAATCTGTTGACACACACACAACCTTTGGAAAGCATTTCAAAATAGCTTCTCAACCTCTTTTGAACATCAAAAGATATTTCTTCCCATTTTGACAGACTCCTATTTCATACGTGTGAACACTCTATGGAGACCTGAAGTCATGAGTAGATGGACAACTTACCAAAGAATGGATCCATGACATTTGATAAATTTACTTGCACAAAGACAACTCTTGGCGGGCATTTCCAACTGACCTCTCAAACTCCTGTTTTTAACACTTGGTCAAATTTCTTTTGTTCTCACTATGCAAAATATTATTTTTTGTATTTTTTGTAGATTGATATTTTGCATATGAGACCATGATAAGACAACCTGAAGGTATTGCTGGATAGTCAGTTCACCAAGGAACATTCCTATGCTACCTGATGAATTTTTTCATCAAAATAACCCCTCCTTGCGGGCATTTCAAAATGCCTTTTCAATTTCCTGAATCTAACACAACCAATTTTCTTGTGTTCTTAAAATGCAAAACAATATTTTTCTTACTTTTGGCAGATTTATATCTTTGTCATAAAACACTCCACAGGATAATTGAGACCATGGTTAGATGCACCCATCAACAATCTATAGCCTAACATGTTCATATTATTTTTCTCATCATCCTATGAGATAGGGCAGGCATTTCCCTGAATCCACTGAGGCAGTTTTGTTAGTATTGGAATAGTACAAAACAACTTGAAACTTTGTTTTGGTAGACCATTATCTTTGTCATCAAACATCTTCTTTGAGAACTGAGACCATGGTGAGATAGCCTCTTCAACAAGTTGTAGGATGATAGCTTCATATAATTTTTATCATATAAGGTACGATGGGCATTTTCCCAAGGCCACATGAGCCAGTTTTTCCAACACTCGGACAATTTTCTTAGTCTGGTCCAATCTGCCTAAAACATTGTTTTGACAGGTTCATAACTTCTTTCTCAGATACTTCCAAGAAAATTTGAAGACATGGTCAGGTAGGCCAAATATCAATCTACAAGACCCCCATATGGTGTGGGAATTTTCTTTAACACACAATTTGTGGCGGGATTTTTCTTAAGGCTACCTAAGCCAGTTTTCCAACACAGTCATTTTTAGGACTTTCTCCAAAATTTATTCTAAAATCTTATTTTGGTAGATTCATAACTTTTTCTTCAGACATGCTTAAGGAAAAATAAAACCGTGGTTAGGTAGAAAAACCAACACACTACAAGACCTCCATGTGCTGTGGGCATTTACTCTAACCCATAATTTAGGGAAGGAATCTTTCTAAGGCTACTTAGCCATTTTTTATTGCTCTGGCACAAACCCCTATTTTGGAAGGTCCATAACTTCTCCCTCGAGTACTTTTAGGATAGACTGAAGACATGGTCAGGTAGGAAAAACAACAATCTACATGACCCCCATGTGGTGCGGGCATTTATATTCTCCTATAAATTATGGCGTGCATTTCCCTAAGGAAATTTTTACTAATTTCCCCATACTTAGTCATTTTGCTGTTTTTCACCAAATTACCATATTTTTCCAAAATAATTGTCATTAATGTTGTCATGAATGACAATCCTATTCATAATAGTCTTCATGTTTTTCTTTATAGAAATTGGTATATAATATACTGTATTTAGAAATATATTTATATCTAATGTATTCGACAAGTTACTGTTTGGTATGGTGTAGGTAAGACAATTACTTGTCACTACAAGGATTTTTCATTATGAATGAAAATGCAAGGAATCTTGCTCAGTTTAGAGAGGCATTAGAGGAGAGGGGAGATGGAAAATGTTATTGCCCTTGCTCTGATTGCAGGGGCTTGCAAAGAAGAAGAATTTTAATAACGACAGCTGAAAGACATTGTAGGGAGAAGGGGCACGCTGAAGGGGGTTATGGATATCATCCCTTGGTAAGAGGTTATTCAATTTTTAATGTATTCTCTGTAATAGTCATCATGTCATGAATTTCAGTAAAATTTCTTATCATTTTATTATATGTTCTATACACACTAATTTTACTATGTTTTTTGTAAATCTACAGACAATGCCCCCAAAATGTCCCCTTCAAGAGAGTTATTTGCCAAGTACTAGCAGAAATACTCATTTATAGGGTGACGAACATATAGATCAAAATATTGAAGCCGATCAAGTACTTAATGATGATATGGATGGAGATAACGTTAGTGATACAAATCAGGAAGATGAGATACATAGATTGATCCAAAACACATTTGCTTCAATGGATGAGGACAACCAGGATGATAGTCATGATGTTGATCCTCTACTTGAGAAGTCTCGTCAACCTCTTTATGAAGGCTCAAAAACAAATCTTCTATCTACTACATTGTTGTTTGTGAATTTGAAGGTTTTGAATGGTTTATCAAACACCTGTCTCACAAAGTACTAAGGTATGTAATTAGTTAATTATTTATGTTTGCATGTTCACATGTACATAAAGGGTTGACTTTTTTTCCTATATTGCTATTGTTACCTAATTTGTAAAATATGGATGTGATATTGATGATTAATATTGTTTACATTGACTTATTCTTTTGAATTTTGTAGATTGTTAGGTGAATTTCTATTACCTATGTCAAATAATTTTCCAGGCACATATCGAGAGATATATGTGATTATGAAAGAATTTGGAATGGAGTATCAAGCTATTGATGCATGTCATAATGATCATATCATATACTATGGAAAGTATGCATTAGAAAATGAATACCCACAATGTCAAACAAGTAGGTATCGAATCGATAAAGTGACAAAAAAGGTGCCTCACAAAGTTCTTCATTATATTCCGATAATTCCATGTCTCCAGTAGTTGTACATCGAAGAAAAGTGGCCAATTTTCAAAGAAGAACCTTGTAATGTTAAACTTTCGTTGGCAGCTGATGGTGTCAATCCATTTGGAGAGCTTCGTTCTACCTACTTAGTGTGGCCTGTTTTTGTTATAAACAATAACCTTCCTCCTTGGATGTCGGTCAAGAGAGAGCACACAATGTTGGCAATGATTATTTTAGGTATTCATTAATTTGTATTTTTTTACTTGAATGTCTGGTCACAAATATTTTCATTTCTTTGTTTTGTGCATGATAATTATGTCTTTTAAATATAATGACATATAGCTAAATATAATTAATCGTGTATGTTGGACCAATTAGGTAAGTACAAGGTTAAAGATATGAACATATATATTGAGCCTCTTATCGATGAGTTGTTGAAGTTATGGGATGGCATCACTATGTATGACATCTCTATACCCATAGGGCAAAGACGATTTCAATTCCTTGGAATACTTGAATGGACAATTCATGATGCTCCCGGGTTAACACATTTTTGTGGTCTATTGTTACTTTCTTTTGTTCTTTAATAATATATATATATATATATTGAAAATATCATGCATTATTTTAAATGGTAATTCTAATTCACTACACTAATTCATATATCTTGTAGGTCTTCAAACAAAGGGTAAATTTGCATGTCCAGCTTGCGGTCCCTGTTGGAGACATTTACCATCATACACACTCTTTTTGGTCAAATTGGCCTAGTTAAACCACTATCCTAAGTATAATTGACATTGATTGACATCAGTAGAGCATTAATTTCCATCATCCAGTCACACCCACGCCTACCTACAGTCAAGGAGGCTAACTGGAGCACTACAGGGGTGATCTGAGTGATATTAATGCACCTAATTGCTAACTGGTGGTTACAATCAGTTCAACCAGTTAGTTAAGGCGCCTCCTCTCATTAAATATATTATTTAATGATTATTTATTATTATCTAATGATATGGAGTCAACAGGGCGCCTCCACCAACTTCTGATGATCAGTTGAGCTTCAATTAACCTCATTGGGGTTCATTGAAGTCATGGAGCACTAGCACTTGATGGTTGGCTTTCTATGACATGCGTTTGATCTCCTTTAGTTGAGATTCATTCATTTATTACACTCTGAATTCATTTAGGGTTTGGTGAGTCAATTAGGGTTTTGGTCAAGTGGTTAACTAAGTGTGAACCAATGGTTGAGAGTCAGTTAAGCTAGAATCACTCATTGAATTCGAATTGCCTCCTTAGGTATTCGAATTCCTCATGGATTCAAGCTATTGCTTGACATTGGTATTGTAACCATTCATTGTTGATTAAATATACAGAGAGGAAACCATTCTGGTTCCGATTAACACCATTTCATGAGTTATTTGTTGATTATTCTTTAATGAGATTGATGCTTTGTTCCTAGATCAATGTGCAAGAATAATATGGTATCAGAGCTTATGGCGGTACGAAGATCTATCTCTCAAAAACAAGATTTTTGACAGATTTCTCCATGAAATTTGATCAATATCTCAAAAATCCAGCACTGCACCAGAAGCCAAGGCTTACCACTCAATATCCCAAGTAAAGAACTTGTTGATCAAGCTTGCTTGATTGACTATGCTGGGTGTGATGAAAGCCTAAAATGTGCAGGCTGTCCGACCTTACAGTGCCCTTTTTGTTTTTATTTATAGGTTTTAATAGGTACAACTTCAAATGGACTCATCAATCCCTCTTCTCACCCCATTCACAAGCTATTCAGAATGGAAGTTGAAGATGATTGCATCTCTAAAGAGACGAGGTCTCTATGATGTGTCTATTGGACTTGGAAAAGAGTCTTATGAGAATGAGAATGAATGGCTAAATGATGGTGACAGATATTTTGGAGCAATATGTCTGGCCCTTTCTCCTAGCTTGTACTACCTTATTGGTTCTGTTGAATACCCAAAGGATCTCTGGACAAAATTGGATAGAACATTTGGCAAGCACAATGAGGATCATAATAGCACTTTGGAGATCACATCCAGCACCACAATAGTTGTTTACTCAAAATTCTCAGCCTCTACTCTCTCTGATGAAGTTGTTCAAGATGAAGATGAAGCATAATCTTCTACACATTCAATTCGAATTGAAGAAAGTCTCCAAGTAGTGACTTCTTCTCCTGATGCTTTGGAAGTTCATGAGATCTCTGATATCTCATCTTCTCATACTGATGAAGCAAAAGAATACATTCAAATCTCTGATATTGAAGAAAAATGTTGCTGCACTTCCATGCAAACACTCTTCGGTAATTTTCCTTTGAATTCTATGCAAAATTTACCAGTAATTGCTTCCGAAAGTGAAGAGAAATTTGATTTTTATTCCTCTAATGTTGCTGTTGCTGTGAAAATATGTAAAAAATTGGATATTTTGGAAGAAATATCAGATTATAAGAGTGACACATTCGCTCCCCATGATATATATTTTCCATCAAAATATTGCAGGATTGCATGCACCAAAATTCAGATTTTTGAAGAAAAAGACAATTGTGCATCCACCGTCTCGGTTGACCATAATTTTGGATCTGATATGAACCTTATTGAATATGATATGATCTTATTTGGATTTGATCTGATATTTCTTGGTTCAAAATTTCAGGTTCATAAACCTTCAGTACTGCTTGTAGCTATTCTCATCAACGGTGTGAAGAAACAAGTACCGCAAGTCTCCTACAAAACTGTTGCTGGGGATTTGATTTCATTTCATAGTTTTGGATCTGTTGTGAACTTATTTATTTCTGATTTAAATTCTGATATTATATTATTTTGTTCATATTTTAAAATCCAAGAGCTTTCAATCATGCTTGTAGCTGCTCTCACCAATTTCGGTGTGAAAAATCAAGTACCGCAGTTCTTCTTCAATTTTGTTGTTAGGGATTTGGTGTTAGTTTTCTCTTATGAGGTTGCTGATATTTTATTTTGTGAATCATTAGATATTTATGAAGCTACATCAGATTATGGAGCTCAAGCATTCGCTCTCCAGAGTCCCAGGGATTCTCTACCTTTGGTCACATGCTCATCTCCTCACAGAACTAGTAAAGAGGAAGACATTCTGCATCCGCTTGGACACTTGCTCCTAAGATTTGGGGCTGATTTTACCACTCATGGTTTGCTGTTCAAGGCTGAAAAATATCAGTTTCTTGAGTGTTCCACCCATGGTTCAAATCCTCAAGAACCTTTGCTCTCTCTTCAGATGATTTCAGCTACTCTACATGGGTCCAGTTTTCACCGTGCAACTGTTTATATTTCTGATTCAGTTGAGTGCATTGTTCTTCTTCCAAAGTGGAAGATTCCTCCAGAAATATTCATTTAGTTTGGATTCAAAGTTTCACATGCACAATCTCAGGATGCTGCTACATAGAAGAACCAATTCTTGATTTACTGCTTAGTTTGAGGGGGGGTATTTTTCCCATGAGGATTTCCCCGTTCCCTTGGTTATATTAAGTAGTTAATTTATTGTATAGGGTGACCTATGGCCTTAGTTTCCGGGGCCCTATCATTTTTATGCATCTATGTTTTCTAACTCTTCCTGAGTATAGCTTAAGGGGGGGTGTTGGAGACATTTACCATCATACACACTCTTTTTGGTCAAATTGGCCTAGTTAAACCACTATCCTAAGTATAATTGACATTAATTGACATCAGTAGAGCATTAATTGCCATAATCCAGTCACACCCATGCCTACCTACAGTCAAGGAGGCTAACTTAGCCTTCTCCTACAGTCAAGGAGGCTAACTGGAGCACTTCGGGGTTGATCTGAGTGATATTAATGTACCTAATTGCTAACTAGTGGTTACAATCAGTTCAACTAGTCAGTTAAGGTGCCTCCTCTCATTAAATATAGTATTTAATGATTATTTATTATTATTTAATGGTATGGAGTCAACAGGGTGCCTCCACCAACTTCTGATGATCAGTTCAGCTTTAGTTAACCTCATCGGGGTTCATTGAAGTCATGGAGCACTAGCACTTGATGATTGGCTTGCTATGACATGTGTTTGATCTCCTTTAGTTGAGATTCAGTCATTTATTGCAATCTGACTTCATTCAGGGTTTGGTGAGTCAATTAGGGTTTTGGTCAAGTGGTTAACTGAGTGTGAACCAATGGTTGAGAGTCAGTTAAGCTAGACTCACTCATTGAATTCGAATTGCCTCCTTAGGTATTCGAATTCCTCATGGATTCAAGCTATTGCTTGACATTGTTATTGTAACCATTCATTTTTTATTAAATATAAAGAGAGGAAACCATTCTGGTTCTGATTAACACCATTTCATGAGTTATTTGTTGATTATTCTTTAATGAGATTGATGCTTTGTTCCTAGATCAATGTGCAAGAAGAATAGTCCTAGGATAAAATCTCATTATTCAAGGAGTTTTGTAAAGGAAGTGTTTGATGATTATATGCACTTTCTACCTAAGAACCATAGTTATCGAACTGCAGACAAAGAAAAATTCAATGGTAAAGAAGAGAATGGAAAAAAACCACGAAGAATGACACCTCACCTATGGAACTTGGAATATAATAGAAATCGTCAAGGTATGCAAATTATTTATGTATTGCTGGAATATTGGTCAATACTTAGCCAAATTTCTAAATATGCAAACCAATATTTTTCCTACTTTGGCAGATTGATTTCTTGCACATGTGACCATCATAAAGAAAACTGAAAGCATGGATGGATAACCACTTCAACAAGGAACAAATCTATGTCACCCTATGAATTTTATTAGCACAAGGACACTGTTGAGTATGGTTGTCATTGATGTCAAAGGAGGTCATTAATGACAAAAGAAGTGTTGATATGGCATGTGTGATGAGGTTGAAAAACACATGTGATTGTTATATTCTAGTAGTAGTTGGTAACAGTATGATTATTTGGGGATTTTGACTAAGTGTTGAAAAACTTCCCTAAATCAGTTTCCTTATGAAAATGACCACCATAATTCATAAGAAGAAGAAAATGCCCACCATGATCTGCCATCCCATAGCCTGTTGAAATATCTATCTGAACATGGCCCTGGTTCTCAGAAAAACTCCTTGAAGAAGAAGATATAGGTCTCCCAAAAGAAGGATTTTTGGTCAAATTAGTTAGAAATGCTCCAGGGAAATGCCTGCCATAATTTGCGGTTTGAAGAAAATGACTACACCACATGGTGATCCTGTAGGTGTATGTTTTTTCTACCTGACCATGTTCTCACATTGGTTTGATAATACTTGAGGAAGAAGATATGGATCTTCCAAAACAGGGTTTCAGGCCATTTTACACCAAATTTCAGTAAAATGGCCACATAGGGAAAATGAAGATGATTTCGGGAGTGAAATTAGAATAGGTGTGCGCAATAAGGTGTAATACATCATCTAGTAGCATTATTCTAGGTTTTAGGTGAAATGAAAAATCCACCTTAGGTTTTGGACAATTTGTCTAAGTATGGAATTATTGGTAAAATATGCTTAAGTGGCCTCAAGAAAATGTGCTCCACCTCTCATAGGATGATGAGAAAAATTATCTGAAAGTGATAGGATCTAGTATATTGGTTGGTGCATGCAACCATGGTTTCATATTTTCTAAATAGTCTCTGAGGAGGAAGATATCAATCTACCAAAAGTGCCCCTCACCTTCATTTGCACTATCCAAGTAAAATGCATGCCAAGGTTAGATGATGAGGTTGCAGGAGAGAATATTGTCATGGTTGAGTCAATATTATATTCCTAACATTGTGGATGTCTCACTCTCCAAGTTTGATGGAAAAAATAAAATCACCTTGGTGACTTAGGGTTTGAAGAGATTTGTATGTGTCAATAAGCAGTTTGGAAGACCAATTTCAAATGCCTGCCAAATGTTGGGTGTATGTCAATAGGTTCATCAATTGGCATGGATTTTTTCTTTGTTGAAATTGATATTCATACATACTTTCAGGATGACTTACAATGGTCACATATGCAAAATATCAATTTGCCAAAAGTAGGAAAAATACTATTTTGCATATTGAGAAACACAAGAAAATTGCCTAAGTGTTGAGAATAGGATTTTGAGAGGTCGTTTGGAAATGCACGACAAGGGATTTCCTTGTGAAAATAAATTTATCAAATGTCATGGATCAAAGGCCACCTGGACCATTTTTCCAACACTTAGCCATGTCCAAGAATTTCTCCAAGGTTTATCCTGAAACCCTATTTTGGCAGACTTATAACTTTCTCCTCGGAAATGATTAAGGCAATCTGAGACCATGGATAGATAGCTAGTTCAACAAGATATAGCCTGGTATGCTGGTGTAGGAATTCTATTCAATACATGAATTATGGCGGTCATTCTCTTAGAGTGGTTTTGACTACTTTTTCATACTTAGTCAATTTCCAAAGTTTCACAAAGTTGCCATATTTTTCCATAATGATGTCAGATTACAACACTGACTTTTTGATAGCACCAAAACACCATTATGTGTCTTTACAGCCTCACCATACATGACACATCATCATACTTTCCATGTCATTACTTCCTTTGTCATTCATTTGTCTTTCACTGAGTTTACCCTGCCATCATGTCTTTGGTTATCCTTTTGTGATTCACTGAACTCCTTTGACATCAATGAGAATCTCATTCAACTTGTATCATATATTATATAAATATTTGTTTTTGTTAGTGAATTATGTTCAGCGCGGTATGTACCTATATTGATTAATTAGTGTTAATTTGATTTTGTTGATGTTTCATGAATGTCGTTAAGGAACGAATGGGCTTCCATGAGGAATGGAAATTTACCCGATGCAATTCAGTAGGTTGCCATACTACGAGCACCGCCAAATAGTTCATTTTTTTGATACAATGCATATTGGGAAGAACATAACATAATTGTTATGGTGAATATCAGATGGAAGGATTGATAAAGAAAGAATTGGAAAGATTTGTAGTGACATCCAAGAATCTAATCACGCATTGAAAAGTGCGATCATTAATTCTATTGGTGATGGCTGTCAACAGAATATTAGTCTTCCTTGGTGCTTGACGGAGCAACAGAGCAATATTGTAAAAGAGGTCATCGGAAAAATCAGGTTTCCGATGGGGTTTTCGTCTAACATAAACAATATCTTAACAAAAAAAGGTGATTTTGGTGGGGTTAAAACACATGAATGACATACATTCATTAAAGTAATTGTGAGTTCTTAATAAATTTCCTTATTGGTATGCACTATTTTATTAATTTTATTCTCTTATTTGGAAACAAATAATAATTATGTGTTTTTTGATAGAGTATGTTCTACCTTTATCTCTCCCAGATGACTTTGACAACAACATAAAACAAATTATTTATGTTCTTGGAAAATACATGAGCTAAGTAATGTTTTATATGGAAAATGTACTTGGTCCGGGATTTTCAGTGGAACTTATTGACATATTATGTTTTTCCCACAAATTTTATATATGGCTTGATATTATTTTATTGCATCATTTGTAGGTAGCTTTCCTTAAAATAAATCCATAAAGAAGATATAAGGTATTGGAATAGAGAAATTCCTCGACTAATGTGTGAAATGCAACAGTATCTACCTCCAACATTTTTCAATGCACAAGAACACTACCTCATAAACCAAGTTGAGGAGATTGAATTATGTGGACATGTACACACAAGGTTGATGTGGATGGTGGAGAGGCAGTTGAAGTCGTTGAAGGATATTGTTAGAAAAATAGCATGTCCTGAGGGTTCTATGGTTGAGGGATATATGGTATATCAATGCATGGTGTATATTAGTGAATATCTACCTAAATTAGCAGAAAATATGAATGTGCCTCGCATTTGACATCTCAACTCCATCAACAAATTTGAAGGGGAGGTCCTATTGGGGAAAGGTACATTGAGGAAAGTGAAAGGTAATTATTAGATTTTGTGGAATTAATATATTACACATGTATTTTTACAATTTTATTTTATCATACTAATTTGTTATTTTTTTATTAATCTTGCATATTCAACTGTATTAAACTATGCATATAATGATATCTAGTTAATGATACTAAATTGTTATTTTTTCATATAGTTGCTCGAGTGTGGGATGCTTTGCATTTATACATTGCAAATAACCTTGATTGGATGGAGCATTGGATAGAAGATTGTGAAGAATGCTTCGGTAGGTTATCATGGGAAGGGGTCAGTAAGATGATTAAAAAAACTCATCATCATCGACATCAATTTCTTGATCTTACGTCGCAAAGGGAAGTTGATTTAGCCTATGGTTTAAAAGATAAAAAGGCAAGTAAATTGTTTACTCGCATTTTTCTAGTTACTTCCCATTTTTTCAATGTATTTGGTTTGTTTAAGTTTTCAAATATATTTTCTAAATCCTATATGACGTTTATTAATTCACAATGTATTTTTTACTTGTTGTCAATGTTACAGTTGAAACATCGCAAGGCTATGTGGTGTAATGGTCGTAAATTTCGTATCAAAATGTTGGATGATAAGATGAAAACCTCGGATTGTGAGATAACTGGTGTGTTTAAGGTCACCAATGTTTCCTCTAGAAGTGACAGACATCCAAAAAAAACTGAGAATAGGTACTATGGGCATTTGGAGGACATAATTGAGTGTGATTTTAATTCCTTTAAAAAAGTTTTGTTTGAGGTGAAGTGGTATAGGTTACAGGTGCATGAACGTGATCTTGAAAGAACTGTTATTGAGCATGCTAATGGATTTACCATGGTTAATACAAGGGCATTTGAACTGGGTACAGAGCCTTATGTTCTTCCAAGTCAATGTGAGCAAGTATTTTACTCAGAGGTACCAGGTAAAGTAGGTTGGTAATATGTTGTTAGATACGATCCAAGAGGAAGACCAATAAAGTATAATCATGTAGATGATGAAGATAATCACGAAGAAGAAGAAGATGATGATGATTCAGATCAGGAGCAGGTGGCTGCAGTTGATGTGTTAGATGAAGAAGTTGAAGAGGTTGATCATCCAAATGTAGTAGACGATGATCTCATTGACGATGTCGATGACTATATTAGCGAAGATGTCATTGATGATGATGTTGATGTGAATGAGCCTTTCATTAATATGTATTTTGAACCAGATCTTGATACATATGTTGAGTTGGATGAAGGATATTTAATTGTTGAAGAGTAGAGCCACGTGTTTATATCTTTTATGCAATGATGGTCTTTATATGTTTTTATTTCCAAATGCCTTTTCAACTTTCTGATTTTAACACTTAGCCAATTTTTTGTTCTTAATATGCAAAATAATATTTTTCCTACTTTAGGCGAATTTTTGAAAAATGGGTCTCAAATATCCCTTCATATCTCTCAATCTGTGATACCTATGTAAAAACTAAGAGACGTTTTTGTGTATGACGATCATGATGATCGATGCATAGTGCAAGGGTATGGTGGGGGCTCTAGGTGCTTAGAATCTACGAGTAGTCACCAGAATGGAGCCTGAGACGACTTTTCAGGCTCCCTACCTTTTGGAAGAAGCAATAATGATTGTTGATTGACATTTTAAGAAGATGACAATTCGTCAGTTTATAAACATATTTTTTAAAATTATTTGCACGATAGTCATATGTGTGATCGTGGGATTAAGAATTGCACGTTATTTTGGTTGGTAGTAAAGACTTCCATTCTTATTGGAGTTTTGGCATAATTCCAGTTCTAGAGGATCACCAAATCTAGTAAAACACCTGCAAAAAAAACAAAGACAATTACTTTGCATGAAGACATGGTTAGAATGAATCATTCACGATGGAACAAAATTAAATAGACAAATTTGTAATGTTTTTATAATTTTTTTTATGAAGAGGTGTGATAGTTATGAAGAGTCAAATAGAATTTGTGCAAAGTGCATACCCAAGCAAAGTGGTGATTTGTTGCTGAAAATCTCTTTGCGGGAATAATTTGTGAGCCTGAAAATCAGTTTGCGGGGAGAATTTGTGAGCCTAAAATATAGTACGCGTGCATCACCTCACTTTTTATTTGAACCTGGATAACCATGGCCAAAATTCAAACAAGGGCATTTAGCATGACGAGCACAATTGAAATGCAGGCATCCTCCTCTGTAACCCCAGTTGAAACACAGTCGTCCACAGATGACAGGGTAACAGTAAAAAAATTCCAGGAGAAGTCTGATGCATGGAGAGATGCAAAGATGTGGCCACCAGGTGTGGAAACTATCTGAGGAAAGGATAATTTTTCGAATTTTTGTGGGGACTGTTTAGTTATGTTGATGAGGAGATAGATGAGGCAATTTAGAAATATGATGCTGGGAATACAGAACTCATAATTTTTGGGAAGCGGGTATACCTTGAACCTTATTTGTTTCCCCGAGCTACAAATATTCCATGTAGAGGGGGAGCGATTTTAAGCTTGAGGAAAACCCCCGAACAAGAGAAGAACTAGATGTCCAGTAAAATTTTTGGGCAGGAAGTAAATGTTCTGAGGAATGGTTTAAAAATGAAAGATGTCCCTCCCGGAATATAAAAAAATTTGATTCAGATTGTCGTTAGGACAATTCTGAATCATCACAAGGATGACATTTCGGGTGAATGTATGCAGGTAGTGATACATTGGGTGGAAGATATACTAGTAGATATTCATTATCTATTGGCTAAGAAACTCCACTCTGCCCTACAAGAGAGTCAATTAAGGAATATTAAATTTAGTTTCTTGTGCACACTTCCAAAAATCATTGATTTATGTCGACCCCATGCCAGAGATTGGTGATATCAACCAACATGGAAATATATATTTTCCAAAACCACATGTTCATAAAACATATGTTAGGAAACGTAAAAGTAGGGAACATAATGAGGAATTTCTAGCACAGTCTCCTCAGAAGAACGAGGAATTAGTACAATATCCTGAGCACCATGGGGAATTACCATTACACCCTGCTGAAAATAATGAGGAATCATCACTGCAAAGTCCTGAGCACCATGGCGAATTAAAACTACATTATCTTGATTTGGTCACAAATGATGAAGTTCGTGCTGCCATAACTTTGAAAGAGTTTAAGGGGCATGTAGATAGAGGTCATTGGGAGGAGGTGACATGAAATGAAATGGAACAAAATACTGCTCACTTTTCCATTCCTCAACAGGTTCTTGATAGAATTCCTCCTAAACAGTTGGAAATTGAGTATGATTGTTATTCCAAATCAGAATTAGGGGCTTCCGCTATGCATTTAGACATTGCATCATATAAGTTTGATAGTAGGTACGTGTTCATCCTATATGATAAAATGGAGCATTTCAAGGAACAAGCTACCTATATATGTAATTGGGCGGAAGAGTGCTTGAGAAAAGATGATAATATTTTACAATGCCTAAAACAGATAGTAGTGTTGCATAAGACAATTGTGGATAATCAATTCAAAGCGAACAAAATTATAAAAGGGAAAGGAGAAATGGTTAAATTATTATCCAAAGAAGTAGAAAATGGCACTAATGATGTTGAAAAAGGAATTCAGTCCATGAGGGTTGCGTATGAAGAGGCTTTGGAAAAAGATAATGCTAAAGTGAGTGAACTCAAAGAAGAGTTGAAAAAAATACCACCTGTTCTCAGTGTACCACCAGTGAGGATAGAAATGGGTCCTTCACAGGTAATGGAGAAAAAATTTAAAGAATATGAATAGGTAGTACAAGAATATCAGTTGAAGTTGAAAGAGTAGGAGGGAAGCCATGGAAAAAAAGTTGGAGAATTAGAATCAATAATTTTTGATTTGGGAAAAACCATTTCTAGGCAAGATGATAAGCCAAAAGGAACAAGGTTAGAGAGGATATTTGAAACTTTAAAACTTAAAAAACAAAGTAGAGGAAAAAAAATTTCCAGTGAAGAAGGTGGTGAGTGTGAAGGTAAGGGTACCAAAGGAGACGAGGGTAAGGGTAAGGGTAAGGGTAGAAAGAAAAATACACCTACAGATACAATGTCCTTAGAAGAGCGAGAGAAGTCCTTAGAAAGTGGAGAGAAGATGCTACAAGAATGCTTCTCAACGAGCCTTTCACTAGGTGATTTGTATGCCTCATCACCGTTACATAAAGAAATGAAAGAGAAGATGGTCAGGAAAGATGCAAAACTAAGGGAGCTGGAATCAAAACTCTTAGAAGGTAGAAAAGTTCAGCATTTGGGATGTGATATGGAAATTCAAACACTTAAATCCACAATTTCTTATTTGGAGAAGGAATTAAAAGGGACAGATGCTGCGATGACTGCAATTCATGTCCTTCCCAACAAGACAAAGTTGAGGGAAAAAGAGTAGGAGAAAGAAATACATAATCTGAAACATGAATTGACTGAAGTTAAAAATCAGTTGAAACATACCAAAGAGAAATTGGAGGTCAAGGAAGAACAAGAATAAACGAATTATAATAAAAATGTGGAAATGTTGAAAAAACTAATGGCGGAAAAAAATGCTTTGCTTGAAAATTAAAAAAAAGTTTCACAGAGAGTTAAAGAGCTTGAAAATAAATTGCAATAAGTGCCTTGTCCAACTCCAACACAATTACAGTCTTCTATGAAAGGCAAGAGAGACAATTTGGATTTGTCTTCTGCTCAAGAGGATGGATTGCAGCCATCTCTGAAACATACTAGACATGTATAAATCAATTTATATATGTATTTATCGACAGTTAATGAAAAAAAATATTTGTATGATGGAGTTTTGTATTTATCGGCATATAATGAAAAATTCTTTTTAGTTGGCATATCAATGTATATATGTATTTATCGAAAGTTAATGAATTTTTTTTATATGATGGAGTTTTGTATTTTTCAGAATATAAGATAACATTATAGAGAATTCATCTTTGAATCCAATGTTTTCAGTGATCAATACGAGACTGCTTGTAGGTTGTGAAAGAAATCATCAATCTCTTCGAAATAAATTAAATTTATGTATGTTAATTAAATAATAAACTTTGTTTTGTTTATGTTTCTTATTTATTTCATATTTTTTTAATTAACTAGTTGAGCAATCTCTATTTAAATCTCTGGCTTGTGTCGGCATCTGAAAAAATTGTTTAGTATATATTTTTAAGCTATGTGTCGGCAAACTCATACGCTGTGTGAACATGATTTTTTTTCAACATGGAAGGTTAATTTTTCACTCATGTGACATCCATAGGGAAAAATGAAACCATTACTGGATAAACACTTCAACAAGGAACAAATACATGTCATTTTATGAATTAATTGACACACACACATCATCTGCTGGGCATTTGAAAATAACATTTTAAACTACAGATTTACCGCTTGGACAAAATTATTAAACCCTAAGTCAACATGAGGGATTTTTATTTTCACCAACTCCTGAACCAATGATACTAGATGATGTAGTACATCCCATTGAGCACAACCAAACTTATTTCCCCTTCAGACTCATCTTCTTTTGAGTTGGGCGGGCATTTTACTGGACTGGAGCAAAACAAGCTAGAGGGCACTTTTGGCATACTGGTAACTTCATATTCAGAGAGTTTTTGGACAAAATAATGATGTGGTTAGTTGCACCAATAAACACTATAGATACCCATACCCCCAGAACATTTTAATCCCTCAACTATTGGAAATGGCAGGCATTTTACTGAGGTCACTTAGGCATTTTTACCTGAATTTTTATCAAACCCTAGGTTAACATGCTGAGATTTTTATTTTCATCCAATTTGAGGTGTGAGACACCCAATGGGTAGAGTCCAACATGGTGATTCCATCAGGACCACTTTCATCCTCTGAATCTTCTTTGTCTCTCCTCGGTGGGCATTTTCTTCTTCTAATGAATTATTGTGGACATTTTCATAGCACAGCTGCTTTAGGGCAGTTTTTCATCACTTAGTCAAATTCCCAAAATTATCATACTCTTGCAAACCACTATTAGAATGTAACAAAGACATAATGAGACATTAGGACACCATCATGTGTCTTTCCAACCTCATCACATCATGAGACTCATATTTTTGTCATCTGACCATCACTAAGCAAACTGAAGGTATGGCTGAATAACCAGTCCACTAGGCAACAAGACCATGTCACCCTTAGAATTTATTGAGACAACCTGAGCCTTTGGAGGGCATATCAAAATAGATTCTTAAATTATTTTGAGCATCAAAACACATTTCTTCTTATTTTGGCAGACTCCTATTTCACATGTGTGAACACCCTATGGAGACCTGAAGTCATGAGAAGATGGAACACTTACCAAAGAATGGATCCATGACATTCGATGAATTTACATGCACAAAGACAACCCTTGGCAGGCATTTCCAACTGACCTCTCAAACTCCTATTCTTAACACTTGGTCAAATTTTCATACTTTTGAATATGCAAAACAATTTTTCTTCTATTTTGGTAGATTGCTATTTCCCTCATGTGGTCACCATAATAAAAAATAAGAACATGGAAAGATATCCAGTTCATCAAAGAAAAAAACCCATACCCTTAGATAAATTTATCATCACCGGTACAATCACTGGCAGGCATTTCCGTGAAGCCACTTAGGCAGTTTTGCTAGTACTGGAGTAGTGCAAATATGGTTGGGAGGCACTTTTGGCAGGTTGACATCTTCCTTCTTAGAGACTATTTGGTGAGGCAAGTGACATGGTTGTATGCTACATACAACAATATAGAGACTCACATTATTAATAAATTTTTCACATCATCCTATGAGGCATGGAGGGCATTTCCTTAAGGCCACTTGGGCAGATTTAACATCAATTCCATACATAGAAAAATTTCTCAATTTGGTCTAATCTGCCTAAAACACCCTTTTGGCAAGTCCATAACTTTTTCTTCATCCACTTTCAAGACAATCCGAAGACATGGTCAGGTAGGCCAAAGAACAATATAAAAGTCCCACATGTTCCATGGGAATTTACTCTAACCCATAATTTAGGGCGGGCATCTTTGAGAGGCTACTTAACCATTTTTGAATCCACTCGTGAAAAACCTTGTTTTGGAAGGCCTATATATTTCTCCTCAAGAAATATTAAAATAAAATAAAATCATGAATAGGTATCCAAACCAACTAGCTATAATATGGTACCATGGTGTGGGAATTCTTCTCAAACCATGAATTGTGGTGGGCATTCTCTTAAGGCCTATGGGACTAATTTTTACTAATTATTCCATACTTGGTCAATTTCCCGATTTTCACCATTTTTCCATATTTCTCCAAAGTGATGTCATAATACAACAATGACTTCAAATTCATGCCACATCATCATCTATGCCATTCCATGTCATCATATCCTCCATATCATCATTCATGCCATGTCATCACCACCTTTGTCTTTCCTTTGACTTTCATTGAGTTTCACTCTTGCCATCATGTCCTTTGCTTATTCCTTTGTCATCACTGAACTCCTTTTGACATCAATGACAACCATATTCCATATTGCCAACATTATGGTGTTGGTGGTGATGATGACAACAACGATGATATATACAAGTTGAATGAATAAAGTATGTAGAAACATTTTTAGTAATAATGGCATGACCTGGATAAGAATGTTTTTGGCATTCATGGCTAATGTGGATATATAGGTCTTCTGAAGTTTGATGTAAATATTTTATTCTTGAAAGGCATGTTGGAACTAAAGATATAC